>OX393560.1:57002241-57443134 GCA_947650365.1 Chamaelirium japonicum
CTCTCTCTCTCAATCTCCCCCCCTCCCCGGCCTCCCTCCCCCCCTCCCCGGCCTCCCCCCTCCCCGGCCTCCCTCCCCCCCTCCGGCCGGCCACCCCTCCCCTCTCGTGCACGCCGGCGAGCTCCGCCTCCTCCTCCTCCTGTGGACTCCGGTGAGCTCCTCTCGTGCGCGCCGGCGAGCTCCTCCTCCTCCTCCTCCTGTGGACTCCGGTGAGCTCCTCCTCCTCCTCCTCCCTCTCTCCCATAGTTAATAGGCAGAGTTGGTTGGTTCTAGTCAGGGGCGGAGCCAGGATTTTCTTGTAGGGGGGGCAATGTGTGATAGCTAAATTAGAGTTTTTAAGCCTAAGTGATGGTTGATTGATACTGATAAAAATAGGGTTTTGGGTTTACAAAGGATAAGCGTATGTGCTTCAAAACTTATCTAACAGAAAGAACTATATATTACATTATGTGCTTCAAAACTTATCTAACAAAAAGAACTATATATTACATTGAAACACTTCGCATCCATGGCATCAATTTCCGATCTCAACAAACACAGATGATGAGTGATTGGCGTCGGAGCACGACTCCGGTGCTTCCTTCAATGGTCAACCCTCGTCTATATCCCTCTAGTATCATCTCCGATCTTGACGGCAACTTCTCTGACTCCAGCGCTTCCATAAATATGAGTTGGAGGAGTCATAATCGGGGTCGGAGATTATGCCAGCACCTACCGGAATCAGATTGGGGTTGGCCATTGATTAAATCACCGGAGCCCAAGGATTCATCGTTGATGTTCCTGAAGGGGGAGCGACGACACAAATCACTCGCCATTTGTGCACATTAAGGTAAGTGGTGCGTCATTCACGATACAATTGTACCTAGTTTCCCTAATTAATGGTAATTGAGTGAACCCAAACCAAGAGAACTCAAGTTGGGCTACTGCTCTTTTTCATCTATTGGGGACCACATAGCAAACAAGGCATTGCAGCCGTCCATGGAAAGCTAGTACCCAGAATAAGTGATTGCATTCAACACACCACACCGGATGGCAGTGATGTCATTTATGCCCCCTGGTGGACCATTTTCAAGAAAATGGAGTAACATAAGAGGAGTCCCGGAAGTAAACGAAAGCTCACGGAGAGAGATTCTAAGCTAGGAGGGGGTGACATGCAATTTGTTTTCCTCTGTATTGTGTCAATTATATCCTCGGCTTTGCATTTATGTAAGTGGCTGTGATCCTAAGGGACAGCTGAACCTTTTTCCTCATAGTGCAGCCAACAGATGCAGCCAATACAGTATGCCACTCAAGAAATTTTCAAAGTCTCAGGGGGGGCAACTGCCCCTCTCACAACACGGGAATTAATGAGAGCTTCATTTAAGTATTATACTATTAGATATTGTGACATGTACATACGTATGCAACCTAGTTTCGTGAGCCCCCGTGGGATCGGGGCAGCAAACGAATCTTGATGCACAACTGTGATGTTAGAATGACGGCGGTCCATATGCACAGTGCACGTACATATCCTATGGCGCTCGCGGCTTGAATACTGCGCGCACTTTACATACACGCCATATATGCGTAGCATTATGAATATCCTGTAGAAGTTTCGGTTTCGGTTCCGTGTTCCATACCCGAATCTATTTAGCTCGAAAATATTTTAGCTCAAAAATTTAGCTCAAAAAATTTAGCTCAAAAATATAAAGATTTATCCTATCCATTAGGGATGTGGATGGCCTGTAGAAGTTTTGGTTCGGTGTTCCATACCCGGGAACCGAAACCGAAATTGTGCGGAGTCTTATAACATTGTTTGAAATTATATGTCAGGTGTTGTATAGCCAGATAGACGAAGATGTCTTCGATCGATAAGAGTT
The DNA here is from genome assembly GCA_947650365.1 of Chamaelirium japonicum. Lineage (NCBI taxonomy): Eukaryota > Viridiplantae > Streptophyta > Magnoliopsida > Liliales > Melanthiaceae > Chamaelirium > Chamaelirium japonicum. Next base: position 57,004,101 of record OX393560.1, read on the forward strand.
GGATGCGTAATTCGAATCGCATGAGCCAAGAGTACAGAGAAGGAGTCAGGAAATTTCTGGATTTTGCATTTGAGCATCTTGCACCGCTTGATGGAAAAATTGTGTGTCCCTGTATAGACTGCGGAAGGATGATTAGGAAGGTTCGAGAGGAATGTGAGGTTGATCTGGTAATGCGTGGCATTGACATTACCTATACCCGTTGGTTCTCGCACGGTGAGGAGCTAGATGCAGTCCCCATGGCAGCTCACGGTGAAACTTCAAACACAGTGATCGCTGATGATAATATTAATACAGACGATGACGATGACATGCAGGGTATGATACATGATTTGCAAGGTGGAATAGGCACGGAAACACCGTCAGGTGATCAGCCCAATATCGAAGCGGACAAGTTCTACAGATTGCTTAAAGATGCCGAACAACCTCTATACCCGGGGTGTGAGAAGTTTTCAAAACTCTCTTTCACTGTAAAGCTTCTTCATTTGAAGTGCCTCAATGGTTGGAGTAATAAGTCATTTAATATGTTGGTAGAGTTGCTGAAAGAAGCTTTTCCTATGGGTGAGACAGTACCGAAATCATTCTACGAGGCGAAGAAGACAATTAAAGATCTCGGTCTGGGTTATGAGAAAATTGATGCATGCGTGAACGATTGTATGTTGTACCGGAAAGAGTACAAACATGCGCGGTCATGCCACATATGCGGAGCAACGAGATATAAAGAGACGGATGCCGAGTCTAGTACCAGTCGAAGGAAGAAAAATGTATCTACAAAGGTTCTCCTATACTTCCCGCTCAGGGACAGGCTTCAGAGGTTGTTTATATCATCGAAGACTGCTGAGCACATGAGGTGGCATGCACGAGAACGTACAGATGACGGGATTATGAAACATCCGACCGACTCTCTGACGTGGAAAGATTTTGATCATACCTATCCTGAATTCGCATGTGAAGTTCGCAACGTCAGGTTAGGGCTTGCTAGAGATGGCTTCAATCCCTTTGGGAATATGAGTGTGTCGTACAGCATTTGACCAGTTGTCCTAGTTCCATACAATTTGCCTCCCTGGATGTGCTTAAAAAAGCCATACACAATGCTCTCCTTGCTCATTCCTGGACCCAGGTCGCCTGGTAATTATATTGACGTTTACTTGCAGCCGTTGATTGAGGAGTTGAACGAGTTATGGGAAGTTGGGGCCGATACGTATGATGCCTCGTTGCGCCAGAATTTTCGGATGCATGCGGCACTTCTATGGACCATCAACGATTTTCCTGCATATGCCAACTTATCCGGGTGGAGTATTAAAGGAAAATTGGCATGCCCTACATGCAATAAGGAGACAGATTCATTACGGTTGAAGAACGGAGGCAAGTTCTGTTATATGGGCCATCGAAGATTTCTTGTTGACGGCCATAAGTGGAGATAGAACAAAAGAGCTTTCAACGGCAAAAAGGAACTTGCAAAGGCCCCGGAGCAGCTTTCGGGGGTAGAAGTCTTGTGCGAATTGGATCAGCTTGATGCCGTGGCACTTGGAAAAGGTAAAAAGAAGAGAACGCATGAAGATTCTACGCGTGAGCATAATTGGAAGAAGAAGAGTATTTTCTTTAAACTACCGTACTGGAGCAGCCTACTCTTGCGGCATAACTTGGATGTCATGCATATCAAGAAAAATGTGTGTGACAACATTATAGGAACACTGCTGAATCTCGACGGTAAGACGAAGGATAATCTTAAATCTGTCTCGATCTTAAGGAGTTGGGCATCCGAAAATCACTTCATCCCCAAGAGATTGGGGATAAGTATGTGTTGCCAGTTGCATGCTACACCATGAGCTCACAGCAAAAGGCAGCCTTATGTGCATTCCTACGGTCTGTGAAAACGCCAGACGGTTATTCTTCGAATATCGCACGATGCGTGCAAGAGAACGGACGGAAGTTGTCTGGATTAAAGAGCCACGATTGTCATGTTCTTATGCAGCGATTGTTATCTCTTGCTATACGTGGGAATTTAACCGAACAGGTGTCCGGTCCGTTAATTGAGCTCAGCACTTTTTTTAGACAGTTGTGCTCGAAGGTACTTAGAGTGGACCAACTTGAACAGATGGAGAGGGATATTGTGCTCATATTGTGCAAGTTAGAGATGATATTTCCACCTTCCTTCTTTGACGTCATGGTGCATTTGACCGTTCACTTGGCAAATGAGGCCAAACTCGGCGGCCCAGTTCATTACCGGTGGATGTATTTTATCGAGAGGTAATCGTCTCGTCTCATTCGCACAATGTATTTGATCGTTCTTGATATATTCATCCAAATATTTTTTTCTCAAATTAGGTACTTGCGAACATTGAAATCATATGTTCGTAATAAAAGTCGTCCGGAGGGATCAATTGCTGAAGGATACCTAGCAGAAGAATGTCTAACATTCTGCTCAAGATACCTACATGGTATAGACACGCGATTCAATCAACTTGAGTGGAACTATGACGGTGGTCCAATAGACTTCGATGGGGGTCTGTCTATATTTGCCGAAATGGGTAGACCTGTAGGAGGAGGTAAAATCCGTCGATTGTCTGTAGATGAGATTCAACAGGCACATATGTATGTGTTGCGCCAATGTGATAAAGTGTGGTCATTCATTGAGTAAGCATTTTACGATCATTTACTCATTCTTTCAGTCCATTCATTAAATATATGTGCTAATTATAATCTAATTCATAACCGGTAAAACAGGAAGCATAAAGCCATCATTAATAATCGGGGTACTCGAAATGCTCCCCAAATTCATGATCGTGAATTCCCATCGTGGTTCGAGAAACACGTAAGTATTCACATCATTACTGAATTTCATTGACATCCATTACCGAACAATAATTATGTGTTCATATCATGAATGTCATGTGGTTATTATAGGCACAGGAGCTGCACGACAACCACGATCCGCTGATGAATGAGGATCTGTGGCGCTTATCTTGTAGTCCTTTGCAAGACGCAATATCGTACGATGGTTATATCGTGAACGGTTATAGATTTCGGACGAAAGATAGTAAAAAATCACGAAGAACCCAAAATAGTGGGGTTGTCGTCAACGGTGAGCAAGAAGAATTAGAAAATATCGACTTCTACGGCGTCCTCAACGAGATTCTCGAGATTAAATTCCTTGGCCAAAATCGGATCGTATTATTCAAATGCGATTGATATGATGTTAATAATCGCGGGACTGGATATAATGTCGACAAATACGGTTTTATCAGCATCAACACTGCCAAGAGATTGAATACCCAATATGAAGATCCATTCATTCTTGCCTCTCAAGCGCAACAGATATTTTATGCACCGGATAATACCTCTCCAGGTTGGCAAATTGTAGTCAGGTCACCACCCAGAGATTTTTATGACATGGGAGACAAGGATGCGGGGGTCGTCGTTGATGATTTGGATGCATACCAGAATGATGAGATAATCATTGTCGACGTAGTGCACGACGAAAATGAAGATGTCGACAATATAAACTGGACAGCGAATGCAGATCAAATAATAGAAGAGGGAAGCGATGAGAGTGACAGAGATGAGACAGAAAATGACTAGACCGTATGTAAATCAAATTGTTTCATATTTAAATCAAATTGTTTCATATATAAATCATATTGTTTCATATGTATATCATATTGTTTCATATGTAAAACAATAAGTTAGCGTGTTTCGGATATGAAATAGGTTTGGATTCGATCCGATCGTCATCGGATCAGCATCCGATAATTCAAACTTGGAATTACTCCATATTTCGGACTTGCGAGCGGGTTCTAATTGAATATTTGACCAATTTACGCTTCGATTCACCGATTTAGAGTCTAAGTATTGGAAAATCATAAGTTAGCGTGTTTCGGATATGAAATAGGTTTGGATTCGATCCGATCGTCATCGGATCGGCATCCGATAATTTGAAGTTGGAATTATTCCGTATTCAGACTTGCGAGCGAGTTCTAATTGGATATTTGACCAATTTACGCTCCGATTCACCGATTTAGAGTCTAAGTGTTGGAAAATCATAAGTTAGCGTGTTTCGGATATGAAATAGGTTTGGATTCGATCCGATCGTCATCGGATCGGCATTCGATAATTCGAACTTGAAATTATTCCGTATTTCGGACTTGCGAGCGGGTTCTAATTGGATATTTGACCAATTTACGATCCGATTCACCGATTTAGAGTCTAAGTGTAGGAAAATCATAAGTTAGCGTGTTTCGGATATGAAATAGGTTTGGATTCGATCCGATCGTCATCGGATCGGCATCCGATAATTCCAACTTGGAATTATTCCGTATTTCGGACTTGCGAGCGGGTTCTAATTGGATATTTGACCAATTTACGATCCGATTCACCGATTTAGAGTCTAAGTGTAGGAAAATCATAAGTTAGCGTGTTTCGGATATGAAATAGGTTTGGATTCGATTCGATCATCATCGGATCGGCATCCGATAATTCCAACTTGGAATTATTCCGTATTTCGGACTTGCGAGCGGGTTCTAATTGGATATTTGACCAATTTACGATCTGATTCACCGATTTAGAGTCTAAGTGTTGGAAAATCATAAGTTAGTGTGTTTCGGATATGAAATAGGTTTGGATTCGATTCGATCGTCATCGGATCGGCATCCGATAATTCCAACTTGGAATTATTCCATATTTCGGACTTGCGAGCGGGTTCTAATTGGATATTTGACCAATTTACGATCTGATTCACCGATTTTAGAGTCTAAGTGTTGGAAAATCATAAGTTAGCGTGTTTCGGATATGAAATAGGTTTGGATTCGATCCGATCGTCATCGGATCGGCATCCGATAATTCGAAGTTGGAATTATTCCGTATTTCGGACTTGCGAGCGAGTTCTAATTGGATATTTGACCAATTTACGCTCCGATTCACCGATTTAGAGTCTAAGTGTTGGAAAATCATAAGTTAGCGTGTTTCGGATATGAAATAGGTTTGGATTCGATCCGATCGTCATCGAATCGGCATCCGATAATTTCAACTTGAAATTATTCCGTATTTCGGACTTGCGAGCGGGTTCTAATTGGATATTTGACCACGATCATATTAACCGATTTAGAGTCTAACTGTTTCATATTGTTTCATATTGTTTCATATTGCGAGCGGGTTCATATTGTTTCATATTGTTTCATATGTAAATCATACTGTTTCATATGTAAATCAAACTGTTTTATATTGTTTCATATGTAAATCTTACTGTTTCATATGTAAATTTAATTATTTCAGATGGCATCACGGTCATATGTTCGTAGAGGCAGAGGCAGGGGTGGGGTAGCTCGGAGCGCTCCGGCTGCCACCCCAGGGTCTGAGGCTGAGTGCTACAACTTTGAGTAGTCCTGATTAAGGGACTAAAAAGTGCAATTTAACCCCAAGTATAGGGTGTGTAGCGAAGTAGTAATCTCGGTGAGTCCGAGGTCGATTCCACAGGGACTGAAGGACTAATGGGAACTAATGTGATGACAGTGCGTGAACGTGAGTGTAATTCAGGGTTTTCCACTGAGAGTGGAGCACGAATGATGAAACTACGTTACTAAATTAACTAGAACTAAATATTGCAATTAATTAAAGGAGGTTACGATGGAGATGAGGCTAAGGCATCCGGGTTCAACCCAGTAGTGTATTATGCATTCTTTTGATCAATAAGTATATATGACGGTAGCATGAAAATTAATTCGGATGCATGCTACAGAGGTCTTTAAGCATTGCACATGCCCGGAGTCGATGTGCAATCAAAAGGACTTGTACACATGCAACGATTTCTAAAGATATGCATATGTCATACAAACTAATATAAATTGAAGATTATATGACGAGAGACTCGTGAAGCTCGTGTCATCAAGCCACAGGGATTCGCAAGTATTACGTATGCCCGGAGTCAATACGGAATCAAACAAATTTGCAAGCTAGATGCCATACATCTTAGAATAGTGTCATTCATATAGGATTCAATCATAAGACAATTAAAACATTATTACCGATCAAAGAAATACATAATAACCACTAGGCATCCCCCATAGCCTTAGCTAGGGGTTTAGCCGTGCATGTTTATAGAATTCGATGTAAAAGCATAACAGCACGCAAACTTCATTAATGAAAATACGAAGGTTGTCGAGCGTGGATGACGGCTTCTGGTGATGATGACAACGTGCGATGACGGTGACGACGTCGATGACGATGTTCTTCCACGGCAAGGACGATGGAGTACGGCGTGACTTCGGCGAGGATGAAGCGTGGCTCGGAGCTTGGCGGATGGTGGTGGATGATGAAGGTCCGGGGTTTATGGGTTGATGTGGTTCGGGCTAATGGTGGAAGTTCCGGGTTGGAACGTCCAGGCGGTGTGGTAGATGGTGGTGCTCCGGCCTCCCCTGATGAAGTTCGGCCCATCTCCCTTTATAGAGAAGAGGGGGTCCGGGTTAGAAAGAGAACTAAAGGGGAGAGAAGAGAGACTTTCGGTAGAGAGAGAAAAGGAAAGAGAGAGCGAAACGGGAAAGATAGAGAGAGACGGTTAGAGGGAGATAAGGAAGAGCTGGAAGTTCGGGTTTTAGAGAGAGAAAATCAGAGGCGGGAGAGAGAGAGAGCTGAGCGCAGGTGCTGCAGGGCTCTCGGTGCACGGATGGTTGTGATGCGGGCTGCTGGGTCGGTTTAAGGAAAGAGAGAGATGGAAAGAGAATCCGAGAGAAGCTGGGACAGAATCGCGGGGGTCTCGCGTGCAGATTTTAGAGAGAGAAACAGTAGAGACGGGAGAGAAGAGAGAGGGTCGTCCGGAGCGAGAGATTCGGTGGGAGAGAGAGAGAATCCCGGAGAGAGAGAGAGGTGGCGATCGGGTAGGGGATGAGAGAGGAACGGCTGTGATCTCAGGGTAGAGAGAGAAATAGAGGGCGCTGCATGGGTTGGTGAGAGAGAAAGAAACGGGAGAACGCGAGACTGGGCGCATGGGCTGCATGGGTCTCGGTGCTCGAGCGGCTGTGATGATGCTGGGTGTTCTGCTGCATGGGTGCGGATGGCTGTGATGTCGTTGGAGAGGATAGAGAGGGAGAGCCACGCAGATGGAGCACGGGCCGGGCTGGGTTCATGGGACGGACAGCTGTGATCACGTGGAGATAGGGAAGAGAGGAGGAGCTGATGGTTTGCATCCATCTGGTTCGGGCCGGGTCTATGCACGGGATTGAAGGTCACATGCATGGCTGTGAGTGCTGGGCATATGGATGGCTGTGATTGGATTAGAGAGAGAAAAGAGAACGGGCGGTATCTAATATACCCTGGACACGAGAGATACACGATCAGACAGCTGCATGGGTTACGGTTTAGACGGACCTGGGCATTCGGGTTCATGCACGGGTCGCACATGGCTCGGGGACGTGCTTGGATATCAAGATGGTCGGATCAGATATTATCAGGTAATTCAGGGTGGCCATGGACTCCGAAAACTCGACCGAAACCCGAATCGCAAAATTGAGCATGGGTATGCATGGATCTCGGGTTTGTGCGAGGGATTTGCTAAAGGGATTGAATATCGAGGGTTCTCACGACGTGCATATTTTGGAGTTGAAATCGGGTCGGATGCATGGGTGCTATTGGATGGCTGCGATAGGTGCGGTGGTGAAATAAGAGAGAGAGAAGGAAGGACCCGGGTTGTCTGGGTTCAGGTCAAATGGGTCACGTGGGAAACTTAATCACCATCATCCGGCCGCATCATCAAATCCATCAGCGCTCCTTTGCATTCATGTAGTCATCTTCTGGTGCGGGTCGTGCGTTGCAGCAGCTTGTTGAAGTCTTCCATTGGCTAGACTCTTTTAAGTACCCTTTTCTTTATCGTTCTTCGGAATAAGCCTCCAAATGAGCTGTGCAACCTCCGTCGGGGTGCCGTGAGAATATCTGCTTCTTAGTCGTGATGCCCTTGAACTGACTGCATCGAGAACCGGGTCAATTCCCTGAAAATCACACATAAAATGACATCCATAAGGTTCCAATGTGATTATCGATAAAGATGATAATTTGAACTACCGGACTCCGTATTTTTCATGCATGTATCGTATGAGTGCGAACCAATATACCGTTATGTCCGTATTTAAGTCTACTATGCATTGGTGCAAAGAAAATGATGCGTTTTACGAGTATATGAAAAGTTTTACGTAGCAAAGTGATGATAATGCAGTCAGAAATAAGCGATAAAATGCATTATTTGGAGACTTAACACACCCCCCAACCAGCTTTTTGCTAGTCCTCGAGCAAAATAAGCGAGAATTCAATGCAAAGATTTTCGATAATAATGCATGATTTATATCCCCAAAAAGTTTTTTTTTTTTTTTTTTTTTATTAAATGGTAAAACAACATAAAGCAATATATATATATATTTTTTTTAACGAAAAGTTTCGATGAATAATTTAAAGTACTCAAGACTAGAGATTCTACGGCACAAAGTTTGTAGAGTAGTATTAGCCAATTTCTAGTTTACCGAGTCATCGATTGAGTTTCGGTTATTAACCCTCCGGTAGGAAATATCAAACTGACTGTACTCGAGTGCTCGGTGATATCTGGACTTAACACGACTAGAGCTTTGGTTTTCAAGGATGCATCAATACTAATAAGCACCAAGAACAGTCGAACGATCTTAAACACTGATTCAAAACCCCGCTGTCTGTCCAGGTTTACAAGAGGTGTAGATGTTCACTTTAATACCACCAGGGCTTTATATGTGATATTCCATGCTTACTCGTGTTTTTACAGCGACGGCTTTCACACTATCTCTCTTTTCTTTTTTCTTTTTTTTTTTTTTTTTTTTTTTTTCCAGGTCTCTTTTTTTTAAGGATCTAATTATGTATCCCTTCCTAATTTACACCATGGTAGCTGCACTCTGTGCCCATGACACGCTGCCAACGCTCTCATAAGTCAGGTAGCCATCCCCATGTTGCTTCTACATTAGATTCACTATGTGTATATAGGATCATTCTCATAACCCTATACACCATGCTTCACTAATATAGTTGCATGTAAGTTAGGACTTTTACATAACTCAACCCTAGACCTTGTAATAGGTAGCCCTTTCCGCTGTACCTGGTCTAATCCACTAGTTGCCCTTTTTTTTTTTTTTTCACCCTATCTCTCCATAGAGCAAACTAAGTGAACAAGACAGTCGTGGTTCATCAGGCCTCTAAGTATTATCAGATCAATAACAACCTATCAAACCTAGACTCCAAAGGTGCAAGCCAGATGTGTAGTGAAGTTTTCAAAGTACAATTAACCCGATACTCCATAAGAAAGAATTAATAGAAGGAATTCAACGTCAACACCTTTCGACTAGAACTTAAGCCTTTAATAATCTATGTCACTAAGTGCCATATAGTCCTAGCAAGAGTACACAAAATTAGACTCCAAAACTTCCAAAGTAAATAATAAATTTTTTTTATTTTTTTTTAATAATAGACAAGAAATTAAAAACAAACAAATTTTATAATCATACGCAAGAAAAGAAGTTTTTTTTTTTTTTTTTTTTTGAGAAATAAATAAAAGTAATAACTAATATTTGGAAAAGTGTAAAAATGCACAAAATTGGAATTCAACAGGATTCTCACCCCCCAACCTAAATATGACATTGTCCTCAATGTTTAAAAAAATGATGCACATAATGATATTTCATGGAGATTCAAATATAGGAACATGAAGGATATATCATTTTGCAAGAAAGACATGGAGAAGGATTAGAGATTACCTGAAAAGATGGTTGCACATAGTTCCACTACTTTCCAAGGATATTTACTAGAAAGAAAATAGAATAACCAGAAACAAAACTAATGTACAAGCAAAAGATCCCTAGCAGATATAGAAATTATTTCTGATAAATAAGATCTTTTAGAATTTTCAAGAAAAATAAAGAGTAGTCATGCATAAAGAAGACATATCTTGAGATATATTGTGGATGCTTATATTCTCCCACCACATCCTTTCTATTGGGGACAATCTTACAAAGTTGTGTATGAGCTGAATTTGTATTCTCTTCAAACTGGAGAATATAAATTTCATTTATATTCCACTCTATATCTTCTTCATGTTTTCTCAAAATTTTAAACAGTTTTGTGTCCTGGTTCTTATTTAAATCAGAAGATATAATAATAGGAAATGTTTCTTCTTTACCCAAATAAGCATACTTTAATTCAGATGGTAATTGTTTTAGGTCAAGTTTTGGTGCTTCGATATTAGATGGAATTGATTTGTTGGTATCTCGAGGCAAATCTTCAAAGAAAGCTTTCCATCTATCGGTATCAAGTAATAGAGCAGAATCTAACAAAGCATTGATTTCCTCAAAAATCTTATCATCAGTATGATAATGAAAATGAGTCAAGCAAGTTTTTAATGGATCAGAAGTAGACATAACCAATTTATCCTCTATACAAGCCTCAATCAAGTTTACTTCCTCAGGTTCATCCTCATTATCATCATCTAGTTGTTTGCAAATATTGAAAACGTTCAGCTCAATAGTCATATTGCCAAATGAAAGTTTCATGACCCCATTCCGGCAATTAATAATGGCATTCGATGTAGCCAGGAATGGTCGACCTAGAATGACAGGAATAGGGGTGCTACCATATGCCACAGGTTGAGTATCCAAAACAATAAAATCTACTGGAAAGTAGAATTTATCTATCTGAACAAGCACATCTTCTATGATCCCTCTCGGAATTTTGACAGATCTATCTGCGAGTTGGAGAGTGACTCTGGTGGGTTTTAATTCACCAAGTCCCAACTGTTCATAAACCGAGTAAGGTAACAGGTTCACACTCGCCCCTAGATCAAGTAAAGCTTGTTCTATCCTAAAGTTCCCTATGATACATGAAATAGTAGGACAACCAGGATCTTTATATTTAGGGGGAGCACTCTGCTTAAGGATAGCACTAACCTGTTCCGTCATAAAGGCCTTCTTTTGTACATAAAGCTTTCGCTTAACTGTACAAAGGTCCTTCAAAAACTTAGCATATGACGGTATTTGTTTAATTGCATCCAACAAGGGAATATTGATTTTAACTTGTTTGAATACATCAAGGATTTCTTGATCAGATGCTCCCTTTTTAGCCGCTAACAATCTATGGGGGAATGGGGCAACAGGTTTATACGCAGGCATTGGTTCATCATCTTTTTGTTTAGCAGTGCTATCCTCACCCTCATCTAGAAAAGATTCCTCAAGCTTATCAGTCGTTTTAGAGATTTCTTTATTGATGACTTTTCCATTCCGAAGGGTGGTGACAGACTTAGCATGCTCTACATGAGAATAAGATGAACTAGGCTTATTAACCTCATATTGATTCTTAGGATTAGGCTGAGGTTGAGCAGGAAAAACTCCTTTCTCCCTAGCATTAATTTGTGATTCAATCCTATTGACTGAGGTTTTAAGTTCTTGAATAGCCTGTGCATTATTCTGGTTTATTTGAGTTTGCCCTTCTATGAAGTGGTTTATCGTAGATTGCCCTGCCATAATCATATCTAATTTATCCTCGAGGGACTTCATGTGTGGTGGCACATAAGAAGTTTGATTAGAAGATCCCGGAGGATTATCGGTAGATGGATTATTCTTCCAACTGAAATTAGGATGATTCCTCCAATTAGGATTATAGGTATCAGAATATGGGGAACTAAATGGCCTTTTGTAAGCATTAGTGAAATTTGCTTGGTCGTGCAATACTTCTTGAAAAGCAGGGATTGGAGGACAATCCTTTGTTAAGTGTACATTACTCTCACAGATTTCACATATGCTATTAACAGAAGTTGTGGTTCTTCCTATATTAACTTTTTGTGATTCTAGGGCTTCAAGCTTTCTAGTTAGGTTGGCAATTTTTGCATTGACATCATCTTTCTCAGATAATTGATAGATTCCTCCCTTAGAGTTAGACACTTGTTTAGGTTTGTCAGTTTGATCGCTGGTATCCCAGGTTTGCGCATTTTCAGCTAATTGATCAAAATAATCCCAGGCTTCATCATGGTCTTTATTCATAAATTCACCATTACACATCATCTCTACAAATTGTCTCATATTGGAGGCTAGGCCATCATAAAAGAAACTGATGATCCTCCAATCTTCGAAGCCATGATGTGGGCATAAGAGAAGAAGTTCCTTAAATCTCTCCCAACATTGGAAAAATGTTTCATGTTCTTTTTGAGAGAAATTCATGATATTCCTTCTCAAGGTATTCGTTTTATGAGTCGGAAAGAATTTTTTTAGGAATTCTCGTGTCATCTCTTGCCATGTCCCAATGCTTCTCGGCCTTAAAGAATGAAACCATGATTTGGCTTTCTCTTTTAGGGAGAATGGAAAAAGCTTCAGTTTAACTACATCTTCAGTTACATTATTGTATTGTAAGGTTGCAATAACTTCTTCAAATTCTTTAAGATGTAGGTAAGGACTTTCAGAGTCTAAGCCATAGAACTTAGGGAGTAATTGAATCACTCCCGGTTTCATATCAAAGGTTCCCGCATTGGTAGGAAAAATAAAGCATGACGGGGTAGTCGTTCTACTAGGTTGTAAATAATCACGCAAGGTTCTAAATTGTTGCTCATCATGGTTACTTGCATTATCAGTCATATTGTCAGAATAGTTTTTCAGACAGATTTGATTCAGATTCAGCTTTACTTAATTTTTATGTATAATCCCGATACTACAAGGATATACACCAGATTCAGAGGCAAAGGGTAAGTCAAGGGTTTGCAAGCAAATGTATGCACCACCTAGAGCCTTCTATACGAACGCTCTCGTTTGAAGGGGATAACAGACTAGACACACATACGCCTACACCGAGACGTATGTGCCGAGCTTTCCCACGAGAGCGTAAGTTGATGCGAGATAGCAAATACAGAGAATTTAAAGAACGAGTGTACCAGGGATAAGCAGATCTTTATTCAGGCAAGCGCGCTGTACTCCTTCGCAATCAACGGTCGACTTCTCTTCCAATATTCAGATTTTTTTTTTTTTTTTTTTTACCTGAAAAGAAGGAAAAGAAGTGCTTAGTATAATGAATGCAAAGAGAAAACAAAGACTAAAAATAAAAACGTGGATGCGAAGTTCCTATTCGTCCGTTGCAATCCCCGGCAACGGCGCCAAAAACTTGCTACAACTTTGAGTAGTCCTGATTAAGGGACTAAAAAGTGCAATTTAACCCCAAGTATAGGGTGTGTAGCGAAGTAGTAATCTCGGTGAGTCCGAGGTCGATTCCACAGGGACTGAAGGACTAATGGGAACTAATGTGATGACAGTGCGTGAACGTGAGTGTAATTCAGGGTTTTCCACTGAGAGTGGAGCACGAATGATGAAACTACGTTACTAAATTAACTAGAACTAAATATTGCAATTAATTAAAGGAGGTTACGATGGAGATGAGGCTAAGGCATCCGGGTTCAACCCAGTAGTGTATTATGCATTCTTTTGATCAATAAGTATATATGACGGTAGCATGAAAATTAATTCGGATGCATGCTACAGAGGTCTTTAAGCATTGCACATGCCCGGAGTCGATGTGCAATCAAAAGGACTTGTACACATGCAACGATTTCTAAAGATATGCATATGTCATACAAACTAATATAAATTGAAGATTATATGACGAGAGACTCGTGAAGCTCGTGTCATCAAGCCACAGGGATTCGCAAGTATTACGTATGCCCGGAGTCAATACGGAATCAAACAAATTTGCAAGCTAGATGCCATACATCTTAGAATAGTGTCATTCATATAGGATTCAATCATAAGACAATTAAAACATTATTACCGATCAAAGAAATACATAATAACCACTAGGCATCCCCCATAGCCTTAGCTAGGGGTTTAGCCGTGCATGTTTATAGAATTCGATGTAAAAGCATAACAGCACGCAAACTTCATTAATGAAAATACGAAGGTTGTCGAGCGTGGATGACGGCTTCTGGTGATGATGACAACGTGCGATGACGGTGACGACGTCGATGACGATGTTCTTCCACGGCAAGGACGATGGAGTACGGCGTGACTTCGGCGAGGATGAAGCGTGGCTCGGAGCTTGGCGGATGGTGGTGGATGATGAAGGTCCGGGGTTTATGGGTTGATGTGGTTCGGGCTAATGGTGGAAGTTCCGGGTTGGAACGTCCAGGCGGTGTGGTAGATGGTGGTGCTCCGGCCTCCCCTGATGAAGTTCGGCCCATCTCCCTTTATAGAGAAGAGGGGGTCCGGGTTAGAAAGAGAACTAAAGGGGAGAGAAGAGAGACTTTCGGTAGAGAGAGAAAAGGAAAGAGAGAGCGAAACGGGAAAGATAGAGAGAGACGGTTAGAGGGAGATAAGGAAGAGCTGGAAGTTCGGGTTTTAGAGAGAGAAAATCAGAGGCGGGAGAGAGAGAGAGCTGAGCGCAGGTGCTGCAGGGCTCTCGGTGCACGGATGGTTGTGATGCGGGCTGCTGGGTCGGTTTAAGGAAAGAGAGAGATGGAAAGAGAATCCGAGAGAAGCTGGGACAGAATCGCGGGGGTCTCGCGTGCAGATTTTAGAGAGAGAAACAGTAGAGACGGGAGAGAAGAGAGAGGGTCGTCCGGAGCGAGAGATTCGGTGGGAGAGAGAGAGAATCCCGGAGAGAGAGAGAGGTGGCGATCGGGTAGGGGATGAGAGAGGAACGGCTGTGATCTCAGGGTAGAGAGAGAAATAGAGGGCGCTGCATGGGTTGGTGAGAGAGAAAGAAACGGGAGAACGCGAGACTGGGCGCATGGGCTGCATGGGTCTCGGTGCTCGAGCGGCTGTGATGATGCTGGGTGTTCTGCTGCATGGGTGCGGATGGCTGTGATGTCGTTGGAGAGGATAGAGAGGGAGAGCCACGCAGATGGAGCACGGGCCGGGCTGGGTTCATGGGACGGACAGCTGTGATCACGTGGAGATAGGGAAGAGAGGAGGAGCTGATGGTTTGCATCCATCTGGTTCGGGCCGGGTCTATGCACGGGATTGAAGGTCACATGCATGGCTGTGAGTGCTGGGCATATGGATGGCTGTGATTGGATTAGAGAGAGAAAAGAGAACGGGCGGTATCTAATATACCCTGGACACGAGAGATACACGATCAGACAGCTGCATGGGTTACGGTTTAGACGGACCTGGGCATTCGGGTTCATGCACGGGTCGCACATGGCTCGGGGACGTGCTTGGATATCAAGATGGTCGGATCAGATATTATCAGGTAATTCAGGGTGGCCATGGACTCCGAAAACTCGACCGAAACCCGAATCGCAAAATTGAGCATGGGTATGCATGGATCTCGGGTTTGTGCGAGGGATTTGCTAAAGGGATTGAATATCGAGGGTTCTCACGACGTGCATATTTTGGAGTTGAAATCGGGTCGGATGCATGGGTGCTATTGGATGGCTGCGATAGGTGCGGTGGTGAAATAAGAGAGAGAGAAGGAAGGACCCGGGTTGTCTGGGTTCAGGTCAAATGGGTCACGTGGGAAACTTAATCACCATCATCCGGCCGCATCATCAAATCCATCAGCGCTCCTTTGCATTCATGTAGTCATCTTCTGGTGCGGGTCGTGCGTTGCAGCAGCTTGTTGAAGTCTTCCATTGGCTAGACTCTTTTAAGTACCCTTTTCTTTATCGTTCTTCGGAATAAGCCTCCAAATGAGCTGTGCAACCTCCGTCGGGGTGCCGTGAGAATATCTGCTTCTTAGTCGTGATGCCCTTGAACTGACTGCATCGAGAACCGGGTCAATTCCCTGAAAATCACACATAAAATGACATCCATAAGGTTCCAATGTGATTATCGATAAAGATGATAATTTGAACTACCGGACTCCGTATTTTTCATGCATGTATCGTATGAGTGCGAACCAATATACCGTTATGTCCGTATTTAAGTCTACTATGCATTGGTGCAAAGAAAATGATGCGTTTTACGAGTATATGAAAAGTTTTACGTAGCAAAGTGATGATAATGCAGTCAGAAATAAGCGATAAAATGCATTATTTGGAGACTTAACACTGAGCCGTCCGGATCTGGTAGTGTTGTTCCTCTCTCCACACCAGCTCCTGCTGTGGTCGCAGCCTCCGGAGCTTCGAGCAGTGCTCAGCACTCGGCTACAGTGTCTACGCCCACAGGTAATGTTTAGATCTAAAGTTTTATACATGTTGTAAATACTTCTTCAGTACTTATGTATATTTTATTTGCAGGGTCGACCAGGCACGTAGGCGATCGGGGCGTGACGACGGCCCGGCGCTTGTCGGCCTTACGCGAGCCGCTGTCCCTACAGTGGAGCGGCAGGACCTTTGTGGGCGAGCACGCTTCTGATGCCGCCACGTGGGTCGGCATGATAGTACGGGAGGAGAGGAATGCCCCGATTGTGGGGTTAAGGGGGTGGAAGAACATTGATGCATCCTATAAGGAGAGGATGTATCAGCAGTTTTTGGTACGTTAGTTTCATTAAAGCATTTTAGAATAATATCGTACTTCTTTATAATTTGATTTGATAAAATGACTTGTTTCTAAATTGATTTTACAGGAGAAATTTAAATGGGAGAACATGGAAACCGACACCCATCGGGAGGACTTGTGGAAGACGATGGGTGAGCGGTACAGGGATTACCGTCATGAGCTCTACCAGCTCTACGGTTACTTGGTCGGCCAGCCGGCTGAGGAGGTACAGGCTACGGCCGGGACGAGAGACGCGCCACCGCTACACATTCTACAGTTTTTGGTCGCTTACTGGGCCACCCCTAGCTTTCAGGTATAATTATAATTTGTTGATTCGTACTTGTTTTAATGTTATACTAAAAATTTATATTGATGTTTCAAAATTTAATTGATTGACACAGAGAAAATCTGCTATAGGCAAGCAGAATAGAAGTACCTCGACGACACCTGCTCCAGTGAAGGGGAGGACCTCCATGCCCCAGCTTGCCCAGCAGCTGGTAAATGATACAAACATTGTTATTATTTAAAACTCTATACATGTTATATTAACTCATCTATTTATTTTATATGTCCAACAGACACAGTCCTTGGGCCACGAGCCTAATAGGATTGACCTTTTTGAGGCCTCTAGGAGGCGGCGTATCGATGGGGCATTTCTGGACGACAGGGTTGCCTCGCAAGTGGTAACTAATTAAATTACTGTTAATATATTCTTATACATATGCCATAAAATATTATTGAATATCATTGGTTGTTTTTATATACACTACAAAAAAAACAGTTATTACCGACGGACAATATCCGTCGGTAATATTAAAATTTCGTCGGTAATATTATATAGCGACGGAAGATATTTCCGTCGCTGGCTGTCGGGAAAAAAGGCGTCGGGGAAAACAATACGACGGACCAAATATTACCGTCGGTATTAATAATTAATACCGACGGTAATTAGAACGCCGTCGGTAATATTTAATCAATTTAAAACTAATATAATATAGTATTGCCGACGAACAATAAGAATCCGTCGGTAATATATAAATATTTTACCGACGAGTATAGTTTATACTGTCGGTAATACTATATATATTACCGACACATATATATATTACCCGTCGGTAATAATATATATATTACCGACCAAATTAATATCACCGTCGGTAATACTATATATATTACCGACGGATATTTATATTACCCGTCGGTAATACTATATATATTACCGACGGATATTATATGCCGTCGGCAAATCATTAATAATTTAAAAAAAATAAAAATATTATTACCGACGGAATAATTTATTTCCGTCGGTAATAAGTATCTTTTTTTTTTAATAAATTTACATAAATAATGTTATTTAATTCCTGTGATTCAATACCACAATATATTACCACAATTTATCAAATATTACCACAATTTATCAAATATTACCACAATTTATAAAATATTACCTAAATTGATAAAAAATTACAGCAAATTATCAAATATTACCACAGTTCCCGGCCGACAATTATAGATAGAAGAAAAAATAACCATATATTACAAAACAATATTTACACAATCCAGAACTGAGAGATGATACATGTCCTATCTCAACCACCCCCGCCCGCCACCAACGCCGGTGCTCTCATCGATCCCCTGACGCCGCCCTATCTCAACCACGCCCGCCCACCACCAACGCTGGTGCTCTCATCGATCCCCTGACGCCGCCCTGCTCCTGCAATTAACATGTATTTGTTAAAAAAATGGTTTATATCTATAACTGAGTCTAAGCGTTAAAAAATGATAAGTTAGCGTGTTTCGATTTTGAAATAGGTTTGGATTCGATCCGATCGTCATCGGCTCGGCATCCGGTAATTGGAACTTGGAATTATTCCGTATTTCGGACTTGCGAGCGGGTTCTAATTGGATATTTGACCAATTTACGCTCCGATTCACCGATTTAGAGTCTAAGTGTTGGAAAATCATAAGTTAGCGTGTTTCGGATATGAAATAGGTTTGGATTCGATCCGATCGTCATCGGCTCGGCATTCGATAATTCGAACTTGGAATTATTCCGTATTTCGGACTTGCGAGCGGGTTCTAATTGGATATTTGACCAATTTACGCTCCGATTCACCGATTTAGAGTCTAAGTGTTGGAAAATCATAAGTTAGCGTGTTTCGGATATGAAATAGGTTTGGATTCGATCCGATCGTCATCGGATCGGCATCCGGTAATTCGAAGTTGGAATTATTCCGTATTTCGGACTTGCGAGCGGGTTCTAATTGGATATTTGACCAATTTACGCTCCGATTCACCGATTTAGAGTCTAAGTGTTGGAAAATCATAAGTTAGCGTGTTTCGGATATGAAATAGGTTTGGATTCGATCCGATCGTCATCGGCTCGGCATCCGGTAATTCGAACTTGGAATTATTCCGTATTTCGGACTTGCGAGCGGGTTCTAATTGGATATTTGACCAATTTACGCTCCGATTCACCGATTTAGAGTCTAAGTGTTGGAAAATCATAAGTTAGCGTGTTTCGGATATGAAATAGGTTTGGATTCGATCCGATCGTCATCGGCTCGGCATCCGGTAATTCGAACTTGGAATTATTCCGTATTTCGGACTTGCGAGCGGGTTCTAATTGGATATTTGACCAATTTACGCTCCGATTCACCGATTTAGAGTCTAAGTGTTGGAAAATCATAAGTTAGCGTGTTTCGGATATGAAATAGGTTTGGATTCGATCCGATCGTCATCGGCTCGGCATCCGGTAATTCGAACTTGGAATTATTCCGTATTTCGGACTTGCGAGCGGGTTCTAATTGGATATTTGACCAATTTACGCTCCGATTCACCGATTTAGAGTCTAAGTGTTGGAAAATCATAAGTTAGCGTGTTTCGGATATGAAATAGGTTTGGATTCGATCCGATCGTCATCGGCTCGGCATCCGGTAATTCGAACTTGGAATTATTCCGTATTTCGGACTTGCGAGCGGGTTCTAATTGGATATTTGACCAATTTACGCTCCGATTCACCGATTTAGAGTCTAAGTGTTGGAAAATCATAAGTTAGCGTGTTTCGGATATGAAATAGGTTTGGATTCGATCCGATCGTCATCGGCTCGGCATCCGGTAATTCGAACTTGGAATTATTCCGTATTTCGGACTTGCGAGCGGGTTCTAATTGGATATTTGACCAATTTACGCTCCGATTCACCGATTTAGAGTCTAAGTGTTGGAAAATCATAAGTTAGCGTGTTTCGGATATGAAATAGGTTTGGATTCGATCCGATCGTCATCGGCTCGGCATCCGGT
Organism: Chamaelirium japonicum; assembly: GCA_947650365.1. Classification (NCBI taxonomy): domain Eukaryota; kingdom Viridiplantae; phylum Streptophyta; class Magnoliopsida; order Liliales; family Melanthiaceae; genus Chamaelirium; species Chamaelirium japonicum. The sequence goes on from OX393560.1 coordinate 57,023,846, forward strand.
AATTCGAACTTGGAATTATTCCGTATTTCGGACTTGCGAGCGGGTTCTAATTGGATATTTGACCAATTTACGCTCCGATTCACCGATTTAGAGTCTAAGTGTTGGAAAATCATAAGTTAGCGTGTTTCGGATATGAAATAGGTTTGGATTCGATCCGATCGTCATCGGCTCGGCATCCGGTAATTCAAACTTGGAATTATTCCGTATTTCAGACTTGCGAGCGGGTTCTAATTGGATATTTGACCAATTTACGCTCCGATTCACCGATTTAGAGTCTAAGTGTTGGAAAATCATAAGTTAGCGTGTTTCGGATATGAAATAGGTTTGGATTCGATCCGATCGTCATCGGCTCGGCATCCGGTAATTCGAACTTGGAATTATTCCGTATTTCGGACTTGCGAGCGGGTTCTAATTGGATATTTGACCAATTTACGCTCCGATTCACCGATTTAGAGTCTAAGTGTTGGAAAATCATAAGTTAGCGTGTTTCGGATATGAAATAGGTTTGGATTCGATCCGATCGTCATCGGCTCGGCATCCGGTAATTCGAACTTGGAATTATTCCGTATTTCGGACTTGCGAGCGGGTTCTAATTGGATATTTGACCAATTTACGCTCCGATTCACCGATTTAGAGTCTAAGTGTTGGAAAATCATAAGTTAGCGTGTTTCGGATATGAAATAGGTTTGGATTCGATCCGATCGTCATCGGCTCGGCATCCGGTAATTCGAACTTGGAATTATTCCGTATTTCGGACTTGCGAGCGGGTTCTAATTGGATATTTGACCAATTTACGCTCCGATTCACCGATTTAGAGTCTAAGTGTTGGAAAATCATAAGTTAGCGTGTTTCGGATATGAAATAGGTTTGGATTCGATCCGATCGTCATCGGCTCGGCATCCGGTAATTCGAACTTGGAATTATTCCGTATTTCGGACTTGCGAGCGGGTTCTAATTGGATATTTGACCAATTTACGCTCCGATTCACCGATTTAGAGTCTAAGTGTTGGAAAATCATAAGTTAGCGTGTTTCGGATATGAAATAGGTTTGGATTCGATCCGATCGTCATCGGCTCGGCATCCGGTAATTCGAACTTGGAATTATTCCGTATTTCGGACTTGCGAGCGGGTTCTAATTGGATATTTGACCAATTTACGCTCCGATTCACCGATTTAGAGTCTAAGTGTTGGAAAATCATAAGTTAGCGTGTTTCGGATATGAAATAGGTTTGGATTCGATCCGATCGTCATCGGCTCGGCATCCGGTAATTCGAACTTGGAATTATTCCGTATTTCGGACTTGCGAGCGGGTTCTAATTGGATATTTGACCAATTTACGCTCCGATTCACCGATTTAGAGTCTAAGTGTTGGAAAATCATAAGTTAGCGTGTTTCGGATATGAAATAGGTTTGGATTCGATCCGATCGTCATCGGCTCGGCATCCGGTAATTCGAACTTGGAATTATTCCGTATTTCGGACTTGCGAGCGGGTTCTAATTGGATATTTGACCAATTTACGCTCCGATTCACCGATTTAGAGTCTAAGTGTTGGAAAATCATAAGTTAGCGTGTTTCGGATATGAAATAGGTTTGGATTCGATCCGATCGTCATCGGCTCGGCATTCGGTAATTCGAACTTGGAATTATTCCGTATTTCGGACTTGCGAGCGGGTTCTAATTGGATATTTGACCAATTTACGCTCCGATTCACCGATTTAGAGTCTAAGTGTTGGAAAATCATAAGTTAGCGTGTTTCGGATATGAAATAGGTTTGGATTCGATCCGATCGTCATCGGCTCGGCATCCGGTAATTCGAACTTGGAATTATTCCGTATTTCGGACTTGCGAGCGGGTTCTAATTGGATATTTGACCAATTTACGCTCCGATTCACCGATTTAGAGTCTAAGTGTTGGAAAATCATAAGTTAGCGTGTTTCGGATGTGAAATAGGTTTGGATTCGATCCGATCGTCATCGGATCGGCATCCGGTAATTCGAAGTTGGAATTATTCCGTATTTCGGACTTGCGAGCGGGTTCTAATTGGATATTTGACCAATTTACGCTCCGATTCACCGGTTTAGAGTCTAAGTGTTGGAAAATCATAAGTTAGCGTGTTTCGGATATGAAATAGGTTTGGATTCGATCCGATCGTCATCGGATCGGCATCCGGTAATTCGAAGTTGGAATTATTCCGTATTTCGGACTTGCGAGCGGGTTCTAATTGGATATTTGACCAATTTACGCTCCGATTCACCGGTTTAGAGTCTAAGTGTTGGAAAATCATAAGTTAGCGTGTTTCGGATTTAAAATAGGTTTGGATTCGATCCGATCGTCATCGGCTCGGCATCCGATAATTTGAAGTTGGAATTATTCCGTATTTCGGACTTGCGAGCGGGTTCTAATTGGATATTTGACCAATTTACGCTCCGATTCACCGATTTAGAGTCTAAGTGTTGGAAAATCATAAGTTAGCGTGTTTCGGATATAAAATAGGTTTGGATTCGATCGGATCGTCATCGGCTCGGCATCCGATAATTCGAACTTGGAATTATTCCGTATTTCGGACTTGCGAGCGGGTTCTAATTGGATATTTGACCAATTTACGCTCCGATTCACCGATTTAGAGTCTAAGTGTTGGAAAATCATAAGTTAGCGTGTTTCGGATATAAAATAGGTTTGGATTCGATCGGATCGTCATCGGCTCGGCATCCGATAATTCGAACTTGGAATTATTCCGTATTTCGGACTTGCGAGCGGGTTCTAATTGGATATTTGACCAATTTACGCTCCGATTCACCGATTTAGAGTCTAAGTGTTGAAAAATCATAACTTAGCGTGTTTCAGATATGAAATAGCTAGGTTTGGATTCGATCGGATCGTCATCGGATCGGCATTCGATAATTCGAACTTGGAATTATTCCGAATTTCGGACTTGCGAACGGGTTCTAATTGGATATTTGACCAATTTACGCTCCGATTCACCGATTTAGAGTCTAAGTGTTGGAAAATCATAAGTTAGCGTGTTTCGGATATGAAATAGGTTTGGATTCGATCCGATCGTTATCGGATCGGCATCCGGTAATTCGAAGTTGGAATTATTCCGTATTTCGGACTTGCGAGCGGGTTCTAATTGGATATTTGACCAATTTACGCTCCGATTCACCGATTTAGAGTCTAAGTGTTGGAAAATCATAAGTTAGCGTGTTTCGGATATAAAATAGGTTTGGATTCGATCCGATCGTCATCGGCTCGGCATCCGATAATTCGAAGTTGGAATTATTCCGTATTTCGGACTTGCGAGCTGGTTCTAATTGGATATTTGACCAATTTACGCTCCGATTCACCAATTTAGAGTCTAAGTGTTGGAAAATCATAAGTTAGCGTGTTTCGGATATAAAATAGGTTTGGATTCGATCCGATCGTCATCGGCTCGGCATCTGATAATTCGAACTTAGAATTATTCCGTATTTCGGACTTGCGAGCGGGTTCTAATTGGATATTTGACCAATTTACGCTCCGATTCACCGATTTAGAGTCTAAGTGTTGGAAAATCATAAGTTAGCGTGTTTCGGATGTGAAATAGGTTTGGATTCGATCCGATCGTCATCGGATCGGCATCCGGTAATTCGAAGTTGGATTTATTCCGTATTTCGGACTTGCGAGCGGGTTCTAATTGGATATTTGACCAATTTACGCTCCGATTCACCGGTTTAGAGTCTAAGTGTTGGAAAATCATAAGTTAGCGTGTTTCGGATATGAAATAGGTTTGGATTCGATCCGATCGTCATCGGATCGGCATCCGGTAATTCGATGTTGGAATTATTCCGTATTTCGGACTTGCGAGCGGGTTCTAATTGGATATTTGACCAATTTACGCTCCGATTCACCGATTTAGAGTCTAAGTGTTGGAAAATCATAAGTTAGCGTGTTTCGGATATGAAATAGGTTTGGATTCGATCCGATCGTCATCGGATCGGCATCCGATAATTCGAAGTTGGATTTATTCCGTATTTCGGACTTGCGAGCGGGTTCTAATTGGATATTTGACCAATTTACGCTCCGATTCACCGGTTTAGAGTCTAAGTGTTGGAAAATCATAAGTTAGCGTGTTTCGGATATGAAATAGGTTTGGATTCGATCCGATCGTCATCGGATCGGCATCCGGTAATTCGAACTTGGAATTATTCCGTATTTAAAAGAAAAACAGAGGCTACATCATTACCGGCTACATCATTACCATGAGAGAGAGAGTGACCATTTACGATTCGATTTACCGATTTATAGTCTAAGTGTTGGAAAATCATAAGTGTGATAATATGATCAAAACTCAAATTAGTAAGATTCATATTTTTTGCTAATATTATAAAGATTAGTAAGTACCTGATCATGAGGATGAGCCACCGCTAGACCGGCTTATGAATTCATTAAATTTACGCTCCAGTTCCCTGCGAGCTTCTCTTTCCTCATCGAGGGCCTTCTTCTCCTGTAAAATTAGAAACAAGTCATTTTATCAAATCAAATTATAAAGAAGTACGATATTATTCTAAAATGCTTTAATGAAACTAACGTACCAAAAACTGCTGATACATCCTCTCCTTATAGGATGCATCAATGTTCTTCCACCCCCTTAACCCCACAATCGGGGCATTCCTCTCCTCCCGTACTATCATGCCGACCCACGTGGCGGCGTCAGAAGCGTGCTCGCCCACAAAGGTATGGCCGCTCCACTGTAGGGACAGCGGCTCGCGTAAGGCCTACAAGCGCCGGGCCGTCGTCACGCCCCGGTCGCCTACGTACCTGGTCGACCCTGCAAATAAAATATACATCAGTACTGAAGAAGTATTTACAACATGTATAAAACTTTAGATCTAAACATTACCTGTGGGCGTAGACGCTGCAGCCGAGTGCTGAGCACTGCTCGAAGCTCCGGAGGCTGTGACCACAGCAGGAGCTGGTGTGGAGAGAGGAACAGCACTACCAGATCCGGACGGCTCAGCCTCGGACCCTGGGGTGGCAGCCGGAGCGCTCTGAGCTACCCCACCCCTGCCTCTGCCTCTGCCTCTACGAACATATGACCGTGATGCCATCTGAAACAATTTAATTTACATATGAAACAGTAAGATTTAAGATTTACATATGAAACAATATGAAACAGTTTGATTTATATATGAAACAGTATGATTTACATATGAAACAATATAAAACAATATGAACCCGCTCGCAATATGAAACAATATGAAACAATATGAAACAGTTAGACTCTAAATCGGTTAATCGGATCGTAAAGTGGTCAAATATCCAATTAGAACCCGCTCGGAAGTCCGAAATACGGAATATAATTCCAAGTTCGAATTATCGGATGCCGATCCGATGACGATCGGATCGAATCCAAACCTATTTTATATCCGAAACACGCTAACTTATGATTTTCCAACACTTAGACTCTAAATCGGTGAATCGGAGCGTAAATTGGTCAAATATCCAATTAGAACCCGCTCGCAAGTCCGAAATACGGAATAATTCCAACATCGAATTACCGGATGCCGATCCGATGACGATCGGATCGAATCCAAACCTATTTCATATCCGAAACACGCTAACTTATGATTTTCCAACACTTAGACTCTAAACCGGTGAATCGGAGCGTAAATTGGTCAAATATCCAATTAGAACCCGCTCGCAAGTCCGAAATACGGAATAATTCCAACTTCGAATTACCGGATGCCGATCCGATGACGATCGGATCGAATCCAAACCTATTTCATATCCGAAACACGCTAACTTATGATTTTCCAACACTTAGACTCTAAACCGGTGAATCGGAGCGTAAATTGGTCAAATATCCAATTAGAACCCGCTCGCAAGTCCGAAATACGGAATAAATCCAACTTCGAATTACCGGATGCCGATCCGATGACGATCGGATCGAATCCAAACCTATTTCACATCCGAAACACGCTAACTTATGATTTTCCAACACTTAGACTCTAAATCGGTGAATCGGAGCGTAAATTGGTCAAATATCCAATTAGAACCCGCTCGCAAGTCCGAAATACGGAATAATTCTAAGTTCGAATTATCGGATGCCGAGCCGATGACGATCCGATCGAATCCAAACCTATTTTATATCCGAAACACGCTAACTTATGATTTTCCAACACTTAGACTCTAAATCGGTGAATCGGAGCGTAAATTGGTCAAATATCCAATTAGAACCCGCTCGCAAGTCCGAAATACGGAATAATTCCAAGTTTGAATTATCGGATGCCGAGCCGATGACGATCCGATCGAATCCAAACCTATTTTATATCCGAAACACGCTAACTTATGATTTTCCAACACTTAGACTCTAAATCGGTGAATCGGAGCGTAAATTGGTCAAATATCCAATTAGAACCCGCTCGCAAGTCCGAAATACGGAATAATTCCAAGTTCGAATTATCGGATGCCGATCCGATGACGATCCGATCGAATCGAAACCTATTTCATATCCGAAACACGCTAACTTATGATTTTCCAACTCTTAGACTCTAAATCGGTGAATCGGTCGGATCGTAAATCGGTGAAACGGTATGATTTACATATGAAACGGTATGATTTACATATGAATCGGTGAAACAGTATGATTTAAATATGAAACAATTTGATTTACATACGGTCTAGTCATTTTCTGTCTCATCTCTGTCACTCTCATCGCTTCCCTCTTCTATTATTTGATCTGCATTCGCTGTCCAGTTTATATTGTCGACATCTTCATTTTCGTCGTGCACTGCGTCGACAATGATTATCTCATCATTCTGGTATGCATCCAAATCATCATCGACGACCCCCGCATCCTTGTCTCCCATGTCGTAAAAATCTCTGGGTGGTGACCTGACTACAATTTGCCAACCTGGAGAGGTATTATCCGGTGCATAAAATATCTGTTGCGCTTGAGAGGCAAGAATGAATGGATCTTCATATTGGGTATTCAATCTCTTGGCAGTGTTGATGCTGATAAAACCGTATTTGTCGACATTATAACCAGTCCCACGATTATTAACATCATACCAATCGCATTTGAATAATACGATCCGATTTTGGCCAAGGAATTTAATCTCGAGAATCTCGTTGAGGACACCGTAGAAGTCGATATTTTCTAATTCTTCTTGCTCACCGTTGACGACAACCCCACTATTTTGGGTTCTTCGTGATTTTTCACTATCTTTCGTCCGAAATCTATAACCGTTCACGATATAACCATCGTACGATATTGCGTCTTGCAAATGACTACAAGATAAGCGCCAGAGATCCTCATTCATCAGCGGATCGTGGTTGTCGTGCAGCTCCTGTGCCTATAATAACCACACGACATTCATGATATGAACACATAATTATTGTTCGGTAATGGATGTCAATGAAATTCAGTAATGATGTGAATACTTACGTGTTTCTCGAACCACGATGGGAATTCACGATCATGAATTTGGGGAGCATTTCGAATACCCCGATTATTAATGATGGCTTTATGCTTCCTGTTTTACCGGTTATGAATTAGATTATAATTAGCACATATACTTAATGAATGGACTGAAAGAATGAGTAAATGATCGTAAAATGCTTACTCAATGAATGGCCACACTTCATCACATTGGCGCAACACATACATATGTGCCTATTGAATCTCATCTACAGACAATCGACGGGTTTTGCCTCCTCCTACAGGTCTACCCATTTCGGCAAATATAGACAGACCCCCATCGAAGTCTATTGGACCACCGTCATAGTTCCGCTCAAGTTGATTGAATCGCGTGTCTATACCATGTAGGTATCTTGAGCAGAATGTTAGACATTCTTCTGCTAGGTATCCTTCAGCAATTGATCCCTCCGGACGACTTTTATTACGAACATATGATTTCAATGTTTGCAAGTACCTAATTTGAGAAAAAAATATTTGTATGAATATATCAAGAACGATCAAATACATTGTGCGAATGAGACGAGACGATTACCTCTCGATAAAATACATCCACCGGTAATGAACTGGGCCGCCGAGTTTGGCCTCATTTGCCAAGTGAACGGTCAAATGCACCATGACATCAAAGAATGAAGGTGGAAATATCATCTCTAACTTGCACAATGTGAGCGCAATATCCCTCTCCATCTGTTCAAGTTGGTCCACTCTAAGTACCTTCGAGCACAACTGTCTGAAAAAAGTGCTGAGCTCAATTAACGGACCGGACACCTCTTCGGTTAAATTCCCACGTATAGCAAGAGATAACAATCGCTGCATAAGAACATGACAATCGTGGCTCTTTAATCCAGACAACTTCCGGCCGTTCTCTTGCACGCATCGTGCGATATTCGAAGAATAACCGTCTGGCGTTTTCACAGACCGTAGGAATGCACATAAGGCTGCCTTTTGCTGTGAGCTCATGGTGTAGCATGCAACTGGCAACACATACTTATCCCCAATCTCTTGGGGATGAAGTGATTTTCGGATGCCCAACTCCTTAAGATCGAGACGAGATTTAAGATTATCCTTCGTCTTACCGTCGAGATTCAGCAGTGTTCCTATAATGTTGTCACACACATTTTTCTCAATATGCATGACATCCAAGTTATGCCGCAAGAGTAGGCTGCTCCAGTACGGTAGTTTAAAGAAAATACTCTTCTTCTTCCAGTTATGCTCACGCGTAGAATCTTCATGCGTTCTCTTCTTTTTACCTTTTCCAAGTACCACGGCATCAAGCTGATCCAATTCGCATAAGACTTCTACCCCCGAAAGCTGCTCCGGGGCCTTTGCAAGTTCCTTCTTGCCGTTGAAAGCTCTTTCGTTCTGCCTCCACTTATGGCCGTCAACAAGGAATCTTCGATGGCCCATATAACAGAACTTGCCTCCGTTCTTCAATCGTAATGAATCTGTCTCCTTATTGCATGTAGGGCACGCCAATTTTCCTTTAGTACTCCACCCGGATAAGTTGGCATATGCAGGAAAATCGTTGATGGTCCATAGAAGTGCCGCATGCATCCGAAAATTCTGGCGCAACGAGGCATCATACGTATCGGCCCCAACTTCCCATAACTCGTTCAACTCCTCAATCAACGGCTGCAAGTAAACGTCAATATCATTACCAGGCGACCTGGGTCCGGGAATGAGCAAGGAGAGCATTGTGTATGGCTTTTTTAAGCACATCCAGGGAGGCAAATTGTATGGAACTAGGACAACTGGCCAAATGCTGTACGACACACTCATATTCCCAAAGGGATTGAAGCCATCGCTAGCAAGCCCTAACCTGACGTTGCGAACTTCACATGCGAATTCAGGATATGTATGATCAAAATCTTTCCACGTCAGAGAGTCGGCCGGATGTCTCATAATCCCGTCATCTATACGTTCTCGTGCATGCCACCTCATGTGCTCAGCAGTCTTCGATGACATAAACAACCTCTGAAGCCTGTCCCTGAGCGGGAAGTATAGGAGAACCTTTGCAGATACATTTTTCTTCCTTCGACTGGTACTAGACTCGGCATCCGTCTCTTTATATCTCGTTGCTCCGCATATGTGGCATGACCGCGCATGTTCGTACTCTTTCCGGTACAACATACAATCGTTCACGCATGCATCAATTTTCTCATAACCCAGACCGAGATCTTTAATTGTCTTCTTCGCCTCGTAGAATGATTTCGGTACTGTCTCACCCATAGGAAAAGCCTCTTTCAGCAACTCTACCAACATATTAAATGACTTATTACTCCAACCATTGAGGCACTTCAAATGAAGAAGCTTTACAGTGAAAGAGAGTTTTGAAAACTTCTCACACCCCGGGTATAGAGGTTGTTCGGCATCTTTAAGCAATCTGTAGAACTTGTCCGCTTCGATATTGGGCTGATCACCTGACGGTGTTTCCGTGCCTATTCCACCTTGCAAATCATGTATCATACCCTGCATGTCATCGTCATCGTCTGTATTAATATTATCATCAGCGATCACTGTGTTTGAAGTTTCACCGTGAGCTGCCATGGGGACTGCATCTAGCTCCTCACCGTGCGAGAACCAACGGGTATAGGTAACGTCAATGCCACGCATTACCAGATCAACCTCACATTCCTCTCGAACCTTCCTAATCACCCTTCCGCAGTCTATACAGGGACACACAATTTTTCCATCAAGCGGTGCAAGACGCTCAAATGCAAAATCCAAAAATTTCCTGACTCCTTCTCTGTACTCTTGGCTCATGCGATTCGAATTACGCATCCAACTCTTATCGATCGAAGACATCTTCGTCTATCTGGCTATACAACACCTGACATATAATTTCAAACAATGTTATAAGACTCCGCACAATTTCGGTTTCGGTTCTCGGGTAGGTGGAGATTTAAATAGATGGGGTAATACTGAAATTAACAAATGGAGGCAACATAATTTGAACCTAGGACCTCGCAGAAACCAAAACTCTGATATCACGTGGCCATCTTAAGGTTTTGGGTAAGATAGTTATCTAACATCTAGCTAGGCATTCCCTGTGACCATGACCTTACTGTCGAGCTGCTTAACTATGCTCATGAGTCGTCTATAGCTTAATTAAGACCACTTACGTACAAACCCAGTTAGCCATATGCGTTTGGGACATATCCAGAGTTGCTTGGCTTAACCAACAGCCCTTGATAGCATCCTTTTGGGTTCAAAATTAAACGGAAACAACATTGGCTGCACACTTGCTGCACCTGTTATTCACGTTTAAATGATCCACATGGACCGTCCCGATTGAGCCATAAGCAAGTACAGTGTACCAGTCGGGAAGTAAAAATGCTCTTGTCCTTTCTTGGGAAAAAAAAAACATTTTAATTTCTTTTAACCATAATGATGCGTCCCGATCACAGCCGTCCGTTGCACAAAACCCCAATTGGCAGGCTGTGATTGGATGACACGCCATTCTGGTTAGGTATTCAGGTTAGAGGTTGGGGGTGAAAAGTAAACCTTCCATTGCGGTTGGTTTGTCGTGCATTCTAGAGGTGATAGGTCTGAGTCCACCAACAAATTGGCTCTTGTACGAGGGCGTCAGATGTTTGGCCGTCCAAGTGGACCTACTTGGCCTTGGTGAGCCAAATATTCAGCCAGAGTCTGATGCTTGACTCAACCCTGATTCAGACTCAGGTGCGCCCCTCATTGTGACCGGTGGTACGGGCTTCCTGGTCTTGATTTTGGATCGTTTGTTTGGTTCTACAAATTAAAGGCACGTACAGTTCGGGTGCATGGCACGCGCACATCTCGAGCTAGTTGACCGCACGTGCTAGGCACTTTTATTCAACCAAGTGGCTCGGTCCGGTCCGGTCGGGTCAGGTCGGGTTGGGTCTACGTTCTAAGTGCATACTATCAAGCCAAGAGGCTCAGTTCCTTCTGGACGTTATATGCTACTTCCTTCTGCCTGAAATAGCTTTTTTTTTTTTTTTCATAAAGAGAATACACTTAGAGGTGACAATTTGCAGCTGCTCGTTGCCACCGCCCCAACAGAGACGAGAAGCCATAGGGAGAGGAGACTGATTTAGGATTTCTTTGTTTTATTTTTTAAATTTTTGAAGGAATTTATTAGGTAAAAGAATTTCAGACTTTCAGTCGGATGTGACAAGATTATAATTATTTTCAATCATTTCCCTCTAAATACAAAAAAAACAGTCCATTAGTAGATCTAAACCGCATTAGCATCACCTCATTACAATTATTTTCAATCATTTCCCTCTAAATACAAAAAAAAAAAACCACAACTATAGGTCCCAACTATTAAACAACTACCACACATCAATGATCACCCACGAGGAGGAGGAGGAGGAGGAGGAGGAGCTCACCGGGGAGAGGAGGAGGAGGAGGATCTCACCGGCCGGAGCCCACGAGGACGAGGAGGGACGACGGATGCCCACGAGGAGGAGGAGGGACGACGGATGCCGGATCTCGATCACCAACCGCCGGTCGATTGGTCGGCCGGAGGGACGCGACGGGGCCGGGGAGGGGGGGAGGGAGGCCGGGGAGGGGGGGAGACTTAGAGAGAGAGAAAGGGCCGGGGGAGAGGTTCAGATCGAAAATAGAACAGAGAAAGCTAGGAGGGGATCGCTGAAATTAATTTATGTGAGGATTTTTACCGATGGTAAATAACAATCCGTCGGTAAAACTAATTTTTTTACCGACGGTAAATAACAATCCGTCGGTAAAACTCCACGACTAAAATTCAACTTCAATTTTTTCCAGAGGCTCGGTTTGGCACCCTGAGTTTCGTCGGGACATTTTACCGACGGAAATTTAATTACCGTCGGTATTGTACCGACGGATATATAAAGTCCGTCGGTATAATCCCGACGAAAGCACAAGTTCAATTTTTTCCAGAGGCTCGGTTTGGCACCCTGAGTTTCGTCGGGACATTTTACCGACGGAAACTAAATTACCGTCGGTATTGTGCCGACGGACATATAAATATCGTCGGTATAATTAGTTATACCGACGGAAATTTAACGCCCGTCGGTAAATAGCACGACGAAACTCAACCTCCTATTTTTTTCCAGAGGCTCGGTTTTTACACTGAGTTTCGTCGGGACACTTTTACCGACGGAAATTTTATTACCGTCGGAAAATTGCCGACGGAGATATTATGTCTGTCGGTAAAATTGGTTATACCGACGGACATACAATTACCGTCGGTAAAATATCACGACGATGACATTTTGCCGACGGTTTATATGTAACCGTCGGTAATAATTATATTACCGACGGTAAATATGTATACCGTCGGTATAAATATGCAAAGAAAATAAAAAAAATTGAAGTTATAATACCGACGGATATTATTGTAACCGTCGGTAAAAAGTGTATTATTACCGACGGTAATAATAAGGTCCGTCGGTAAAGACCCTAATTCTTGTAGTGATAGGAGAGGATGCGACTTCTGGTGACCCCGTCGGGGGAGGCCGGCTCCTCCTCCAGCTCAGTATCTGTCGACTCAGCGATGGATACTGTGCTGAGACCTGCCACGCACGGCCGTGTCCTCTGTACGGGCCTTGGAGTGACGCCCTCCTCCTACTTTGGACGAGAGGGTATGCGCTCGAGGGCACGGGACACCCAGACCGATGCTATCACTCAGCTGCAGTCTGCGCTAGACGCGGAGCGAGAGCAGAGGCAGGCCCTCGAGCAGAGGATTGAGGCGGAGCGAGAGCAGAGGCAGGCCCTCGAGCAGAGGGTTGAGGCGGAGAAGAAGGCCCTCGATGAGGAAAGAGAAGCTCGCAGGGAACTGGATCGTAAATTTAATGAATTCATAAGCCGGTCTAGCGGTGGGGCTCATCCTCATGATCAGGTACTTACTAATCTTTATAATATTAGCAAAAAATATGAATCTTACTAATTTGAGTTTAGATCATATTATCACACTTATGATTTTCCAACACTTAGACTCTAAATCGGTAAATCGGATCGTAAATGGTCTCTCTCTCTCTCTCTCATGGTAATGATGTAGCCTCTGTTTTTCTTTTAAATTATAGAATTTTGTTTTTTAATCATGCTATGTGTGTGTCTCGTTGGAAGAGGGATATCTCCCTCATGTGACATTTGTAGTGGACACAACAATATGCCACCCAACGGAGTTCGATTTCTATCTCTGCAGTTATGCTGGCATACAGGTAAACTTTGACTGAAGCTTTGTAAATGAAAATTATTTTAAATTCACTCATGCAATTGGTACTTTTTACGATTATACAAAGAGAATTAATTATAAGGATTATACCAATTGCATGAGTGAAGGGGTGTAATTGTAAGGATTTTCAAACTAGAGGGGGACATTTGTAGGGTTTTAAACATGAGGGGGTGAAAGAGATAATCACTAAAAAATACAGGGGGTCTCAGTGTAATGTACCTAAAACTAATCAAAGTCAAATGTAAGATATTATATTGGGGAAAATTACAAAAACCTATTTCATATCCAAAACACGCTAACTTATGATTTTCCAACACTTAGACTCTAAATCGGTGAATCGGAGCGTAAATTGGTCAAATATCCAATTAGAACCCGCTCGGAAGTCCGAAATACGGAATAATTCCAACTTTGAATTATCGGATGCCGATCCGATGACGATCGGATCGAATCCAAACCTATTTCATATCCGAAACACGCTAACTTATGATTTTCCAACACTTAGACTCTAAATCGGTGAATCGGAGCGTAAATTGGTCAAATATCCAATTAGAACCCGCTCGCAAGTCCGAAATACGGTATAATTCCAAGTTGGAATTATCGGATGCCGATCCGATGACGATCGGATCGAATCCAAACCTATTTCATATCCGAAACACGCTAACTTATGATTTTCCAACACTTAGACTCTAAATCGGTGAATCGGATCGTAAATTGGTCAAATATCCAATTAGAACCCGCTCGCAAGTCCGAAATACGGAATAATTCCAACTTTGAATTATCGGATGCCGATCCGATGACGATCGGATCGAATCCAAACCTATTTCATATCCGAAACACGCTAACTTATGATTTTCCAACACTTAGACTCTAAATCGGTGAATCGGAGCGTAAATTGGTCAAATATCCAATTAGAACCCGCTCGCAAGTTCGAAATACGGAATAATTCCAACTTCGAATTATCGGATGCCGATCCGATGACGATCGGATCGAATCCAAACCTATTTCATATCCGAAACACGCTAACTTATGATTTTCCAACACTTAGACTCTAAATCGGTGAATCGGAGCGTAAATTGGTCAATTATCCAATTAGAACCCGCTCGCAAGTCCGAAATACGGAATAATTCCAACTTCGAATTATCGGATGCCGATCCGATGATGATCGGATCGAATCCAAACCTATTTCATATCTGAAACACGCTAAGTTATGATTTTCCAACACTTAGACTCTAAATCGGTGAATCGGAGCGTAAATTGGTCAAATATCCAATTAGAACTCGCTCGCAAGTCCGAAATACGGAATAATTCCAAGTTGGAATTATCGGATGTCGATCCGATGACGATCGGATCGAATCCAAACCTATTTCATATCCGAAACACGCTAACTTATGATTTTCCAACACTTAGACTCTAAATCTATGAATCGGAGCGTAAATTGGTCAAATATCCAATTAGAACCCGCTCGCAAGTCCGAAATACGGAATAATTCCAACTTCAAATTATCGGATGCCGATCCGATGACGATCGGATCGAATCCAAACCTATTTCATATCCGAAACACGCTAACTTATGATTTTCCAACACTTAGACTCTAAATCGGTGAATCGGAGCGTAAATTGGTCAAATATCCAATTAGAACCCGCTCGCAAGTCCGAAATATGGAGTAATTCCAAGTTCGAATTATCGGATACCGATCCGATGACGATTGAATCGAATCCAAACCTATTTCATATCCGAAACACGCTAACTTATGATTTTCCAACACTTAGACTCTAAATCGGTGAATCGGAGCGTAAATTGGTCAAATATCCAATTAGAACCCGCTCGCAAGTCCGAAATACGGAATAATTCCAAGTTGGAATTATCGGATGCCGATCCGATGACGATCGGATCGAATCCAAACCTATTTCATATCCGAAACACGCTAACTTATGATTTTCCAACACTTAGACTCTAAATCGGTGAATCGGATCGTAAATTGGTCTAATATCCAATTAGAACCCGCTCGCAAGTCCGAAATACGGAATAATTCCAAGTTCGAATTATCGGATGCCGATCCGATGACGATCGGATCGAATCCAAACCTATTTCATATCCGAAACACGCTAACTTATGATTTTCCAACACTTAGACTCTAAATCAGTGAATCGGAGCGTAAATTGGTCAAATATCCAATTAGAACTCACTCGCAAGTCCGAAATACAGAATAATTCCAACTTTGAATTATCGGATGCTAATCCGATGACGATCGGATCGAATCCAAACCTATTTCATATCTGAAACACGCTAACTTATGATTTTCCAACACTTAGACTCTAAATCGGTGAATCGGATCGTAAATTGGTCAAATATCCAATTAGAACCCGCTCGCAAGTCCGAAATACGGAATAATTCCAAGTTCGAATTATCGGATGCCGATCCGATGACGATCGGATCGAATCCAAACCTATTTCATATCCGAAACACGCTAACTTATGATTTTCCAACACTTAGACTCTAAATCGGTGAATCGGAGCGTAAATTTGTCAAATATCCAATTAGAACTCGCTCGCAAGTCTGAAATACGGAATAATTCCAACTTCGAATTATCGGATGCCGATCCGATGACGATCGAATCGAATCGAATCCAAACCTATTTCATATCCGAAACACGCTAACTTATGATTTTCCAACACTTAGACTCTAAATCGGTGAATCGGAGCGTAAATTGGTCAAATATCCAATTAGAACCCGCTCGCAAGTCCGAAATACGGTATAATTCCAAGTTCGAATTATCGGATGCCCGATCCGATGACGATCGGATCGAATCCAAACCTATTTCATATCCGAAACACGCTAACTTTTGATTTTCCAACACTTAGACTCTAAATCGGTGAATCGGATCGTAAATTGGTCAAATATCCAATTAGAACCCGCTCGCAAGTCCGAAATACGGAATAATTCCAATTTCGAATTATCGGATGCCGATCCGATGACGATCAGATCGAATCCAAACCTATTTCATATCCGAAACACGCTAACTTATGATTTTCCAACACTTAGACTCTAAATCGGTGAATCGGAGCGTAAATTGGTCAAATATCCAATTAAAACCCGCTCGCAAGTCCGAAATACGGAATAATTCCAACTTCGAATTATCGGATGCCGATCCGATGACGATCGGATCGAATCCAAACCTATTTCATATCCGAAACACGCTAACTTATGATTTTCCAACACTTAGACTCTAAATCGGTGAATCGGAGCGTAAATTGGTCAAATATCCAATTCGAACCCGCTCGCAAGTCCGAAATACGGTATAATTCCAAGTTGGAATTATCGGATGCCGATTCGATGACGATCGGATCGAATCCAAACCTATTTCATATCCGAAACACGCTAACTTATGATTTTCCAACACTTAGACTCTAAATCGGTGAATCAGATCGTAAATTGGTCAAATATCCAATTAGAACCCGCTCGCAAGTCCGAAATACGGAATAATTCCAACTTCGAATTATCGGATGCCGATCCGATGACGATCGGATCGAATCCAAACCTATTTCATATCCGAAATACGCTAACTTATGATTTTCCAACACTTAGACTCTAAATCGGTGAATCGGAGCGTAAATTGGTCAAATATTCAATTAGAACCCGCTCGCAAGTCCGAAATATGGAATAATTCCAACTTCGAATTATCGGATGCCGATCCGATGACGATCGGATCGAATCCAAACCTATTTCATATCCGAAACACGCTAACTTATGATTTTCCAACACTTAAGACTCTAAATCGGTGAATCGGAGCGTAAATTGGTCAAATATCCAATTAGAACCCGCTCGCAAGTCCGAAATACGGAATAATTCCAACTTCGAATTATCGGATGCCGATCCGATGACGATCGGGTCGAATCCAAACCTATTTCATATCCGAAACACGCTAAGTTATGATTTTCCAACACTTAGACTCTAAATCGGTGAATCGGAGCGTAAATTGGTCAAATATCCAATTAGAACTTGCTCGCAAGTCCAAAATACGGAATAATTCCAAGTTCGAATTATCGGATGCCGATCCGATGACGATCCGATCGAATCCAAACATAGCTATTTCATATCCGAAACACGCTAACTTATGATTTTCCAACACTTAGACTCTAAATCGGTGAATCGAATCGTAAATTGGTCAAATATCCAATTAGAACCCGCTCGCAAGTCCAAAATACGGAATAATTCCAACTTCGAATTATCGGATGCCGATCCGATGACGATCGGATCGAATCCAAACTTATTTCATATCCGAAACACGCTAAGTTATGATTTTCCACCACTTAGACACTAAATCGGTGAATCGGAGCGTAAATTGGTCAAATATCCAATTAGAACCCGCTCGCAAGTCCGAAATACGGAATAATTCCAACTTCGAATTATCGGATGCCGATCCGATCGAATCCAAACCTATTTCAAAACCGAAACACGCTAACTTATCATTTTTTAACGCTTAGACTCAGTTATAGATATAAACTAATTTTTTAACAAATACATGTTAATTGCAGGAGCAGGGCGGCGTCAGGGGATCGATGAGAGCATCAGCGTTGGTGGTGGGCGGGCGTGGTTGAGATAGGGCGGCGTCAGGGGATCGATGAGAGCACCAGCGTTGGTGGCGGGCGGGGGTGGTTGAGATAGGGCATGTATCATCTCTCAGTTCTGGATTGTGTAAATATTATTTTGTAATATGTGGTTATTTTTTGTTCTTGTCTATAATTGTCGGCCGGGTACTGTGGTAATATTTGATAATTTGCTGTAATTTTTTATCAATTTATGTAATATTTTAAAATTTGCGGTAATATTTTATAAATTGTGGTAATATTTTATAAATTGTGGTAATATATTGTGGTATTGTTGTAAATCACAGGAATTAAATAACATTATTTAGATAAATTTATTAAAAAAAAAACATACTTATTACCGACGGAAATTAATTATTCCGTCGGTAATAATGTTTTTATTTTTTTAAAATTATAAATAATTTCCCGACGGCATATAGTATCCGTCGGTAATATATATATTATTACCGACGGGCAATATATATATGCGTCGGTAATATATATAGTATTACCGACGGATATATAATATCTGTCGGTAATATATATATTATTACCGACGGGTAATATATATATGCGTCGGTAATATATATAGTATTACCGACAGTATAGACCATAACCGTCGGTAAAATGTTTATATATTACCGACGGATTATTAAGTTACGTCAGTGATAATATATTATATTAATTTTTAATTGATTAAATATTACCGACGGCGTTAATATTACCGTCGGTATTAATTATTATTACCGACGGTAATATTTGGTCCGTCGTATTGTTTTCCCCGACGCCTTTTTTCCCGACAGCCAGCGACGGAAATATCTTCCGTCTCTATAGAACATTACCGACGGAATGTTAATATTACCGACGGATATTGTCCGTCGGTAATAACTGTTTTTTTTGTAGTGATATGACAAACTTCTTAAGAGCAATGGGTGGGTGAATTAATTAATAGATATAGCAACTTGTCTATGAATTACTGACTCCAGTACGTATATTTCCCACACGTGATCGATCAGAGAATATACCACTAACGAGCTTTAGGCCTAGTGGTACTTCCTCTCTCCCATGTTGGAGAGGTTCCCTGTTCGATTCCCGACATGGACACTATGGAGCAAGCTTTCCCTCAAGGCTATAGTGTCTTGTTTGAACGTGTGAATTATGGCCATACGTTGATATCATGTTCACAGAATTATGAAATTAAAAAAGTGTTGATACTGCCTCTCCCCCCGTTCAGAACTCTGAACCTCTTTGAGCCCTTGCTCTAGCGCTAGTGCCGGTTTTTTGACCGCTTGGCCGGTCCAAAAAAAAAAAAAAGAAGATCAGAGCATGCCATGTTGCATGAACGGGATCACACCCGACGTATGGCGCACAAACATCGATCCCCCAAAGAAAATCGTATTTGTCGGGGAAAAAATCTTCACTGCGCCTAGCTATCACTAAGTCCCCCCATAAAAAAAAAGACATTGTAATCATAAATAAAAATGCTACAGCAAGACATTTGTACAATACTTTGGTTGTACAGACTGATTTGGCTTGATCACAGCCGTACTTTGTACCCGGGTCCAATCCCGAGACTAAAGAACAACTTAATTGGTGCCACCTCATCCCGTACAAGGCATGTCTATACAAACATACGTACGTCTGTCGGAATAGCATTGCTCCGTCATAGGGCGAGAATTTAGCTAATTAAGATTTGCACATACGTACAAGGAATGTCTATACAACCATACGTACGTACGTACTTCTATATGAAAACCACATAGGGCGAGGATTTAGCTAATTACGATTGCAACTGCTCAAATATATATGTATTATCTCCACGTCTCCATACATTCGTAGCAGATGCTCACGTCGACAAACTTATTCATCCATGTAGTTTCCGAATCTCGAGTTGTCGAGGCCGGTGATCGACTGACACGTGTTACTTCAAACCCTAATCCGGCCCTGGCCTGTTGGAGATGATCGAGCTAGCTTCGATCGAGCATCTCTGGAGATCGATGGCCTCAGCTTGCCCATCTCTGCTCTGTCTCAGCTTGCCCATCTTTGCTCGCCATCTCGTGCACCCGCTTCAGCATCATGTCCATGTAGTGATCGTACGCATCCTGTTTGATTTGTACGTGCATCTCCACCTGTCCATTCAAATCAAAATCGACGGCTTAGAAAGCTCCACCTCGCCAAACTACTCCACTAATCTAAATGCATACATACATAATTAATAATCCAGTTCTCTCTCTACTTCCTTGGGTTAATTACGTTTGACACCTCTCTAATAACGCCCTCCCTCCAGTGACTGACCCGCAAGATCAGAGTCGTCCGATGTCGTTCTTAGTCAGGGTAGAGTGCGTTTCACCCGCTCCGGTGCCAGCATCGGATGGCTAAGTGCCACTCACGGGTCCATCAAAAAGTTTGACGGAGCTATTAATGCAGTGGATCCCAATCTGCAAGTGGTCGTCACCATCATCATTCAAGTCTTATCCCAACAAGATGAGGTTGATTAGGAAAATACCATTCAACCAGACGAAAACCTTTACAGACCCGATCGGGCAACAGAGATGGCTGTGATAGAATTTCTGTAAACAGTCTCTGGTTGAATAGCATTGCTCGGTCGATTATAGCCAACTCCAACATCCATGGCATCACCTTTTTTTTTTTTTTTCTCACAAAAAGATATGCTAGCTATTTAATCAGATAAAAAGATTTACATACTCTTTACAGACCCGATCACAGCCGTCTGCTGCCTACCAAAATCCCGAGTACGAACCGGTCAGCGCCCGAGTGCGAACCGATCGGGCCCGGGCGCAACAACCTATTACAATCGAGTCTAGAAAGAGTAGTTCTATGTAGCAAATCTCAACGTACCA
This sequence comes from Chamaelirium japonicum, assembly GCA_947650365.1. NCBI lineage: Eukaryota > Viridiplantae > Streptophyta > Magnoliopsida > Liliales > Melanthiaceae > Chamaelirium > Chamaelirium japonicum. The sequence continues at coordinate 57,044,949 of OX393560.1, forward strand.
CCCTGCTTTGCATGGCTCTCTGCAAATCAGACGCCGGTGCTATGGGCATGCTTTTTTTCAAGAATCACTAAGAAATCTTTAATTCCATTTCCAATTTTCTACCCCTAGAGAGAGAAAACAAAACACATACACCGGGCGAGCTTCCCTTGGAAGCATACCCCATGATGGATGTTTGTGCATCCTGCACAGTTCCTTCTGTATATATGGAACTGTGTAGTAGAAAATAAGGTAGCCTTCAGTATTCTAAAATTTAAATGGTATTATGTAGTAGAGGATGATTTGGCAGTCTTCAGTATTCCAAAACCTATGGCTAGGATAAGTCGGCCAGGGTAGCGGGGTGGTCTCTCTTTAACATACTCGTTGTGCTTTTCTCCCTTCAAGAGGTCGATCTTTTGGAGCACTCGGTCGATTGTCAACCTTCTTCATTCAGGCTTGGATCCACACCGCTGTGAAGTTTCATAAGACTCTGCATCGTTAAAGTGGCAATAGTCGGGCTTTGATGAAACTTATCGTAGCAGCAGAAATACATACAATATGTCGGTCATGTGACAAGGTCAAGGTTAATGTTTTTGTATCAGAGGTCGAGAGCTGAAGCGATGGATCTTATCTTTTTTTTTTTTTTGAGAAATCCCTCTCAAAATTGAGGGGGGGTTCGGCCTGGATCCCAATCTGTTAATTAGGAAGAAGAGGGGGGGTTACAATTACAGCTCAGGGATTGCTAGTACAAAGATTCAACAGAAAAACCTTCGCTCCCCCCGAAGCACAGGACGTCCACAGATGAACCAGCGACTTCGGCCCTCGAAGGTTCTCCAATTTCTCTCCAGCCATAAGGACCACGAGATCCCTATAGCTAGCAAATCCCAAGCGTGTCTGTCCGGACCCCTGAAGCGTCTGTGACGCCATTGACTCCACAATTCTGTTACGGAATCCGGAATCGGTCTGACACCCAGACGGTTAGTGAAGTGGGTCCATACGTACAGTTCTCGAGTAGTCGCATCCCATCAATAGGTGATCAGCACCCTCCTCCTCTCTGCCGCACAAGCGATGGATATTATCATCTTGACATTTGGACTTACCGTCTGTAACAATTATGATGTGGATATTTGACTTTTAAACCGGCATTGGCAATTCCTTTTTCTTATTTAGCATGCAACTGCTTCCCCCCCTCTTCAAGAACACCCTTTTTTGTGTAAAGATCGAATTAAGAAAACTTTCATCACCTAATGCTATTGTTTGTCGCCAGACCCGGCTCTAATGCTATTGTTGTTGGCTAGGTTTTTTTTTTTTTTTTGGTAAACAGGATGGCCATTACAGTATGACCTGTAGGTCCTCACATACAAGGACAGACAAAGACTTTGGAAAGGACACGGTCCACTCACCTTCAACCGCCGCCCCCTAGCCTCCCTTGCCATCCAATGCACCGCGCTATTTGCAGTACGAGAAACCCACTTCACTTGCACCTCTGGTAACTCCTGCCATAACTGCATACAATCAAGAATTATCGGGCAAAGATCACCCGTAATTCCTTTCCCCAAAACCAAAGCATCCCGAGCTCTAGTTGCATCCGTGAGGACCAGCACACTACTTCTCTTGTTTTGCACCAGCGCCCTAAAAGCCTCTCGCAACACCCACAATTCTGCGCCCAAAGCAGAAGAAGCCCTACACCTCTTGTTGGCTAGGTTTTGGGTCCAAAACAAGACCACCTGGAAACCCAGAGAAGAATTGGTCTATTAGGCTCTTGCCCAACTAGGATAACGAGCCCACGTTTTATGAATCAGACCGAGGACCAACCTCTAAACCGGGAATGTGCCTGGTCTAGCTCAAAAGGCACGTATTGCTCAAACTGATTCTTGTTGCTTTTTACATTACTAGGGATGGCAATTATTCGGGTTTATCAGGTTACCCGACCTGACCCGGCCCTATTGGGACGGGTTTGGGATACTCAAGAATGGGTTCGGGGCTGGTTTGGGATATGAATTTGAAATCCGATCGGATTTGGATCGGGTTCGGGTTTTACTCCAACCGCCCCGACCCGACCCGACCCGGGTATATAACTAATCAAGATCATATAATAAGTTGACTTGTGCTTCTAACTGTGTGATCGTAACATAGGAGAAACATTTGCTATCTAGAGCTGCGATTAGGTGGACCCAAGAAGTTAAATATGTAAGTCTTTATAAAGCCAACCCAACCCGACCCGACCCGACCCGACCCGCAATGCATAAATGGGGCGGGGTGGGGTGGGCACGGTTTTCCCCAATGGTAATTGGGAACGGGTTTGAAATTGTCTTCAAAACCCAACGCGGGTTTGGGACGGGTATGGAGCGGGATAAACTATAATGGGACGGGTTCGGGATAGGACCGACCCGTCCCAAACCCGTTGCCATCCCTATGCATTACTTTTATGACCTTCTACACATGCAAAACAGCTGCATGCTCATATTTTGATTTTTTGGACAAAATTAATCTCAATACTGCATGGATCCAAGGGGGGGCATGTGGGGGCGATCGCCCCCCTAGATTCGAAAGAGAACCCGTATAATAGAAGTATTAGTTAGGATTGTTTTCAAATTATACAAGTTTGCCCCCCTCCCCTTCCGCTCTCAAAAGATTTTTCTAACATTCACCCCTCCAAGGTTTGATTCCTGGATGTGCCTCTGAACACAATCAACGCAAATATCTTGTATTGGCCTTGTTGTTGCTTTCAACGAAACACTATGGTCAACGCAACGATCGCAAGGTCCAATGTAACAAACACAAATATCTTCTTCTTTTTTTTTTTTTTGATAACCCCTCCTAAAGGAGGGAGGGTTTGGCAGACCTCGACCAGAAGTTATTAATCAACTAACTCAAAATCTTGTTACAAAAATCCCGGGCCTCCACCCCTAGTTTATCATACCATGGGATAATCCATGCTTTGAAAAATGAGGATACCGAATGACGAAGTTGCTCCGCTCCTGCTGCTTTGCCTTTGAATATGCGGTTGTTCCTTTCCAGCCAGAGGACCCAAATGATAGCCATTATCAGCAGATCCCAAGATTTCCTGATACCCTCTGAAATTCTCCTCCTTCTCCACGAACTCCAAAGGCCTCGTAGTGTCCGAGGGTGAGTAGTGATGCCACCCTTACCTTCAAAATGATCCCACAATTGCCTAGCGAAGGGGCACCCAAGTAGCAGGTGGGACGCCATTTCCTCTCCCGTAGTGCAAAAAGTACAAAAAGCGTCCGTAGCTTGAAGGTGAATCCGCTTTAACAGATTAGCCTTAGTGAGGATCTTATTCCTCGAAGCTAGCAGGGAGAAAATCTGAATTTTTAAAGAGGCCTTCGTCTTCCAGATTGTCTTCGACGGCTGGTGCCTTTGCAGTTGAGGTAGCAGATGCTCATAGAACGATTTGACGAAGAAGACCCCTGAAGAAGTGCAGTTCCACCGAACTTCATCACGAGTAGGTCTGAAGGTTGCCGCTGAAAGAATAATATTCAGATCCTGCAGTTCTCACTGACTATCCCAATCAAGCAGAGCGCAAAGCTTGAGATTCCAGACAGTGGACCCCTGTCTTCTACCTGCCTGAGAACAGACTGAAGCGTATTTATTTCTGGCAGAAGAGTAGAGAGAAGGAAAAAGCTGCTCTAACGGCACACTCGCAAGCCAGGCATCCTTCCAAAATCTGATATGTTTTTCGTCTCCTAACGATAGGGTGGTCGCCTCTTTGTAGAAGTCTCTAACCTTTAGTACGCCCCCCCAGAAGTGAGAAATACGCCCTGAGACCCTGCTCCTCGAATGTAAAGGGGAGAACCTTTTGAAGTACCTCACCAGAAGAACTTCTCGCCAAGATCCTCCTGTTCCTTGATGTAGGCGCCACCACCCTTCCATCCCTCCAATCTTCATTCGATTTTCTGGATCAGTTGTTCCCAATCTTCCCGCCTTAAGGCCCTATCGCTGATAGGTAATCCCAAGTATTTCATTAGTAGAGTTATTTTCTTGCAGTTCAACAGTTTTGTCAATCCCATCCCTGCATCTCCAGAGCCGATGTAATACAGGTTACTCTTCAGGAAGTTGATCTTCAGCCCGGATGTCAATTCTAGGCCATAGAGCAGTATTTTAAGCAAGACCATCTTACGTTTGTCTTACTGTTGCTTTCGACAAAGCACTATAGCCGATGCAACAAATATAAATTCTGACGCAAGTAACTTGCGTCGGAGACTTTATAGCTTTTACAAAAAAAAAAAGAAGATTACTGTCATGTTAAGGACATTTTAGTTCAAAAAAAATACAAGTGGACAAAAAATTAAAAGCTAAAAGCAAGTGGAGCCAGATTGAGCAAATAGGAAAAGTTGGTCATTTTGGAAAAAAACCTTGGTTTATTTCAAACATCCGGTTCAAACATTCTAACCGGTGCTGAGATGGCAAATAGAGCAATTAATATATAGATTCTTTTATTTTTGAGGTCGTCGGGGGTCCCGAAACCTTCCGGTCACTGGCCCACTTTCGGCTCAAACTAATCCCTCCGGGAGTGAACCCTAACCCACTCCAAATTTTCCACTATGCTCCAAGGTAAATCGAGCGGGAGAGGAGTCGAACACAGAACCTTCTCACCCAAGCATCAGTTGCTTGCCAACTCACCTATCCGCCAGTGGGTTAGATCAATACTTGGAAACAGACAATATGGGGCCAAATTAAGTGCCGAATTAAATTAGCTGTGGGTGCAAATTTTGGCAAGAAGTCTGCAAACAGTGAGACCCACCGGCCCTGCCTGGTGGGCCCCGGAAGACAACAGCGGGACCCACCGGTCCTGCATGGTGGGCCCCCGAAGACAACAGCGGGACCCACCGGCCCTGCCCGGTGGGCCCCCGAAGACAACAGCGGGACCCACCGGCCCTGCCCGGTGGGCCCCCGAAGACAACAGCGGGACCGACCGGCCTTGCTCGGCGGGCCCCCGAAGACTACCGCGGGACCCACCAACCCTGCCTGTGGAATCCCCAGAGATGACAGGGTGACCCATCAGCCCTGTCTGGAGAATCCCCCAGATACGACAGCAAAAATCGCCATTTACCACCAGAAAATCCTATAAATAGCAGAACCTTCGAATGTAAAAGGATCCGAAAATTCTGATTTCCACTCTGAGATCTGATTTTCAGAACCCAAAGCTCTGGAATTTCTCAACTTTCCATCTTCCACCTCTCTTTGATCTTCTTCTCTCTTTCGAAGAGATCAGAGTGTTTTCAGTGATACTCGTCCTGTCGAGATCACTTCGATACAAGTGTTAGTGAATTCGGGTTGCTCCCTATAGCACGGAGACGTAGGCTTCGGCTGAACTCCGAGATCACATCTCTCGTATCCAACTTTCTCTGTTTGCATATTGAAAACTCCAACTCCAATCGACAGATCGAACAACGATCTTCGACTCAAAACTTCAATTGACTGGTGAGGAGAAGTCTTCGGGTCGGCACGAAGATTTTCCCCCACAGTTTGGCACCGTCTGTGGGATTCGTTCGAAAAGCTCAGTGTGCTCGACGACAACATCGGATCGATTGAACAGACAACTGATCTTCAAAGTCAAACTTCTCAGCTCCCTTGGTTGAGCAGACAACCTATTGGACACGAGCGATCTGGTTGCTTCCTCCACTTTCACTGAATGGCGAAGACTATCAGGATCATCCAGAGGGAAGTTACTTACAACGACATCAGTTTTGACCCGAGACTTACTCCATGAGTCGGCGGCTCAACTTCAATCCAACAACCCGCTCTTTCTAGACAATCCATTGTCAACATCTCCTGTCGATATCCTAAGCTTTTCAATTCTGACTCTCCTCCAATCCCTATATTGGGGGTGATGTTCGAAATAAAAGGGCTCACCTGAAGACTACAACGAGGTGATAGGCAGAGATATATGTTACATATCCGCAAAGTCCAAGGCGCACTCGCTGCCTCGGCATTTGGCAAAGCCCAAGGAGACAGCCTAGGCACTCGAATGCAAAGTCCGAGGCTCACTTGCTGCCTCGGCATTTGGCGAAGTCTAAGGAGATAGTCTTGACACTCAAAAACATAGTTCGGAGCGGTCGCCGCCTCTTCAAGTTTCATTTCAAATTCTATCCAATCAAATGCTCCAAGGCCGATCAACTGCAACAGTACAAAGCTATGTGCCCCGCAGGTACGACTGAAACGGCGCTTCGCCTAAGTTTACTGATACAAAGGCACTACGCTAAGTACTCTGAATCATTGGTGTTGCACACGCTCCCGTTGTCACGTAAGGACACATGCGCCCGTGCCTCACCACAGTTAGATCGGTTCACGTTGCGACACGACTGACTAACCTGCAACAGTACAAAGCTATGTGCCCCGCAGGTACGACTGAAACGGCGCTTCGCCTAAGTCTACCGATACAAAGGCACTACGCTAAGTACTCTGAATCATTGGTGTTGCACACGCTCCCGTTGTCACGTAAGGACACATGCGCCCGTGCCTCACCACAGTTAGATCGGTTCGCGTTGCGACACGATCGACTAACCTGCATCAGTACAAAGCTATGTGCCCCGCAGGTACGACTGAAACGGCGCTTCGCCTAAGTCTACCGATACAAAGGCACTACGCTAAGTACTCTGAATCATTGGTGTTGCACACGCTCCCGTTGTCACGTAAGGACACATGCGCCCGTGCCTCACCACAGTTAGATCGGTTCGCGTTGCGACACGACTGACTAACCTGCAACAGTACAAAGCTATGTGCCCCGCAGGTACGACTGAAACGGCGCTTCGCCTAAGTCGACCGATACAAAGGCACTACGCTGAATACTTCGAATTCTAACCTTCATTATTCAAATAAGCCCGAGGAGACAGCCTTGACGTTCAAAGATAAAGTCCGAGGTAGGCTTCGGCTCCTCGGCACCTTCCAAAGCCCGAGACATCGACATTAACTCAGCCCGAGGAGGCAGCCTCGGTATTCAAAGACAAATTCTGAGTCAGGTTTCCCCATCTCGGCAAGCAAAAAGTTCGAGTTTATTACCTCGACACTCAAATGCATAGTCTGAGGCATCTTCGCTGCCTCGGCATGCGGCAAAGTCCAAGGAGAAGCTTCGACACTCGAATAAAAAGTTTGAGGTGCTCTGCACCGTCTTGACACCTAACGAACTTGGAGAGAGCTCCGATGCTCGCAGATAAAGTCCGAGGCGACCATCGCCTCGGCACTCAGCAAGTACAAAATCCGAGACCTGCTCTCGGCACTCCTGACGATCGCGATGGGACATCCCTCAAACTTACCAAGTCACTACAGAAGACTTCTACCACTCGACACTCGTATAAGAGAGCATCACGCGCTCTCATGCTCGAGAAAGACGCGTTCTGGAAGTCCACCACCGATGAGGGGGTGACTCCTGTCAACTAAGGAGATAGGAGAAACAATCTTCCAACACATTTTGGCACTACAAAGTGCCTGAAGGTTCAAAAACTTACAGACGAAGACTCATCAACCATTCAAGGGCAAAGTCTGAGGCATGAACCGCAGCATTCGAACAAAGTCTAAATTTAGTCCTAGTATTTGGCAGCAAAGTCCGAGACCTGAGTCTCGGCATTCAATCGAAGTCTTCGCTCATGGCCTCAACACTATTCAGTAGCAAGGCATTCGAATTCTATTCAGAACACCCAAACATTCAAATTGCTTTCCTAAGTTAGCAGGCGCCAACTACTGTGCGAGAACCAACGATCACAACATGACGTTCAGTGCTACAAATGGCCGATCGATGGTTGATCTTCGACTACCGTCAACCTTTCGACAATAACTGATCGTCACGACTGATTGGTCAAAACTTGCCGCCACTTCTTCAAAGTGCCCGTTAGCAGAAACCGATCGATTGAGATTTGAGCGGAGGTTGCTTATGTTTTCCCACACGTTCGATACTTAACAAACGCCATCACACTGATACTCACCAATTGAAGACGACTTTGCTCGATCGAAGAATCATGCTCGCAAACAATGGACAAGACTACACACTTTCATTACGTAGGGAGCCTCTCAAACTTGAAGAGAACGGGAGCATCCACTTACAGGCATTAAGCTATTAGCCACCCAATTCAACTTGCTGGGAGTACCAATATCATATCCCAACATCCATTACTTTCATCTCCCCAACAAAACAGCATCAACGGTCACAATTCAATCTCATTAATTTGGCATGCAGCACCTACCAACTTTGAGTGGTCCACTTAGAACGCATCTTGTGGCCCCCAAAGCATGATCCAAGCAATGACAGCCCACCATCACTCCCCATGCCATCACATGAGGTGGCAAAGCCAAGCACTGCCATCCCATCAACACGGAATTAGAGCAGCCCTCCTCTTGTGAAGTCACCACCCTTGACTGTTTGAGTAGTCACCACCCGTGACTGTTTGAGCAGTCAAAACCCGTGACCACACAATGAAGTTTGAGCAATCACTGTGAAGCTTGTGATCAACCGACCCGTGACTGCACAGTGGCTCAGCTCAGATCCTCTATTCTCCCGCGTCCACAAAGCAGAGGAGCTCTAAGCCCCTCGTCTCCCTCAGCTCCAACCTCAGCTCCGCCGCTCCAAATCTCATCCCCGATCGGCCGCAACTCCCCGGCAACCGACGGATCGAAGTCCCACTACAAATCGCCATCTCCCACCTTCACCGACAACAACACTCCGCCTCAGATCGGCTGCCGGCGACCGATCGGGCAAAACCAACCAGTCAAGGTTTCGGCGATCGGTCGCAGAGAGGGTTTTTCTCCCAATTTAGTACAAAATCACCCGATCAGTGCCTCCGATCGGTCGAATTTGACCGATCGGTCAAATTCGTCCGATCGGCAAACCTCGATCCCCTTCTTCCCCTTCGTCCTCCATCTGATCGGCCAAAAACCTACTGGATCTAGTGCCAAATGCTTGTTTCCAACCGATCAACCAATTCCTGACCGGCTGTTTTTGTCCGATTGGTGAATTTCACCCGATCGGTGAAATTCACCCGATCGGTGATCTGCACCCGATCGGCGATTTGCACCCGATCGGCTACCTCCACCCGATCGGCGATTTGCACCCGATCAATCAACCTTCTTCTCTCAATGGGTCATCTATAGCTGCAATCAATCCTCCTCCCTCCCTCAACCTGATTGACATCCAAATCCGACAACCCCCCTACAGCATCCTCAAAATTTCAACAATCATGGATCGAGGCCCTCCTCCCTTCTTCGATCTAATCCATCAGATCTAATCCGCGACCCTGGCAGAGGGTCTTTTGTTGATCGATCAAATTTGACCGATCACTTTGACCGATCAACTCGACCGATCACTTCGACCGATCACTTTAACCGATCGGTCGAATTTCTACTGGATCGGTCAAAAAACTATGTTTTTTGACCGATCACTTCGACCTCGACCGATTGAATTTGACCGATCACTTTGACCGATCACCTTGACCGATCACTTCGACCGATCACTTTGACCGATCAGTTGAATTTGCACAGGATCGATCAAAAAACTATGTTTTTTGACCGATCACTTCGACCTCGACCGGTTGAATTTGACCGATCACTGTGACCGATCACTTTGACCGATCACCTTGACCGATCACTCTGACCGATCACTTCGACCGATCACTTTGACCGATCGGTCGAATTTGCACTGGATCGGTCAAAAAACTATGTTTTTTGACCGATCACTTCGACCTCGACCGGTTGAACTTAACTGATCGGTCAACTTTGACCGATCGGTCAAGTTCGACCGATCGGTCAAGTTCAACCGATCGGTCAAGTTCAACCGATCAGTCCTTTGGCGCTAACACTCGACAAGCTCCTTTGCATTTGTGACAGGGGGTCGTTAGCTTTGCACCAAGAATCCAAGCCAGCCAAGGTGGCCTCTTAGCTAACTTGGAGGGTGTAACTGTGGGTGCAAATTTTGGCAAGAAGTCTACAAACAGCGAGACCCACCGGCCCTGCCTGGTGGGTCCCCGAAGACAACAGCAGGACCCACCGGTCCTTGCGGGACCCACCGGTCCTGCCTGGTGGGCCCCCGAAGATAACAGCGGGACCCACCGGCCCTGCCCGGTGGGCCCCCGAAGACAACAGCAGGACCCACCGGCCCTACCCGGTGGGCCCCCGAAGATAACAGTGGGACCCACCGGTCCTGCCCGGTGGGCCCCCGAAGACCACAGCGGGACCCACCGGCCCTGCCCGGTGGGCCCCCGAAGACAACAGCGGGACCGACCGGCCTTGCCCGGCGGGCCCCCGAAGACTATCGCGGGACCCACCAACCCTGCCTGTGGAATCCCCAGAGATGACAGGGGGACCCATCAGCCCTGTCTGGAGAATCCCCCAGATACGACAGCAAAAATCGTCATTTACCACCAGAAAATCCTATAAATAACAGAACCTTCGAATGTAAAAGGATCCGAAAATTCTGATTTCCACTCTGAGATCTGATTTTCAGAACCCAGAGCTCTGGAATTTCTCAGCTTTCCATCTTCCACCTCTCTTTGATCTTCTTCTCTCCTTCGAAGAGATCAGAGTGTTTTCAGTGATACTCGGCCTATCGAGATCACTTCGATACAAGTGTTAGTGAATTCGGGTTGCTCCCTATAGCACGGAGACGTAGGCTTCGGCTGAACTCCGAGATCACATCTCTCGTATCCAACTTTCTCTGTTTGCATATTGAAAACTCCAACTCCAATCGACAGATCGAACAACGTTCTTCGACTCAAAACTTCAATTGACTGGTGAGGAAAAGTCTTCGGGTCGGCACGAAGATTTTTGTCACGCCCCAAAAATCTGAAGACCGATTTCTGGGGTGTGAGGGTAGAGATGGGTGAAGGGTTAGGGTATGGTATAACAACTACACCAAGTTGAAAATCTCAAGGCTAGATTTCTTTCTAAGGAAGCACGACGCTCAAGCCTCCGACGGCGAGCCAAGCTGTCTCACTCACTCCCTACCACTCGAGTATGCTAGTCTAATGGTCCTATTTATAAGGTTAACCCATTAGGCCATTTATATCTCATTATATTTTGAAGTGATCTGTCCTAAGCTTAGGCCTTGAGGAGAGGCCTACCCAAATTAGCTTTACAGGTAGATCATTTCAATCACAATCTATATTAACAATACCACAAGCTAAACTAAACCAACAAATATTCTTGTTCTGGTATCCATAATACAGTCCCAATAATACAACACAAAGTCTATAAAATGCTACTACAAAAAAAAAGAAAACTACAGCTACTAACTCCGTCACTGCCGCTATACTCCGCAGCTGTCACCCGTGCTCCAGCTTTGGTACCATTCTGCAAGAAAGTCTACTCGTGGAAGGAGTAGTGCCCCAAACGGGGTCAGTCCAAACCACTGACTGGCAAGTAAACCCCCACTCTAAGGGGGTGTGTGTGTGCGCGAGGTGTCTTTACAAAAACAAGATTATCATTATTATTTATGGTAACAATAAAGATAACAATTATATAGCTAATAAGAAATATTTTGCATGACCCAAATAAGAAATGTTTATGAGCTCTCATTATACTACTGGTTCTCCAATTCCCAACAAATGTTACACTCTTTCTGATCATAATATGAGTAGAGGCACGTTGTAATGGATTTCAATAGTATGTCATAGTACCAAACATATATCACATGTAGTAGAAGTACAATAGTCGTTTTCAACCATCCAGCAAGCACAATTTCAACAAAGATGTTACTCAACAATATTAAGAACTACACCATACCATTCTAATTTACTGATGGCATCCCAATATATCACCATAGTCTAATATTAATCATCATGCAACTCATGATTATGTTCTACAATATACGAGAAGTCATTTATAAAATCATAAACTATCGGTAAAAAAACATAAATTGAAAATAACCTCAGAGCAAGTGAATACTTGCCTCGGTCCAATTTGCTATTCCCGCTAGTTGACCACCGTTCCGCCTCAGGGTGGATCGTCACGGTCACGAACTGGCATGTTGCACATACTCATGTTACTAGTCTATCAATTTAAACATATGCATCTACAAAGGGTTCAAATCAATGTCAGGGGTTTGACTCGGCATCCGCCAGGGATGCCCTCGGACTTACACGGGGTACAAGTTTACCGACACAATTATGATTAATAAGCTTTATCGGCTCTGATGCTCGGATAGATCATAAATAAAAATGGAAGCATAACCATGCTCGGTCGAATCCGGGGTAGGCTACCGTGGAGCAAGCTCCACATTGTCATGCCAAATAGGACGATAGCTTGGCTCACGACGAGGAAATCAATACAGGATTATATTTAGTTAAAGCATCAAGGGTGGTCACAATGATTCCATCCTAAAGCCCAATACAGCCGAAGCCGTGTTAGCAAATGAATCGATCCATTGTGGTTGGCGGCTTGCCGAACCCAATAGACGTACTAGCTCGGCGGGGCATACTACAACACAACAACAAGAAGCACCCTAATCCCATCACCACTATCATCAATATCTCATCATCAGGCAACACAAAGGGTTTTTAAGAGACTTAGAGAAACAGAAGAGATGGTCGGATCAGGCATCGTGGGCACCGAGGGATCAACACATGGCTGGGGTAGCGATCGAGGCCATACACAGATGACGTTGGCGAAGGGTCGGGAAAGAGAATCGCGGCCAGATCGGGCCGTTGGAATATCGTCGGGGTGGTCGGGCTCCGCCGACTGGCCGGTCGTCGGCCACCTGGCCGACGGCCATAGACAGCCGCGAGGGGGTCGTTCTCAGGCCTTGACAGAGCCCAAGAAAAAGGAAAAGAAAGAGGGAGGAGAGGAGAGGCTAACCTGATCGATGGGGGTCCTCGGCTCCGGCTCATTGAGCTCCTCCTCTTCTCTGGCGACTTCGCTTCTTGCTCCAATGCCAGCTACGTGAGCCCCCACCAAGAGGAAAAGAGACCGAGTTGGAGGTAGGAGCCGTGGAATCGAAAGGGATTGGGTTCCGGATTTAAGGCCGGGGGATCGGGGTCATATATAGGAGGAGGGAGATCGGTGGCGCGCCGAGATCCATGGGATTCGGGGCCAAAACTTTAGGGATTTGGGTGACGGAAACGGCGACCAAAAACTGAAGATAAATGAAGGGAGATGAGTAGGGCGGCTGTAGGGTTAGGGATTTTGAGGAGAGAGAGAGAGATGGATGGTTGAGAGGATTTTGGGATCGAAGAAAGGGTGAGATTTGGGGGTTTGATTGGGTGTGCAAATCAGATATGTTAAGATCTGATGATGAGGCTACTAAGGGTGGTAGAGATGAGAGATATGAGGGCCTCGTCATATCTCTAAAAATCTGGTTTGAAAATTTAGAGTGTGGCTGAATGAGTTTGGTTGGAGGGGACTTGGTTTTGTTGTGTTGTACTTATAGGTGTTAGGTGGGATGAATAGGGGTTTTGAGTTGGGGGATTTCGAACGATCAGATGTGATACTCCTGGGTTTTCACCAAAAAGATCTCTTATCTCCAAATAGCTACCATGTGTGGCTCGCACTCAAGTTATCGTCGCGCTGCGATTCACCGGCACACGGATCTCACTGAGGCCAATCAACTAGCTACTATAACCATAATATAAATCAATTATACCAACAACGACTCCCCTGTAGTGATACATACGCGCACCCACCCATTCACCAAATACAATTACTCCATCGTCGCCTCGCGACCCGGACCCGGAACCCGGGACCTATGGTCCGGTTCAACTCAAGTTCAACACATCACAAAGCTTAACCATCACCATATTTAAAGCAGCAAATACTAACTATTTGTATTCACTCATTCTACCACCAATGATACAAATTTAGTAAAAATGTAGTACGGTGCCCTTAACAAAAGTGAATTCAGGAGTACCGGTTATTACATCCTACCCACCTTATTAAAATTTTCGTCCCGAAAATTCTATCACTAAATTGAGGATACAATTTTTTTTTTTTTTTTTTTTCAACTATACTATCAAAGCAACGAAAGACGAACTTACGATCGGTACAAATATCTTTACTAATATTCTCATCAAGAAAGCTAAACCACTGCATCAAACTTTCCGGAAAGAATACTTCGTCTCAGACCCTACCACTCACAACTCTACTAATAAAAAAAAAATATAGAATCGAACCACTAAGCTCTCGTGGAGCTCACACGAGGCATAATGTTCAATCCTGATCCTAATTACTATAGACTAAAACAATATTTTTGTGACTCGAGATTATTTTCCCTTTCCTGGATAAGGAGCGTCCCCCTTATCCAGAAGTGAGATAGCAACCTGATTCACAAAACAATATTACGATGTGTTGTTAACCAATGGTACCGACACAGGAACGTATTCCCAAGCATAGGCCTTCACCCTTACACCTATAAACCTAAACCGAAAATGACGACTAAGATGACTCGAACTGGTACGCCTAGACTTAATTCTCATAAGATTGTTCCGTAGAACAGATCATCTATTTCCTATGCAAACATAATTACCCGAGTGAATAATACTAAGAGAACAACTAATTGGTCTACTGACTGAAGGGAGCTACAAACAAGAATATCGACACAGCTACACACCACCCTGGTATAAATTCCCTCTAAGATTGGGTGTTCGGTCCGAAAACAGAACAATTCTGACTTATGTTAAGAAGCTACATGCTATACTAGTAACGAGTAAAGACTAGAAAACTTATTGCCAGCTAGTATCCTACTATCTCTTGGCACTCTCAATAATGACAAACATACTAACACCAAGCACCAACTAATCATAGAATTAGTTAGATGGAGACCTCAAGAACATAGAAAAGTGAGATTTAAGAGAACCGAGGCGATTTAGGACAACACAAAACAAATCAGGATAAAACTAAACAAGTTGGGTCCAAATGAGACAACTTGGAAGAGGGATAACCGAGAAACTAGCACAATTTCAAACATTCGGTGATCTAATAGCAATTATTCGGAAGAAACTAAAGTAAACAAAAGTTACCAGAACCAGAGGACAACTAGAAACAAAGCGAGGTGAATCGGCAATAACTATTTTTAAGAATCCAACTGATAAGACATTCCCAAATTTTGAAAACATAGGCAATTCCTTTGATATTTTTGCTAACATATTTTCGGTACTCAATTACCTTAATCCCATTTCCAACTTAACATCACTGCCATCTGGCCAGTGCATATTTTCCGCAAGTCCCAACATGAACTACAAAACCAACCGCCAAAGCCTCTAATAAGTCAGTGCATAGCCGCCAAATCCTCTAGAGAGTTAGTGCGTATGTATCCGCCAAATTCTCCGAAGAGAAAATACGTAACCACCAAAGCCTCTAATGAGTCAGTGCGTAGCCGCCAAAGCCTCCGAAGAGTCAGTGCGTATATATCCACCAAATTCTCCGAAGAGAAAGTGTGTAACCGCCAAAGCTTACAAAAGTCAGTGCGTAGCCGCCAAAGCCTCCGAAGAGTCAGTGCGTATATATCCACCAAATTCTCCGAAGAGAATGTGCGTATATATCCACCAAGTTCTCTGAAGAGAAGGTGTGTGACCGCCAAAGCCTCGAATGAGTCAGTACGTAGCCGCCAAAGCCTCCGAAGAGTCAGTGCGTATATATCCACCAAATTCTCCGAAGAGAAAGTGTGTAACCGCCAAAGCCTCGAATGAGTCAGTGCGTAACCGCCAAAGCCTCCGAAGAGTCAGTACATAGCCGCCAAAGCCTCCGAAGAGTCAGTGCGTATATATCCACCAAATTCTCCGAAGAGAAAGTGTGTAACCGCCAAAGCCTCGAATGAGTCAGTGCGTAACCGCCAAAGCCTCCGAAGAGTCAGTACATAGCCGCCAAAGCCTCCGAAGAGTCAGTGCGTATATATCCACCAAATTCTCCGAAGAGAAAGTGTGTAATCTTACTATGTCCTCTACTGGACAGTCACAACCCACCGCCAAAGTTCCCGCGGAACAGTGCGTAATCTTACTACGAGTCTCTATCAAGACATTGCATAATCTGCTAACCATGAAAATTTTAACCACCACATTCCACCTCCCGGTGCACTCTCTGAAACCATAATCCCTTAGGGTCTTCATCATTACTTATGGAATCCATTCAAAATGGCACATATATTTATTATAAACACCAAAAAAAATGACTCATGATAGATCGAGGAAATTTAGCAAAGAGAATGTAATGGACAATCCTAAAATACCGACTAGGTCTCTAGTACCAAGGGTCATTGAGAATCAGGGAATCCTAAACACCGGCTAAGTCTCTAGTACTAAGGGTCAATGAGAATCAATGAAAAGATTAACCCTATAACCATGTCAAACAAGCCATCAAGGATCTGTATCCTACTAGCCATATCCAACATACATTCACCTCATAAACCGATCAACCGTGTGAGTTCAATCTTTAGTCCTTGATTAACTTGCTAAAGAGAAAAACCCAAATAAATCTTTATTAGAAGACTCCAAACTTACTCCAAAGTTGACTTCAGCACCGCACTCCTGCTAAGAAATCTCAACCTACCTCATATAGTGATATAAGCAAAAGTAATTATCTCTCGTAGTTATTGCTAGAATATTATCTACTGATATGAATAACCATTAGGTCTAACAAACACTGTTGTTGCAATCTACTAAGTACAATCGCCAAGGTCCTAATTTTTTTTGGACAGTGCAAAGCTAACCACCAAAGTCCCTATCAGGAACAGTGCTCCATAAAATTTTTCAAAGAGAAAATGTGTATCCGTCAAATTCTTTGAAGAGAAAGTACGTCGCCGCCAAAGCCTCCGAAGAGTCAGTGCGTAGCCGCCAAAGTCTCCCAAGAGTCAGTGCGTATCCCATCGCCGATTTGGCACGTTTATCATCGCTTGGGATCTCTTCCCACAATGTGTTCTCAAACCAACCACTCGAAGGTTACCCCTCAAGGCAAACGACCCACACAACCACATGAAGGTCTAATATCGACTAAATATCCAATCCGTTTATTCATAAAATTCCAACCAGAGTATAACCATTCACCCATATTATTACTAGAACGTGAAAAGGAAACCTACAAGATTACCTATCACATTAAGTACGTGAAGATGGACAATCTCTCCTCTTGTGGCCACTCTGGCCACAGATGTAGCATGCCCCCTTCAACGGGCATTCCTTCCGAACATGGCCCTCTCGTCTGCAGTTATGACATACTAGCTGCTCTTGGTTCTTCTCTTCTTCGATATTACCTTGAAGTTTGGGTGAAGTCTTTTGTCGCTTGTTGTAGTGCTTTTCTTGATGCTCTTCTAGGAATCTCCTAGATTCCTTTATTTCGCACTCTACAGTCAATGCTCGATTAACCACATCTTCATATGACTGATCTAAGAATGCAGAAAGTTTCCCTCTAATCTCCGGCTTTAGGCCATGCTCAAAATGTCTGGCCTTCCGGGCGTCAGTCGCTACTTGGTGCAGGGCATATCTAGAAAGCTCCGAAAACTTGGCCTCATACTGTGCCACAGTACAAGACCCCTGGTCAAGGGCCAGGAACTCCATCTCCATCCGGTTTTGCACGGTCACAGGGAAGAACTTCTTTCGAAAGAATTCCTCGAACTCCAACCAGGTGATAGCTCCTCGATCAGCTGCCCTCGAACGCAAAACCGACTGCCACCAAAAGTCGGCCTCTGCCTCGAACTGGTATGAGGCAAGAGTGACTCGTCGCTCTCCAGTGACCTCCAAAATGTCCAGGACCTTTTTCATCTGCTGAAACCACCGATCTGCCTCTAAAGGGTCTGGCTCGCCTCTAAAGGTTGGAGGTCCCATTGCCTTGAAGTCCTTCAACAACTTTCCTTGTCGTTCACCCTCAGTCCGCTGGTGAGCTTGTGCCTGGATAAGGGCAGCTTGAGCTAAGGCAGTTTGCTGCTGGGCCACTGTTTGCTGCTGAGCAACGGTAGCCTGCTGCTGCTGAACCATAGTGGTCATCCCCTGGAGCATCTCTATCATCCTCGTTGTGCCGTCAGGCTCAAAGGACGACCCTGCTCCGTTGCCGCTTCTAGTACCCGCCATCTGCAAAGCAACTATCTACGTTAGAATACTACTCCAAGATCTAAACTTCAACTCCTACACTCCTAATCCCTAGAATCATATCCCTAAGCTCTGATACCAGCTGTCACGCCCCAAAAATCTGAAGACCGATTTCTGGGGTGTGAGGGTAGAGATGGGTGAAGGGTTAGGGTATGGTATAACAACTACACCAAGTTGAAAATCTCAAGGCTAGATTTCTTTCTAAGGAAGCACGACGCTCAAGCCTCCGACGGCGAGCCAAGCTGTCTCACTCACTCCCTACCACTCGAGTATGCTAGTCTAATGGTCCTATTTATAAGGTTAACCCATTAGGCCATTTATATCTCATTATATTTTGAAGTGATCTGTCCTAAGCTTAGGCCTTGAGGAGAGGCCTACCCAAATTAGCTTTACAGGTAGATCATTTCAATCACAATCTATATTAACAATACCACAAGCTAAACTAAACCAACAAATATTCTTGTTCTGGTATCCATAATACAGTCCCAATAATACAACACAAAGTCTATAAAATGCTACTACAAAAAAAAAGAAAACTACAGCTACTAACTCCGTCACTGCCGCTATACTCCGCAGCTGTCACCCGTGCTCCAGCTTTGGTACCATTCTGCAAGAAAGTCTACTCGTGGAAGGAGTAGTGCCCCAAACGGGGTCAGTCCAAACCACTGACTGGCAAGTAAACCCCCACTCTAAGGGGGTGTGTGTGTGCGCGAGGTGTCTTTACAAAAACAAGATTATCATTATTATTTATGGTAACAATAAAGATAACAATTATATAGCTAATAAGAAATATTTTGCATGACCCAAATAAGAAATGTTTATGAGCTCTCATTATACTACTGGTTCTCCAATTCCCAACAAATGTTACACTCTTTCTGATCATAATATGAGTAGAGGCACGTTGTAATGGATTTCAATAGTATGTCATAGTACCAAACATATATCACATGTAGTAGAAGTACAATAGTCGTTTTCAACCATCCAGCAAGCACAATTTCAACAAAGATGTTACTCAACAATATTAAGAACTACACCATACCATTCTAATTTACTGATGGCATCCCAATATATCACCATAGTCTAATATTAATCATCATGCAACTCATGATTATGTTCTACAATATACGAGAAGTCATTTATAAAATCATAAACTATCGGTAAAAAAACATAAATTGAAAATAACCTCAGAGCAAGTGAATACTTGCCTCGGTCCAATTTGCTATTCCCGCTAGTTGACCACCGTTCCGCCTCAGGGTGGATCGTCACGGTCACGAACTGGCATGTTGCACATACTCATGTTACTAGTCTATCAATTTAAACATATGCATCTACAAAGGGTTCAAATCAATGTCAGGGGTTTGACTCGGCATCCGCCAGGGATGCCCTCGGACTTACACGGGGTACAAGTTTACCGACACAATTATGATTAATAAGCTTTATCGGCTCTGATGCTCGGATAGATCATAAATAAAAATGGAAGCATAACCATGCTCGGTCGAATCCGGGGTAGGCTACCGTGGAGCAAGCTCCACATTGTCATGCCAAATAGGACGATAGCTTGGCTCACGACGAGGAAATCAATACAGGATTATATTTAGTTAAAGCATCAAGGGTGGTCACAATGATTCCATCCTAAAGCCCAATACAGCCGAAGCCGTGTTAGCAAATGAATCGATCCATTGTGGTTGGCGGCTTGCCGAACCCAATAGACGTACTAGCTCGGCGGGGCATACTACAACACAACAACAAGAAGCACCCTAATCCCATCACCACTATCATCAATATCTCATCATCAGGCAACACAAAGGGTTTTTAAGAGACTTAGAGAAACAGAAGAGATGGTCGGATCAGGCATCGTGGGCACCGAGGGATCAACACATGGCTGGGGTAGCGATCGAGGCCATACACAGATGACGTTGGCGAAGGGTCGGGAAAGAGAATCGCGGCCAGATCGGGCCGTTGGAATATCGTCGGGGTGGTCGGGCTCCGCCGACTGGCCGGTCGTCGGCCACCTGGCCGACGGCCATAGACAGCCGCGAGGGGGTCGTTCTCAGGCCTTGACAGAGCCCAAGAAAAAGGAAAAGAAAGAGGGAGGAGAGGAGAGGCTAACCTGATCGATGGGGGTCCTCGGCTCCGGCTCATTGAGCTCCTCCTCTTCTCTGGCGACTTCGCTTCTTGCTCCAATGCCAGCTACGTGAGCCCCCACCAAGAGGAAAAGAGACCGAGTTGGAGGTAGGAGCCGTGGAATCGAAAGGGATTGGGTTCCGGATTTAAGGCCGGGGGATCGGGGTCATATATAGGAGGAGGGAGATCGGTGGCGCGCCGAGATCCATGGGATTCGGGGCCAAAACTTTAGGGATTTGGGTGACGGAAACGGCGACCAAAAACTGAAGATAAATGAAGGGAGATGAGTAGGGCGGCTGTAGGGTTAGGGATTTTGAGGAGAGAGAGAGAGATGGATGGTTGAGAGGATTTTGGGATCGAAGAAAGGGTGAGATTTGGGGGTTTGATTGGGTGTGCAAATCAGATATGTTAAGATCTGATGATGAGGCTACTAAGGGTGGTAGAGATGAGAGATATGAGGGCCTCGTCATATCTCTAAAAATCTGGTTTGAAAATTTAGAGTGTGGCTGAATGAGTTTGGTTGGAGGGGACTTGGTTTTGTTGTGTTGTACTTATAGGTGTTAGGTGGGATGAATAGGGGTTTTGAGTTGGGGGATTTCGAACGATCAGATGTGATACTCCTGGGTTTTCACCAAAAAGATCTCTTATCTCCAAATAGCTACCATGTGTGGCTCGCACTCAAGTTATCGTCGCGCTGCGATTCACCGGCACACGGATCTCACTGAGGCCAATCAACTAGCTACTATAACCATAATATAAATCAATTATACCAACAACGACTCCCCTGTAGTGATACATACGCGCACCCACCCATTCACCAAATACAATTACTCCATCGTCGCCTCGCGACCCGGACCCGGAACCCGGGACCTATGGTCCGGTTCAACTCAAGTTCAACACATCACAAAGCTTAACCATCACCATATTTAAAGCAGCAAATACTAACTATTTGTATTCACTCATTCTACCACCAATGATACAAATTTAGTAAAAATGTAGTACGGTGCCCTTAACAAAAGTGAATTCAGGAGTACCGGTTATTACATCCTACCCACCTTATTAAAATTTTCGTCCCGAAAATTCTATCACTAAATTGAGGATACAATTTTTTTTTTTTTTTTTTCAACTATACTATCAAAGCAACGAAAGACGAACTTACGATCGGTACAAATATCTTTACTAATATTCTCATCAAGAAAGCTAAACCACTGCATCAAACTTTCCGGAAAGAATACTTCGTCTCAGACCCTACCACTCACAACTCTACTAATAAAAAAAAAATATAGAATCGAACCACTAAGCTCTCGTGGAGCTCACACGAGGCATAATGTTCAATCCTGATCCTAATTACTATAGACTAAAACAATATTTTTGTGACTCGAGATTATTTTCCCTTTCCTGGATAAGGAGCGTCCCCCTTATCCAGAAGTGAGATAGCAACCTGATTCACAAAACAATATTACGATGTGTTGTTAACCAATGGTACCGACACAGGAACGTATTCCCAAGCATAGGCCTTCACCCTTACACCTATAAACCTAAACCGAAAATGACGACTAAGATGACTCGAACTGGTACGCCTAGACTTAATTCTCATAAGATTGTTCCGTAGAACAGATCATCTATTTCCTATGCAAACATAATTACCCGAGTGAATAATACTAAGAGAACAACTAATTGGTCTACTGACTGAAGGGAGCTACAAACAAGAATATCGACACAGCTACACACCACCCTGGTATAAATTCCCTCTAAGATTGGGTGTTCGGTCCGAAAACAGAACAATTCTGACTTATGTTAAGAAGCTACATGCTATACTAGTAACGAGTAAAGACTAGAAAACTTATTGCCAGCTAGTATCCTACTATCTCTTGGCACTCTCAATAATGACAAACATACTAACACCAAGCACCAACTAATCATAGAATTAGTTAGATGGAGACCTCAAGAACATAGAAAAGTGAGATTTAAGAGAACCGAGGCGATTTAGGACAACACAAAACAAATCAGGATAAAACTAAACAAGTTGGGTCCAAATGAGACAACTTGGAAGAGGGATAACCGAGAAACTAGCACAATTTCAAACATTCGGTGATCTAATAGCAATTATTCGGAAGAAACTAAAGTAAACAAAAGTTACCAGAACCAGAGGACAACTAGAAACAAAGCGAGGTGAATCGGCAATAACTATTTTTAAGAATCCAACTGATAAGACATTCCCAAATTTTGAAAACATAGGCAATTCCTTTGATATTTTTGCTAACATATTTTCGGTACTCAATTACCTTAATCCCATTTCCAACTTAACATCACTGCCATCTGGCCAGTGCATATTTTCCGCAAGTCCCAACATGAACTACAAAACCAACCGCCAAAGCCTCTAATAAGTCAGTGCATAGCCGCCAAATCCTCTAGAGAGTTAGTGCGTATGTATCCGCCAAATTCTCCGAAGAGAAAATACGTAACCACCAAAGCCTCTAATGAGTCAGTGCGTAGCCGCCAAAGCCTCCGAAGAGTCAGTGCGTATATATCCACCAAATTCTCCGAAGAGAAAGTGTGTAACCGCCAAAGCTTACAAAAGTCAGTGCGTAGCCGCCAAAGCCTCCGAAGAGTCAGTGCGTATATATCCACCAAATTCTCCGAAGAGAATGTGCGTATATATCCACCAAGTTCTCTGAAGAGAAGGTGTGTGACCGCCAAAGCCTCGAATGAGTCAGTACGTAGCCGCCAAAGCCTCCGAAGAGTCAGTGCGTATATATCCACCAAATTCTCCGAAGAGAAAGTGTGTAACCGCCAAAGCCTCGAATGAGTCAGTGCGTAACCGCCAAAGCCTCCGAAGAGTCAGTACATAGCCGCCAAAGCCTCCGAAGAGTCAGTGCGTATATATCCACCAAATTCTCCGAAGAGAAAGTGTGTAACCGCCAAAGCCTCGAATGAGTCAGTGCGTAACCGCCAAAGCCTCCGAAGAGTCAGTACATAGCCGCCAAAGCCTCCGAAGAGTCAGTGCGTATATATCCACCAAATTCTCCGAAGAGAAAGTGTGTAATCTTACTATGTCCTCTACTGGACAGTCACAACCCACCGCCAAAGTTCCCGCGGAACAGTGCGTAATCTTACTACGAGTCTCTATCAAGACATTGCATAATCTGCTAACCATGAAAATTTTAACCACCACATTCCACCTCCCGGTGCACTCTCTGAAACCATAATCCCTTAGGGTCTTCATCATTACTTATGGAATCCATTCAAAATGGCACATATATTTATTATAAACACCAAAAAAAATGACTCATGATAGATCGAGGAAATTTAGCAAAGAGAATGTAATGGACAATCCTAAAATACCGACTAGGTCTCTAGTACCAAGGGTCATTGAGAATCAGGGAATCCTAAACACCGGCTAAGTCTCTAGTACTAAGGGTCAATGAGAATCAATGAAAAGATTAACCCTATAACCATGTCAAACAAGCCATCAAGGATCTGTATCCTACTAGCCATATCCAACATACATTCACCTCATAAACCGATCAACCGTGTGAGTTCAATCTTTAGTCCTTGATTAACTTGCTAAAGAGAAAAACCCAAATAAATCTTTATTAGAAGACTCCAAACTTACTCCAAAGTTGACTTCAGCACCGCACTCCTGCTAAGAAATCTCAACCTACCTCATATAGTGATATAAGCAAAAGTAATTATCTCTCGTAGTTATTGCTAGAATATTATCTACTGATATGAATAACCATTAGGTCTAACAAACACTGTTGTTGCAATCTACTAAGTACAATCGCCAAGGTCCTAATTTTTTTTGGACAGTGCAAAGCTAACCACCAAAGTCCCTATCAGGAACAGTGCTCCATAAAATTTTTCAAAGAGAAAATGTGTATCCGTCAAATTCTTTGAAGAGAAAGTACGTCGCCGCCAAAGCCTCCGAAGAGTCAGTGCGTAGCCGCCAAAGTCTCCCAAGAGTCAGTGCGTATCCCATCGCCGATTTGGCACGTTTATCATCGCTTGGGATCTCTTCCCACAATGTGTTCTCAAACCAACCACTCGAAGGTTACCCCTCAAGGCAAACGACCCACACAACCACATGAAGGTCTAATATCGACTAAATATCCAATCCGTTTATTCATAAAATTCCAACCAGAGTATAACCATTCACCCATATTATTACTAGAACGTGAAAAGGAAACCTACAAGATTACCTATCACATTAAGTACGTGAAGATGGACAATCTCTCCTCTTGTGGCCACTCTGGCCACAGATGTAGCATGCCCCCTTCAACGGGCATTCCTTCCGAACATGGCCCTCTCGTCTGCAGTTATGACATACTAGCTGCTCTTGGTTCTTCTCTTCTTCGATATTACCTTGAAGTTTGGGTGAAGTCTTTTGTCGCTTGTTGTAGTGCTTTTCTTGATGCTCTTCTAGGAATCTCCTAGATTCCTTTATTTCGCACTCTACAGTCAATGCTCGATTAACCACATCTTCATATGACTGATCTAAGAATGCAGAAAGTTTCCCTCTAATCTCCGGCTTTAGGCCATGCTCAAAATGTCTGGCCTTCCGGGCGTCAGTCGCTACTTGGTGCAGGGCATATCTAGAAAGCTCCGAAAACTTGGCCTCATACTGTGCCACAGTACAAGACCCCTGGTCAAGGGCCAGGAACTCCATCTCCATCCGGTTTTGCACGGTCACAGGGAAGAACTTCTTTCGAAAGAATTCCTCGAACTCCAACCAGGTGATAGCTCCTCGATCAGCTGCCCTCGAACGCAAAACCGACTGCCACCAAAAGTCGGCCTCTGCCTCGAACTGGTATGAGGCAAGAGTGACTCGTCGCTCTCCAGTGACCTCCAAAATGTCCAGGACCTTTTTCATCTGCTGAAACCACCGATCTGCCTCTAAAGGGTCTGGCTCGCCTCTAAAGGTTGGAGGTCCCATTGCCTTGAAGTCCTTCAACAACTTTCCTTGTCGTTCACCCTCAGTCCGCTGGTGAGCTTGTGCCTGGATAAGGGCAGCTTGAGCTAAGGCAGTTTGCTGCTGG
This sequence comes from Chamaelirium japonicum, assembly GCA_947650365.1. Classification (NCBI taxonomy): domain Eukaryota; kingdom Viridiplantae; phylum Streptophyta; class Magnoliopsida; order Liliales; family Melanthiaceae; genus Chamaelirium; species Chamaelirium japonicum. The sequence goes on from OX393560.1 coordinate 57,070,102, forward strand.
GCCACTGTTTGCTGCTGAGCAACGGTAGCCTGCTGCTGCTGAACCATAGTGGTCATCCCCTGGAGCATCTCTATCATCCTCGTTGTGCCGTCAGGCTCAAAGGACGACCCTGCTCCGTTGCCGCTTCTAGTACCCGCCATCTGCAAAGCAACTATCTACGTTAGAATACTACTCCAAGATCTAAACTTCAACTCCTACACTCCTAATCCCTAGAATCATATCCCTAAGCTCTGATACCAGCTGTCACGCCCCAAAAATCTGAAGACCGATTTCTGGGGTGTGAGGGTAGAGATGGGTGAAGGGTTAGGGTATGGTATAACAACTACACCAAGTTGAAAATCTCAAGGCTAGATTTCTTTCTAAGGAAGCACGACGCTCAAGCCTCCGACGGCGAGCCAAGTTGTCTCACTCACTCCCTACCACTCGAGTATGCTAGTCTAATGGTCCTATTTATAAGGTTAACCCATTAGGCCATTTATATCTCATTATATTTTGAAGTGATCTGTCCTAAGCTTAGGCCTTGAGGAGAGGCCTACCCAAATTAGCTTTACAGGTAGATCATTTCAATCACAATCTATATTAACAATACCACAAGCTAAACTAAACCAACAAATATTCTTGTTCTGGTATCCATAATACAGTCCCAATAATACAACACAAAGTCTATAAAATGCTACTACAAAAAAAAAGAAAACTACAGCTACTAACTCCGTCACTGCCGCTATACTCCGCAGCTGTCACCCGTGCTCCAGCTTTGGTACCATTCTGCAAGAAAGTCTACTCGTGGAAGGAGTAGTGCCCCAAACGGGGTCAGTCCAAACCACTGACTGGCAAGTAAACCCCCACTCTAAGGGGGTGTGTGTGTGCGCGAGGTGTCTTTACAAAAACAAGATTATCATTATTATTTATGGTAACAATAAAGATAACAATTATATAGCTAATAAGAAATATTTTGCATGACCCAAATAAGAAATGTTTATGAGCTCTCATTATACTACTGGTTCTCCAATTCCCAACAAATGTTACACTCTTTCTGATCATAATATGAGTAGAGGCACGTTGTAATGGATTTCAATAGTATGTCATAGTACCAAACATATATCACATGTAGTAGAAGTACAATAGTCGTTTTCAACCATCCAGCAAGCACAATTTCAACAAAGATGTTACTCAACAATATTAAGAACTACACCATACCATTCTAATTTACTGATGGCATCCCAATATATCACCATAGTCTAATATTAATCATCATGCAACTCATGATTATGTTCTACAATATACGAGAAGTCATTTATAAAATCATAAACTATCGGTAAAAAAACATAAATTGAAAATAACCTCAGAGCAAGTGAATACTTGCCTCGGTCCAATTTGCTATTCCCGCTAGTTGACCACCGTTCCGCCTCAGGGTGGATCGTCACGGTCACGAACTGGCATGTTGCACATACTCATGTTACTAGTCTATCAATTTAAACATATGCATCTACAAAGGGTTCAAATCAATGTCAGGGGTTTGACTCGGCATCCGCCAGGGATGCCCTCGGACTTACACGGGGTACAAGTTTACCGACACAATTATGATTAATAAGCTTTATCGGCTCTGATGCTCGGATAGATCATAAATAAAAATGGAAGCATAACCATGCTCGGTCGAATCCGGGGTAGGCTACCGTGGAGCAAGCTCCACATTGTCATGCCAAATAGGACGATAGCTTGGCTCACGACGAGGAAATCAATACAGGATTATATTTAGTTAAAGCATCAAGGGTGGTCACAATGATTCCATCCTAAAGCCCAATACAGCCGAAGCCGTGTTAGCAAATGAATCGATCCATTGTGGTTGGCGGCTTGCCGAACCCAATAGACGTACTAGCTCGGCGGGGCATACTACAACACAACAACAAGAAGCACCCTAATCCCATCACCACTATCATCAATATCTCATCATCAGGCAACACAAAGGGTTTTTAAGAGACTTAGAGAAACAGAAGAGATGGTCGGATCAGGCATCGTGGGCACCGAGGGATCAACACATGGCTGGGGTAGCGATCGAGGCCATACACAGATGACGTTGGCGAAGGGTCGGGAAAGAGAATCGCGGCCAGATCGGGCCGTTGGAATATCGTCGGGGTGGTCGGGCTCCGCCGACTGGCCGGTCGTCGGCCACCTGGCCGACGGCCATAGACAGCCGCGAGGGGGTCGTTCTCAGGCCTTGACAGAGCCCAAGAAAAAGGAAAAGAAAGAGGGAGGAGAGGAGAGGCTAACCTGATCGATGGGGGTCCTCGGCTCCGGCTCATTGAGCTCCTCCTCTTCTCTGGCGACTTCGCTTCTTGCTCCAATGCCAGCTACGTGAGCCCCCACCAAGAGGAAAAGAGACCGAGTTGGAGGTAGGAGCCGTGGAATCGAAAGGGATTGGGTTCCGGATTTAAGGCCGGGGGATCGGGGTCATATATAGGAGGAGGGAGATCGGTGGCGCGCCGAGATCCATGGGATTCGGGGCCAAAACTTTAGGGATTTGGGTGACGGAAACGGCGACCAAAAACTGAAGATAAATGAAGGGAGATGAGTAGGGCGGCTGTAGGGTTAGGGATTTTGAGGAGAGAGAGAGAGATGGATGGTTGAGAGGATTTTGGGATCGAAGAAAGGGTGAGATTTGGGGGTTTGATTGGGTGTGCAAATCAGATATGTTAAGATCTGATGATGAGGCTACTAAGGGTGGTAGAGATGAGAGATATGAGGGCCTCGTCATATCTCTAAAAATCTGGTTTGAAAATTTAGTGTGGCTGAATGAGTTTGGTTGGAGGGGACTTGGTTTTGTTGTGTTGTACTTATAGGTGTTAGGTGGGATGAATAGGGGTTTTGAGTTGGGGGATTTCGAACGATCAGATGTGATACTCCTGGGTTTTCACCAAAAAGATCTCTTATCTCCAAATAGCTACCATGTGTGGCTCGCACTCAAGTTATCGTCGCGCTGCGATTCACCGGCACACGGATCTCACTGAGGCCAATCAACTAGCTACTATAACCATAATATAAATCAATTATACCAACAACGACTCCCCTGTAGTGATACATACGCGCACCCACCCATTCACCAAATACAATTACTCCATCGTCGCCTCGCGACCCGGACCCGGAACCCGGGACCTATGGTCCGGTTCAACTCAAGTTCAACACATCACAAAGCTTAACCATCACCATATTTAAAGCAGCAAATACTAACTATTTGTATTCACTCATTCTACCACCAATGATACAAATTTAGTAAAAATGTAGTACGGTGCCCTTAACAAAAGTGAATTCAGGAGTACCGGTTATTACAATTTTCCCCCACATTAGCAATTTACCCCAATTATGAATCCTCTTAAGCTACACAGGATACAGCCGCACGTCAGAAATTAGCAAATTATGACGTAAGCAAAACCCAAAAAAAAGGATGAAACTAGAGCTGGCAATTTTGGACCCGACACGAAGTTAGCGAGTCTGGGTCAGGATTAAATGGGTTCGGGTCATAAACGGGTCGACACGATAGACCCGTTTAATAAACGGGTCGGGTCCGGGTTTACGGTCCGGACACGGTAGATCCGGGAAGACCCGTTTAAAATTCAACGGGTCGTGTCGGGTCGGATCGGGTCGGGTCTACCCCGCAATCCGATGCTGTAATATATAGTATTAGCGGGTTTATCGGGTTCGGTCAGGTCGGGTCGAGTCGGATTGGGTCGGATCGGGTCAACTGAATAGACCCGTGTGGTAAACGGGTCTACCCGTTTATTAGCGGGTCAGGTACGGGTTTAGGATCTAGACACGATTAGTTAAACGGGTCGGGTATAGGTCTGGGTCTGGGTCTAAGGGTTTTGGACACGACCCGAAACTAGACACGACACGAATCCGACCTGACCCGACCCGTTGACACCCCTAGATGAAACAATTGACCAGCAAACAATAACCGAACCCCTCATATCATTAAGGCAAATCCGATCACTTCCACTTTACAGTTAGATATCGAAAGCCAATGGGAAAGAATTAAACACTAACCTGATGCTTTACAGGAGCAGTACTAAGGGACTACCTACAGCAAGTTACCCCTTTACACTACTATAGTTGTCAGGATGTTATACTACGAGTCTATATCCCAGGTTTCGATGCTTAAATCCATCATGATGACTGTGACAGGGGTTCCCCAGCATGAAAGGGGAGAGAGAGAGAGAGATCAGGGTTTTGGGGAGAATAGATGATTTCTCTCATTAGGCCAAGGGACAAATATATAGATGATACAAAGAAGGGTATTCTATATAGAAAATCTACATGTATGTGTATCTCAACACTGTACACTATCACGAACAACTCCTCTCAAATTCAAGATGGGTCGTGCACCATGAGTTTGCAAAGCAGAAACTAAAAACGTGGTACCCAGTGTCGGGGTAGAAAGTGGATGATACATATGGAGGGGTTGGTTTCTTTTTGCAAAAAAAAAAAATCTGAAAACATGGAGCAAGTTGTGACTTTGTGAAGAAGTCAGCAATCTGCTCTCCGGAGAAAACAAAAGGGAGAGAGATGGTCCCGACCTCATAATACTGGCGAGAGTAGTAGCAACCGAGCTCGATGTGCTTCGTCCTCTCATGGAAGACTGAGTTGGTGACAATCTGTATTGCACTCCGGTTATCACAGTAAAGGACTGTAGGCCCAGATATCTCAACCCCTAGATCACCAAAGAGACGTCGCAAGTGAACGATCTCTTTGGCGGTAGAAGCCATGGCTCGAAATTCTGCTTCGGTACTGGAGAGAGAGACAACCCTCTGCTTCTTGCTATGTCATGAGATAAGAAAGTCTCCAAGAAATAGGCAATAGCCGGTAGTCGAACGACGAGTAGTCAGATCACCGACCCAGTCAGCATCTGAGTAGGCACGTATGACCAGAGAAGAAGTCGATGACATGAAGAGCGACCGGATGATAGTGCCTCGGAGATAGATAATAGTTTACAGGAGGGGACTCTCGAGGGGTTTACTACTAATGGAGGTAGGGTGCCGAATGCCCACTTCAAGTTTGAGATTAGCCGTATGGAAACATAACTTGCTGGTTGGAAGGCTAGATTGTAATCGCAAGTGGGTCATTTGGTGTTGATTAAATTTGTCTTGGCAGCTACCCCTGTTCATCTAATGGGGGCGGGGGGCTTACCGGTTGGTGTGCTCCATCAGATGGATCATATTTATCGGGATTTTCTGTGGGGCCATCTCGATGGGAAACGACTCCTGCATCTCATTTATTGAGCGACGGTTACAAAGGCTCGAGAGTTGGGGGGACTACAGCTTTCTTGTTTTCACAACATACAACTCCAATAAGAGATTGCCAATTTGTGGTACATGCTTACGGATAATGGGGCGGGTACTAGGTGGATTAGAGAAAAATATCAGGTGGACTTGGCATCTGGGCAAGTTTGGCATGGAAGTAAGGCATCATTTTGGTGGAGGCGAACTATGAAGCGGCATCGACAAGTGGGATCGGATCTGAGTAACTTACAGCCAAAATATGGGCAAATGTTGGAGGACATGCGGGGTGTGCCGGTAAGTGAAGGTGCTTTGGTGCCTCCCAGGCGTGGGGCAGGTCTTTGGAAGTTGCGGGTTTCACCGGGGGTCCACCTATTCTTGTAAAAGGTGATGCTTGGAGCGTTGCCGACGGCATACCTATTGAGGCAGCGGATTCGAATGGGCTATGGATGTTGTCCCTGGTGTAGTGATCCAGATGAGGACATAGCACACATATTCTGGGATTGCTCAAAGGCAATAGAATTTTGGCAATGCATGCAGCTGGAGACGGGACTTAATCTCTTCTCGCAGCCTTTACTTTTACTCCCTTCTAATGTCTGTAAGGTATGACAAAGGGATCCCCCTATGCCGCATGAGATGATTGCAGTTGCAATGTGGATTTTCTGGAAGGCAAGGTGCGCCAAGTTATTTGGTCGACCAGTTAAACCTTGTCAAGTGCTTGTGCAAAGTCTTAATGTTCTCCAGTTATTTCAGGGTCCTTTCCTGAGGTGCAGAGAGGGACATATTGGGGAGCTGAGTGAGGAGTATATAATGTGGACTGACTGTTCTTACCATCCGATAGAGGAGTTGGCGAGTGAGGCTTGGGTTCTTGCAAATCGAATAGGTAAAGTTTGTGCTGCTGTGGCATTTCATTGTGACTCGACCTCTCCACTCCAGGTTGAGATTTTGGCCAACTTTGGTGCTCTAGGGGAACTCATTAAGTGGTCAGGAATTAGGGTGTTGATTCTGACTGATGCGACGAAAGCGCATAATGCTCTTGTTGTCAGAAAAGGGTGTCCGGGGGAGATATGCCCGAGCCTAATGGCCTGTATGCGTCTGTGGGACACGGTGACGGCAGTTACGGTGCAGTAGATTCATAGAGGAGCAAATAGTGCAGCCCATTGGATGGCATATGGTGCCCGGGTCTCAGGGGTCGAGGGTTATTGGGTGACTGATGTCCCTTCTCCTATTTCAGCCCTTGTGTCTGAGAACTTTCGGTTCGTGATGTCATGACTCACCCTTTTGATGTACCAAAAAAAAACATAATATCCGGGCTTCGGCTCGGGCTTAGGGTCTGGTTAGTGGATGTCCATACCTGGAAAATAACACAATTAGGCTTGAATGTTCGAGCCCAACTCGATCCAAAGCCCAAGCTAACCTTGCCCAAACAGCCAAACTAGACCCAAATTGGGCCTGACCCAATGGGCCAAAGCCCGAGCCCATTTACAGGCCTATTAAGGAGAATACTTTCTACCAACCCAACGAAGCCGAATATATTAACTCTTTTTAATAAAATTGTTTCTTTTTTTTTTTGGTTAGACATCAACAATGCTGTTTAGGACTCACAGAGTAAGTCCTCCATGAGCATGGAATTCAACATGCTTCGAATTAAATGTACTCAACTACAGTAACAAGAAATCTGAACTTTTGTTACAATCTTCCACATGGTGCTCCATATTGCAAATGTTACATGTCTAATTAGATAAGAACAAATCAATATTGAGATCTGGGAGCCAGATCTCACCATTTCCATATCCATCTAGGTTGATTGAACTTGGTCTTTTTTGTTCTCCATTGCAGCTATTGAAGGTGAAGGATTTCTTGCAAGACACCTTTGAGAATACAGCAGGTCCAAGCAAAGGGCAGGCCGTGGCACTGAGAAATAGCTCTGACCGATCTGCGTTCTTCCACTACACCTTCCTCGGCTACCAAGACACTTTATATGTGCATAAAGATCGCAAATTCCACATAGAATGTGATATTTTCGGCACAATAGATTTAATATTTGGAGATGCGTTCGTGGTGTTTCAGAACTGTAATCTCTATGCTCGTAAGCTCGTTGACAATCAAGCCAACGTGTTCACTGCACAAGGTAGGGATCGAAACAACAGTCCAAAAGGTATTTCAATCCATAATTGCACCTTTACTGCAACAAACGATCTTGTTTCTGTGCAGTCATAGTTTCAGACATATTTGGGCCGACCATGGAGGAATTACTCAAGTACTGTTATTCTATAGTCACACATGGGCAGCTTAATTGACCCTGCTGGGTGGCTAGAATGGGATGACGGACTGAGCACTTTGTACTAAGGTGAATACATGAACCAAGGGCAAGGTTCGAGCACCGCTAAGAGGGTCAAGTGGGAGGGGTACATGATTATCAACAACTTAGCAAAGGCAAATAACTTCATTGTTTCCTCCTTTATCGACGACGAGCAGTGGTTGGAGTCGACATCCATACCATTTGTAGGAGGCTTGATTTGAGGAATTGTTGGTTTGTATCATCTGTTGGAGTTACTATAGATATTTAGATGATACAAGCCAACAATTCCTCAAATCAAGCCTCCTACAAATTGTATGAATGTCGACTCCAGCCACTGCCCGCCGTCGATAAAGGAGGCAACAGTGAAGTTATTTGTCTTTGTTGAGTCGTTGATAATCCTGTACCCCTTCCACTTCACCCTCTAAGCAGTGCTCGAACCTGGCCCTCGGTTCATGTATTCATCGTAGTACAAAGTGCTCAGTCGGCCGTCCCACTCTAGCTAATCAGCAATGTCAATTAAGCTACTCATATGTGACTGTAGAATAACAATCCTAAAATAATTCTTCCATGGTCGGCCAAAATATGTCTTAAACTATGACTACTCTAGAACAAAATCGTTTGCTACAACAAGGTGCAATTGTGGATTGAAAAACCGATTTAACGGTTGTTTCGATCTCTACCTTGTGCAGTGAACACGTTGGTTTGATCATTAGCGGACTTACGAGCATATAAATTACAGTTTTGAAACACCACAACCGCATCCCAAATATAAAATCTATTGTGCCGAAAATATCGCACTCTCTGTAGAATTGACGATCTTCATGCACATACAAAATGTCTTGGTAGTCAAGGAAACTGCAGCGGAAGAATACAGATATGTTAGATCTACTTCTCAATGTCAGTCTACTCGTTGCTTGGACCTGCTGTATTCTCAAAAGTGATGTCTCGTAGTATTATTTCAACGTTAAACGTGTCCACCTTACTAATATCAATTCCTCAACTTTAGGAGCATTATTTCACATATATGTGTTTAACGTCTATCATAATCAATGCTAATTTCTATTGATCGTGGAAATAAACATGTGCTAGAGGAGACCACAGTCTCATAGTCAAACAAAATTCTTTAACGTTATTCATTAGTTGGCAAACGAGGTATACCACTGATAACAACTTTTTTTCAGGTGACCGTACACCACACCCGATGCTTCAATCAGTAGATTATCGTCATGCCCTTGCGCTCCGGTCCATCGCCCGTCGATGATCCCATCGTAAACCACAGCCCTTGCCTAGCTCTGTGACGCTGCCCGTGCCTATCGATCCCAAGCTGTTGCTTGTCGGCCAACGCTCGAAGCTTCTCTCCCGCACCCTGCTGTACCACAGATGTGCCAACGGTTAAGTCCGCCACCACCACGATCGTCGTCGCCTTTAGTCAGCTATCCGTCGATAGCCTCCGCACTCTGGTAGACCACAAGAGTGCTCGCGGCTGTGCCTACCACCATCGCTCCTGTCAGCGCCCACATCACCCGTCGGCGATCAGCACTGGTATCCGTCGGCACCTCTACCAGTCACTCGTCGACATCCCACATCAGTCCGCTCGTCAGTGGCTGAACACGATGCCGTTAGCGACTCCTCGTGCCATCGAGGTGCTCCCCCTTGATCGATACCCGCATGTACCCGTGCCATCATGGCTCACTGCCATGATCCGTCAAGCTGGGGAGGAGGTGCCTAGACTGCACCCTCCTCCCGGCCTCCAGCAGATTTTCGCCCTGCATGCCAGCCCTGCTGCCTTCCGCTTGCGTCTTTGTCTTCGGTGCCGGCCTTTGGTAGGGTTGACCCCCACCCTTCCTCGCTTCCTTGGACCGCCCTGGTGGAGAACCCCTGGCCTTGGAGCCACCGGATCCCCCCCGTGACCTTCACCTCCATTGAAGCGAACCGTCAGGGAGGGAGGCACCCGAATCCACGGCCTCCCCCCAAGCACAACCTTGCAGTCGGCCCGGCCCCCTCTTGGACGTCCCTCTCTAGGGTTTCGTGTAAGAAGGGGGATGCTCCTTTGGGTCGTACGATAAAATCTTGAGCATCCTCTGGCACATAGGGGGCATCCCTCTTTATAGCAGGGGATGAGGCAACGTGTCCGCATGAGAGTCCCAATCCAATGCGTTGCTTCAAAAGCATGCGCAATCAAAGTGGGATCCACCCCAACACCCAATCTCATCCAAACCAACAACCTCACATCAGCCAACCCCTATCCAACTGAACACAAGGCTTAGGGCTAGCCTCTTAACTGGGCTTAGATAATGGGCTTAGGACTGGTACCCAAAGAGATTCGTTTGATGATCATTATAAATGCCCATTACAACATAGAATAGTGGCTCGCATGCAATATGCACCACGTGGCAGCCCCTCATTTATTCCATTTTTTAAAATAAAACTTATTTCATGAGGAAGGCTATAGGGAGATCCTAATCAGATAAAATAAATGCACATGATTAAATGTGGCGTTAAGGGCGATTCAACTGCCAATTTCTACGTGGGTGTAGGGTAAAGAGGGGTTTGAGTGCATTTCAACTGCCATTGGACAGGTGGGATACGGCTTAACAGATGCATTTTCTTTTGGAAAATCAAGAAAACGTTTTAAATCCTCAATGCATCATTAAGTAATCTCTCTCTCTCTCTCTCTCTCTCTCTCTCTCTCTCTCTCTCACACACACACACACACATTCATGGCTTCATCTCCTGCCACAATTGCAGGTGTAGTCTCTCTCTCTCTCTCTCTCTCTCTCTCTCTCTCTCTCTCTCTCTCTCTCTCTCTCTCTCTCTCTCTCTCTCTCTCTCTCTCTCTCTCTCTCTCTCTCTCTCTCTCTCTCTCTCTCTCTCTCTCTCTCTCTCTCTCTCTCTCTCTCTCTCTCTCTCTCTCTCTCTCTCTCTCTCTCTCTCTCTCTCTCTCTCTCTCTCTCTCTCTCTCTCTGGGCTTCATCCCTTGCCACAACTGCAGGTGTAGTATCTTGGATCTCCCTCTCTATCTTATTCATCTTATTCTTCTTCTCCCTCCTCCAACCAATGCCCCATCTACCCCTACAACTTCCATGCATGTATAATCTTCTGGGCCATAACCCACCGACTATGCTATGCAAGTGTCGTGGAGGATCAGATGTTGGCTCTGTTGCAGGAGGATCTAAATCATGATTGGAGGTCATAGAAGGGTCTGAGGGGTGTAGCATTGTGACGACCAAGATCCAATAGGCCAATAGCCAAGAGCCAAGACTCCAGAGGCGGGAATGCCAAGATGGATGAGGTGAGGTGAGGTGAGGTGAGGTGTACAAGGCCATGAGCTAACCCCACATCGCCTGGAGAGAAGGAGATCTTGAGCTACTTATATAATTTCCCCTCTCAAACATAGAATACGCGTTTTAAAACCGTGCGCCGCTACGGAATTCGTAAGAACTCCGTAGTTAAGCGTGCTCGGGCGAGAGTAGTACTAGGATGGGTAACCACCCTGGGAAGTTCTCGTGCGGGCACGGACAAAGCAGACAAAATCTTGTATGTTTGGGGCGGATGTTACAAGCATCAATGACGAAAACAAATGTTCGAGGCCAAACGATATATTGGCAAAAGGCTTTGGGTCAAAGACAAGAAGACCCTAGGTTTTGGAGGTAAGTCATTCACCACCAAGATCTCAACCTCATTTTTTAGGATTCTACATGATTTCCACCAAGAGTGGTATCAATTTAATTTGTGTATTCCACAACCTGATACCGTTTTAGTTTCACTTGATTTCTAAGACCGAAGGAGATGTTACTCAAAATAATGATGAGAAGCTAGGTAAATTTTCTCCACCAACAATGCGATGAGAGCTCGATCTGTACTTTCAACTATATTTTAGTTGTAACCATCATTTTCCATACATGATGTCTGATTCACCTTTTTTTTTATTATTTGTTGTGTTATTCATAATTTTATTGACTCCCTTTTCATCAACTCTACTTACTAGCCATGGAATTCGTACATCATCCCAAAATGAGGTAAGCTATAAAGATTTGTATGATATAAAGCATATATTTTTATCATTTTGTATTGCTTATAGTCAAATTTATCAACTATTAAATCACTTTTTATGAAACGCTTCATCAATATAGACCTATAGATCCTATTTTCGAGACTTCCTCCACTGGTAGTCTTCATGGAGATTAAACTGCCATTTGTATCATATAAAATCTTTGATATTTTCTAACACATCAATTTGTAGTAGGTATTATAAAATTTAATATTAAGTTTATACTAGAATAATATAAGTATGAACCATGCAATTTTACTTGAGATGGAAGTTGTGGTCCCTATGTTCCATGGGATCTTTCAGTTCATACAATTGCAAAAAGAAATGAATCGAAACAAAAACTTTCTTTGAATGTGTCCTTATATTTTGATTCAATGGATTGCAATTGACGTTAACAACTAATAAAGAAAAATGGACCTAATTAACCTCAACCCCATCCACTTCTTTTTTTGGTTTCTAAAAAATCTTAATCACATGGAACACTCATTAATGAGTAGATAAACCCCATTAATCTCTACCCCATGCTTTCCTTTATCCGGTTTCAAAAAGTCTTGATCACATGAAGCACTCATTAATAAAATAAATATATCCCATTAAACTTTACCCCCTCCTCTTACTTCATGATTTATGTTGATTTATATTTTACAAATTATATGAACATAATTTATGTGAATATTTTTATTTTCAATCCCGTGCATTGCTCGGGTTAGTAACTAGTCTATATATCTATGCTAAAATGGAAGCCTCTCTCCCATGTTGTGACACGCGGACGTCTTTTAAAGAGCTAGAATTCTTCTTCCGTGTGTGAACGCGGCTCTTTTTAAATCCATTTAAAAACCTACCATAAAGATGATAAATTTTCATTCAATGACATTTAATGGTCATTTGATGTTAATCTCTCTCTTTCTCTCTAACAAGTGAATCACACTCACTTCATATTTCACACTTCTTCGACCAATTGCGATGTCGTCTTTGCCAAATGACGTGCATCAAGCACATTCTGGCATTGCCCGGGTTTCTTACTAGTATCTATATTAAAATGGAAGCTTCTCTCCCGTGTTGTGACACGTGGACGTCTTTTAAAAAGCTAAAATTCTTCTTCCGTGTGTTAACGCGGCTCTCTTTTAAATCTATTTAAAAACCTACCATAAAGATGATAAATCTTCATTCAATGGCATTTAATGGTCATTTGATGTTAATCTCTCTATTTCTCTTTCTCTAACAAGTGAATCACACTATTTCATACTTCTTTAAACAGTTGTGATGTCATTTTTGCCAAATAGCATGCATCAAGCACATTCGAGCATTGCCCGAGTTTCTTACTAGTCTATACTATATACTAAAACGGAAGCCTTTCTCCCCAGCTCAGTTTTAAATCCTATTAAAAACCTACCCTAAAGATAATAAAACACTCATTCAATGGCATTTAATTATCATTTGATATTAATCTCTTTCCCTCTCTCTCTCTCTAACAAGTGAATCACACTCACTTTAGATTTCATACTTCTTCGAACAGTTGTGATGTCATCTGTGCCAAATGGCTGTGCATCAAGCTCATCTGGGCATTGCCCGGGTTTCTTATTAGTATATACTAAAATGGAAGCCTCTCTCCCGTGTTGTGACACATGGACGTTTTTTAAAGAGATGGAATTCTTCTTCTATGTGTGAATGCGGCTCTCTTTTAAATCCATTTAAAACCTATAATAAAGATGATAAATTTTCATTCAAGGGCGTTTAATAGTTATTTGATGTTAATCTCTCTCTTTCTCTCTCTCTCTCTCCCTCTAACAAGTGAGTCACACTCACTTAAGATTTCACACTTTTTCAGACAGTTGCGATGTCTTTGCCAAATGGCGTGCATCAAGCACATTCGGGCATTGCCCGGGTTTCTTACTAGCATATACTAAAATGGAAGCATCTCTCCCATGTTGTGACACATTGACGTCTTTTAAAGAGCTAGAATTCGTTTTCCATGTGTGAACTTAGCTCTTTTTTAAATCCATTTAAAAACCTATCATAAAGATGATAAATTTTCATTCAATGGTATTTAATGGTCATTTGATTTTAATCTCTCTCTAACAAGTGAATCACACTCACGTCAGATTTTACACTTCTTCGAACAATTGTTATGTCGTATTTGCCAAATCACGTGCATCCAGCACATTCGGGCATTGCCCGGGTTTCTTACTAGTATATCTGTACTAAAATGAAGCCCTTGATCCCATGGTGGGACACATGTGCCTTTTTAAATGCACATGCTCCCTATCCCTCTCTCAAGGTGTGAACCCACCTTCTTTCTCAGACTGAGATGGATATAAAGGCTCTTAAACGGCATACTCTCCCATAAAGGCAATGTAGTAGAGGACTATTTAAGGTTTAAATGTTGGGTGTGTCGCGCATGGGTTTGAGACGTGAACACACCTTCTCTCTTTGGTTGAGATGACTATGTAAAGTGTTTTTTTTTTTTTGGCAAACCTCTCTCCTAGGTTTGAGATCACCTCATCTCTTATAAAAGCTCTTAAATGGTCTCCTATCCCATAAGAGCAATGCTATTCAGCCCGAAGGTTTTCTCGATTCCTCTCAACCTGATTGACGTGGCAGCGTGAAACTGGTGGTGTAAAAAACTTAAATGTCTCTAGTGGGTTTCAGCCACCAGTTGCACGCTGCCATATCATTCGGGCCGGCAAAATCGAGAAAACCTTCGGGCTGAATAGCATTTCTCATCCCATAAAGGTAATGCAACAAATTACTATTTTAAGTTAAAAGTTTAAATGTTGGGTGTGAGACGAAGGGTCGCGCATGGGTTTGAGGTGTGAACAGACCAACCCTCTCTCTCCCGGGGTTGAGATCGCCTAGCCTCATCAAATGGCCTCCTATCCCATAAAGGCTTAAAACATTGGTTGGGAGACGAAAGGGGGTCATGAATGGGTTGAAAATAAGAACTCATAGTAGTAGGATCGTTAATATCCCGATGAGAGGCTTCCTTAATCGCTACACCTTCTATCTCTTTATATCTCCGGATACACTCTAAATATCGAGCTATCCTGGCACCACAATCACTCATTCACATACAATGAAGGCGTCACCAATGCCAACAATTGTGTCACCGGTCACCCATTCAACTCCGAGGAGAGCATCACCAATGGCAGCAATTGATTCATTGACGTCATCAACATTGGTTTCTACAACTACCACTCCAAGTTCTACAACCGGTGGGATAGAGTGGAACACGGCATTGGTGGAGCACCTGGTCAAACAAGTCATGTCGTGACGTTCCGATTGGTGCTCCGGAGGTGGCAGTTGGTCGTCCAAGATGGTCCGCTGAAGGACTCCATACCCTACAACAATTTCAACCATCGATCACTTGGTCGGCACCAAGATCAATTCACAACGTCATTTTGCTCTCCTCAAGCTTGCTTTTCCCGGTAACATCCGGGTCATCCTCTGCATCACCGTCGACCGTATATATATATATATATATATATATATATATATATATATATATATATATATATATATATATATATATATATATATATATATATATATATATATATATATATATATATATATATATATATATATTTTTGAGAGGTAAAAAGCTAATATATTATATAACTGGAAAAAAGAATCAGTTACAGGACTCGGCTTACTCAGGGTGAGTAAGCAGATACTAGACCTAAAAGGGTCACACTCTACTCTAACCCAGAGAGTGAGAACACTAGCTCACCATAGTGAGTTACAGGACTCCAGACTGTAATACAAAAACAACGAGGTCACATCTATCGCCGCCTACTCCGAGAAGTCCTATCGCAAGGACCCTTTGGCCAGCTCTCCTTGGTTCGTTTCCCAATTCTCGAAGACCGGGTTGGCTCCTGCTCCTTAGCCAAATTTTCTAACTTTATCTCCAAAGAAGCCCGATCAATGTTCTCATCCTCATCCTCTCCCACATCTACAACTACATCAACATTACCTCCAGAGTCGAGGGACTCTCCAGATTCCCCAGACAAGTTAATATGATCCCAGGCCTCCTGATACTCCCCTTTAATGTGAGTGTCCCCCTCAATACCAAGAAATGATAGGAGTAGAGAATCGACTATCAAGAAATAGCCTGTGTTAGGAGCATCCGGAAAATAACTGTCATTGAATAGCTTTCGCTCTCTAGGAGTCATGGGCACCTTGCCCTCAAATATCTTGTATTTCCATTGGAGCAACTCCACAAAATGTTTGAATGCCACCGCCTTAGTCTTGCCCTAGCCACCCGATTGGATAAGTTCAGTAAAATCAATACCTTTAGCGCTCGCAGGTCATTTACTGTAGTTCACTTCATCCAAATGTTCCAGGTCCATCTCCTCATCTGAATGATCAACCTCCACATCAACATTGGCTGCCTCTTCATTTGTCAAGCCCTCACCATGATCACCAGAGGTATCAGCAGCATTTGTTGGTGTAACATCATCCCCCGCTCTAGCCTCTGCTATTATAACAGCAACTTCCTCCTCAGCATTCACCTCAGTATTGAATGCAGCGACAACTGCTGCTTCAGCACTTTCCTCATCCCTCCCAACAACTCCAGCTCCAGCACAAACAGCTGTAACAGCATCATCAATACTACCTCGAGACTGCGTAACATCATCCAAAGGACCAGATGCAGCAGCACCCCCTACCTGCAGTCCCGCACCGCCTTCAAGCTGTGTAACAGCAGCTGTGGCAGCCACAGCTACCTCTGTAACATCAGTAACAGCGCCAGCTCCAGGTAGTGTAACATCAGCCACTACAGTTTCTCCAGCACTCACCGCAACGCTCCCAACACCTCCAGCTCTAGCACAGACATTTGCTCCTGCACACCCACTAATCCCTTCGACAGCACAGCCACTCACACCATCTTCCTCACCACATCTCCCCAAAACATCAAAACGAGATCCTCGCTCACAAGGAGAAGAATTAAGGTTTGCTATATCAATGGGATGCATAGGGCCTTTCTCTCTATTCTTAGAGCCAACCCGGATCCATTGATTCTCATCCGAGCGCGTAGAAGTAGCACCCCCCAAAGAGTCCCTCCCCACGTTAGGGACAAAAATCTTCCCTGTTGGCTTCCAATTCTGCTGATTTGCCCCATTCCACTTAGTATTTTTTCAAGAATGAGAAATCTTCGGGTGTAACCCACAGCTTTCCTCGTCATGATCAAAGGTACGACAAGCCCGACACCGAGGGGGTTTCCAGTCATAAATAACTGGTTGAATAGAAAGTACGTTACCTTTGTTGTCTCGTGCTTCAACCTCCAACGGAAGCGAGTCCTCCACACTAATCTCAACACAAAATCTCGCGAAACTTACTCTGGACAACTCAGTAGTGGCTTGATCCATATAGAGAGGTCGACCTATGATGCTGCCCATCCTACTCAAAATGTCTTCGGACCACAAATCAACAAGGAGATTCGGAAATCTTACCCAAATAGGAATGTGGGTTAACAAGTCCCTTTCGCAATTCACCCCTTTGATCCATTTTTTGAGTACCATAGGCCTTCCAAGGATATGCCAAGGTCCTCCTTCAAGCACACGGGTGAAGTCCTCTTCTAATCCAAAACGGAAAAAGAACATGCCCCTCTCCCGAGAAAAGATTTCCAAGCTACCTTTGGGCTTCCAGAGATTACTCAATCTCGTCTTAAGAAATTGATAATGTGGCCGACGACCCAGCACATACCCAACTAACGTTTGGGCCCAACAATGCTCCGGAAGTATATATTACTCATTACTTTCTTGGTTTCATTTTTCTAATTTTAGAGGAGAAATTATAAATATTTTAGAAAAAATATTAAATTAAAAAAATAAGTTTAGAGGATAAATTATAACCTTGGTTGAGAGAGAGAGAGAGAGAGCACAACAATGCTCCGGAAGTATACATAACCATTCTATGTTGGTGGATGGGGTAGGTAAACCGGGCACAAATATTTGATCAGTTCTTTTAATTGGCCCCTTCATGTCAGGTAAAGCCATTCACCATCAACAAGATATTCTATTTAAGGTCGAACAGATGCAACATGGTGATCCTAGACGCATGATGGTTGATATACATACATATTTGTTCATCACTAGTCAAGTCTTTTAGAGTCACCATTCCAAACGGTGGGAGTTAGAGATATTGATTTGATGACGGCTTTGGTGGTAACGGATTATGTTTTTTAGAATCACCATTGCAAACAGTTATTTGGTGATGCATATATAGTTTAATAACCGTATCTTAATAATACACAAATTTATTTTTCTTTTGAGCATTGCTCTGGCTTTAAGCACTAGAGTCATCCGATCGCCAATTCGCCATCCTTTTCTCACCACGCGATGTCCCACGGTGCAAGACACCGGCGGTGTCCCAACCCCAGCTGGAATTAATCATGTGCTTCTCATTTAATCACGTGCTTCTCATTTAGTCGCGTGAGTGGTGAGATAATGAAAACACGTTGCATGGCTGGCTCTTAGGCCTCACATGGTTCACATGGGATAATGTATTTGTATGACTTGATCTTCGGACTCATTTGGTACTCACCAATGGAGTGACAATGGAATGAGAATGATCAAGAAAAATAATAGGGTTATTAGCCTAAGATCCTTAAACAAGTCCTGTATCACCGATAAACCCTTAGCTCAAGATCATTTTGCCTTGAGTCTTATGTGACTATTTTTTTAGGCCGGGGTCGTTTAGTTGTTGTGTCTGTGCAAATGATGTGCGTACATCTGTTTACACATGTGACATGTGCAATTTAAATTTTATGTGTTTATGTGAGACTTCACCTGTATAGTTTTATGTGCAAGAGCTGTACGCAAATTGAGCAAGTGTGCATATATGTACACATGTCACACCCTATTAACCAAACAACCCTAAGTTGTTTGAATACTAGTGCATGCCCATGCCTGTCGGCATTGCAGCGAGCTGTCTTCGACGATAAAACACAGTCAGATCGTCTTCAGCGGGAACACAACTGTCGGCACAACATCGGGCCGCCTTCGACGGCAAGACACCCACCGAGCATCACCACCCCCATCCACACCGTTGTATTCGGCGGCAACACACCTAACCGCCTTCGGAAACAAAACACTTTCGGTTGCAACACCGACCTACAACAGCCCCGCCCCGACGGACCGACGACCTCGACACTACCAACAGCGGCCATTGTTGGGACATTCGCTGCCACCTAAGCGGCCTACGGCTCTGCCCCGGTGGACCGACAACCCCAACAAAACTATACTCACCCCCTTTCATATGCATCAGATGTGTCTAGGTATTTCGAAACTATACTCACCACTTTTCATATGCACGCCATCATAAATATATTATATTGCATCACTTTCAAAACTGTAACATAAGAACTACAGCACCGAAAAATAAGGAACTTGTAATTTAGACTAAGCAATATCTTATCAAAGCAATTATGAAGGTCCAATATATCCATATCTAGCAAGCATGTTTCATGTTTTGTATAGCAGACCGATTCATCACATCTCACCAAAACAGATGAAAGTTGAAAACCATAATAAGCAAAGAGAGGACACACACACTTGTCGGCACTATATATAGAGAGAGAAGAGAAAAGAGAGCATGACAGATAAAGAGAGAAGACGTGAGGGGGTTCGTGTGGGATAGAGAGAGAGAGAGGATAGGGGTTTGATCGGCTCGGTATATTTGGGTTTGCATGGATGGGTTTTAGAGGTGTGGATGGTTGGATCGGGTAAACTAGATGGCTACGATATAGTTGGGGAAAGAGACATAGAGTCGGGTTGTTGGTTGTAGATAAGGCAAGGAAGAGAGAGAGGATCGGGATGAGGGGCTGGATCAGGTAGAAAGAGAGATTTAGAGAGAAAGAGAGTGATGGAAAGAGATTTAGAGAGAGCGAGAGAGAAGATCAGAGAGAGGAAGTTGGGCATGATCGTGAGGGAGGGTATCGCGCATGCATGCGGGAGATGGGGAATGGCTGTGATCGGGTGAAAGAGAGGGAATCCAAGAGAGAGAGAGAGAGAGAGAGAGAGAGAGAAAGAGAGAGAGAGAAGGAAAGAGAGAGAGTCATTCGGAGAGACAAAAGGAAAAGAGAGGTCAGGTTTAGAGAAAGATCAGAGAGAGACATTTAGATGGTTGAATGTAAAGGGTTCGCACATGCATAGGGGTGCAATTGGTTAGGAAAGAGAGAGCTAGGATCTCAGGTGGATGGCACGGACAGCTGCGATTAGGTGGAGAGAGGTTGGATAGGGATGGTTGTGATGAGTTTCTAAATAGGATAAGAAAAAAAGAGAGAGATTGTGGGGAAGTTCGAGAGAGAGAGAGAGAGAGAGAGAGAGAGAGAGAGAGAGAGAGAAAGAGATCGTGGGGAAGAGAGAGAGAGAGAGAGAGAGAGAGAGAGAGATAGGGAGACAGAGAGAGAGATCGTGGGGAAGAGAAAGAGATAGAGAAAGAGGGACGATGGAGAGAGAGAGATTGCGGGGAAGAGAGGGAGAGATAGAGAGAGCAAGATATACGAAGAGAAAGCAAGAGACAGAGAGAGAGTAAATGGAGAAGAGAGAGAAAGAGGGGGGGTGATATTGTGGGGAAGAGAAAGAGATGGAGAGAGAGATAGAGAGATTGTGGGGAAGAGAGACAAATAGAGAGAGATATCATGGGGAAGAGAGAGAGAGAGACAGAGAGAGACCATGGGGAAGAGAGAGAGAGGGATACGGAGAGAGAGAGAGTCGGGGAGAGAGAGAGAGAGAGAGAGAAAGAGTTGGAGAGAGAGAGAGAGATACGGAGAGAGAAAGAGAGAAAGAGATCATGGAGAAGAGAGAGACAGATAGAGAGATCATCGGGAAGAGAGAGAAAGAGAGATGGAGAGAGATAGAGAGCGGGTTTGTCTAGTCAGCATGCGTTTTTGTCTAGTCAGCTTGTTCCATTTTGTCTAGTCAGCATGTAGATCGACATACCTTGTTATATAGATGTCCTTCAGAATCACAGGCTAAAAACACAACAACCAAACATGCCTTTCAAATATTCATTTTACCCATTTTAGTAATTATAGTGCCGATATAGTGCTTGCTACAGGATTTCGGTAATAATGCATATAGGGTGCCTGATACAAGATTTCACTGTAACACTATAGTGAGTTGTGTAGCAACCGAATTGAATCACTGTAGCTGCTGTGAGGGATCTTTACCATCGCTCGATCCCCCGCATAATCAATTGATTAAGTTTGAGAGTTGTACGTTGTAGAGAGAGAGAGTAGACACAAGGATTTACTGTCAAAGTTCGGGCGTAGCATAAGTCTCCGGCCGTGTGGTAAGTCGTAACTTTGAATCCACTATCTTTCAAGAATTTAAGCTATCCCTCAACAGGCCGAGGGAGGTTTGTACAAAGATATAAGAGAGAAGTAGAAGTAGAAACTCGGGGAATGAGATGCGGTCTCAAATCTGACCAGCTTGGATGCATATCTCTGCTACTCCATGTGAGGCTGCAGTTGCACCCACTGGCAAAAAATCATATTGTTGTCTTAAGGTGTATTTATAGGTGCTGGCCTTCTATAACTTTGGGAGCTGACTTGACATGTGTCGACCTGTGACTTGTCCTCGGGGGCCTCTATCGGTGCGGGCCTCTGCTGGCTAGTCTCTGAATGAACCATGAGCTGATGTGGGCCTCTGTTGACCTGCTAGTGGGCCATGAGCTATCCTTATGGGCCTCTGGAGATGTTGGCGCGGAATACCTCAGACAAGGTATCGATCAGCGGCCTCACGCTTGCGGAAGCGGTCTAGGATTTTCGGATCTGATACAATTTGAGATACCCTCTCGCCCCAAAACCCGGGTCATAAGGGGAGGTTCTATGTGCTGGCTAAATGTCTTAACATACCACTTTTTACACCCACAACCGCTACAATAATTTCTGGAGTATCGATTCAGATGTTAGAGTATTAATCGATTGCTACAATGAAATCAATGTAGTTACTACATTGAAAATCAATGTAGTTGTTACAGTGAAATCACTGTAGCAACTTAATTGATACTCTACTACCCAAATTGATACTTCAGAATCACTATCGCAGATTAACAATTCAAGAATATCAATTTGGGTTAGCAGAGTATCAATTATGTTGCTATAGTAATTTCCCTGTAGCTGCTATAGTGAAATCACAATAGTAACCGAATTGATAATTTGCTAACAATTCTAGAGTATCAATTCGATTGCTATAGTGATTTCACTGTAGATGCTACAGGTAAATCACTGTAGCAACTAATTGAAATCACTGCTACATTGAAATAACTGAAGCGCTTAGCAATCACCTTATAAACACGTACTATTGACTCGTTGCTACACAAGTGGTAATGGAATGGGCATTTTCATCATTTGAAAAGGGTTTGAAAAAATCAACAAAGATTTAATATAAAATTGTCTTTAGGGGAGGGATTTGAGCTCAAATGAACAAGTTGTCAGGACTGGCTCTTAAAAAGCATCTTTTTAAAAAGGTTTTCACTAAGTCCCCCAAAAATAACAGAATGCAGGTGTCATTCTCATTCTCTCTTCTTCTTTTCTTTTCTTTTTTATGAGATCCGAGAGTGTTCCAAAACCTCTCTGTGAATGGACCCACTTCGGGCCTAGACTAATTTCTTTAGTGTGATGCCCCCAAAAAAATGGTCATGCCATTCTCGTAATGTTGGTATGATGGTGGCAGTGTGGTGGGGAGAATGATTTTGTTCACAATACTTAACGTAGAATGAACATCACCACCCTCCTGATTGGCCCATTTCAAAGGCTTTTGGTAATTTCACCATGATATATATTCGTGTGCTACCAGACCAATTTCTCCCAGTGTACTAGAATTGGCGCCCAGGGCAAAAATCCCGCAGTGCACATTTTTGTGCTGCCCTAGATTTCGCCCTGGGTGCCAATTCTGGCGCCC
The DNA here is from genome assembly GCA_947650365.1 of Chamaelirium japonicum. Taxonomy (NCBI): domain Eukaryota; kingdom Viridiplantae; phylum Streptophyta; class Magnoliopsida; order Liliales; family Melanthiaceae; genus Chamaelirium; species Chamaelirium japonicum. The sequence continues at coordinate 57,092,629 of OX393560.1, forward strand.
TGGGCAAAATTTGGGCTGTAGGCTTGTTTTCATTCCGTCTTCGCTCCTTTGTTGCTTTGTCTTCCGCCATCCTTTACGCACGAATCTTGGACTTTGTTGATGACTGGTTTTAAACTAATATCCTCAACAAGATCTAATACGCGAAGATCACGACGACTGCACGTGGAAATCAGATGTTGCTCATCGAAATAAAATGAAATGATTACTTTTTAAGGACGGAATGGGATAAAAATGATTGTGATAAGGCGACTACTTGCAATTCCGGCGAACTCAAATAATTCCAGGAGCTAATGGGCGATGAACACTAAGACTGCAAGAGGAAAGCGGCTGGGAGAAATTGGGAGTGAAACCTATTGGGGGTAGCTGAAGCCCCCATATCGTAAACGGTAGACGTCAGGCACACTTAAAGTTAGGGCTCGCACAAGAGCCCGTCCAGGAGTTGCAACCTTTAGTCCGCTCCCCCGCGTCAAGGCTACGCCCGAATTGGGGGAAAGTAGCTTGACGGCCTGAGCAGGTCTTAGAGTTTAAAGAACACTTCCGGGAGCCCGCCCGGTGTTTGTAGCAGCAGCGGGAGTTAGATCGTCATGCCTACCAAAACAACGACATCTCACCACATTATGGAAGTGAATGATTCGGAGTCGGCTACACCCCCCAGCACGCTTGGGAGCTCGACCTTAGCTCGCCTAGGAGCTCGCTCTCAGCTCGCCCAGAAGCTCGCCCTCAGCTTGTCAAATTCTCGCCCTTAGCTCGCCTAGGAGCTCGCCCTTAGCTCGCCCTCAGCTCGCCAATTTCTCGCCCCTAGCTTGCACAGTCGCACGCCCCAGCTTGCGCAGGAGCTCGCCCCCAGCTCGCACAGGAGCTCGCCCCCAGCTCGCGCAAGAGCACGCCCCCAGCTCGCATAGGAGCTCGCCCCCAGCCCGCACAAGAGCACGCCCCCAGCTCGTTCAGGAGCTCGCCCCCAGCCCGCACAGGAGCTCGCCTCCAGCTCGCGCAGGAATTTTTGCCAAAGAGGAAACTTAAAATGGTATCAACAAACACCGGTATAACGCTCAAAGAGATCGCCAGGCCGCTCCCGTTGTCGAAGAGGTTGCCCTCTCCGGAGCCCGACTCTTGGCAATAGGGAGAAGATGGCGGATCACCCGAACCCATTATCGAAGAGGTCGCCCTCCTAAAAGCCTGACTCTTGACAAAAATGGAGAAGGCAGAGCAGTAAGGGCGAGCTCGCCATTGCTTCCTCCCTAAGGTCGCCCCCAGTAAAGCGGCATAAAGGCTGCCAGGTGTCGAAACCCCTCTGAAGCTACATGGACGATTGTAGTCCACGGAAGCCCGCCCGAGTCGGTTTGAGACCTCCCAGACTTGAACATTCCAGAAGATCCACCTGGCAGCGACAAGACAGGTACTCTCCCCCACTCCACCGCCTGGCGAGCTAGGCGACAAAGGCTGCCAGAAGCTCGATAACCAAAGGTTGTCAGGGACCCATGTGGACCGAAACGTGGGGGTCCAGAAGGTGCTGGAAGAAGCGGCCAGGTGTTGCATCCCGATAGGTCGCAAAAGGCTATAAAGATACCACCCCCGGCTCCAAAGTACAGGTTCGAAAACCTCACCCCTACCACTTTTAGCTATTACAGCTCTCCATTGATCACCTGAGACTGACTTGAGCGTCAGAGGGCCTGCGCTCCTAAGGGAGCCAGGCGTTCTTACGTTTTTCTTTGTCTTGCAGGGAGACCGCACGGACCAGTGAAAAATATCCCCAAACATTTGGCGTCGTCTGTGGGATCTTTCGACTGGTTCCTGTGAGAACGCCCACAGCCACAAGGCTAAAAGTTGTGTCCCTTTGGAAGTGACCCAAAGATGGCCCCAGCCACGAGGGGACGGAGGTGAACGAGGACCCGCACGGGATCTGCGCACAGCGGGCCCCCTGCTGAGGCTCCTCAGCCCCTGGTCCCTCTCAGCGACCAGCTCCTGTTGGAGATGTTGGCCACCTAGTGGGCAATGATGAAGGAACTGACGCAACTGCGTCAGGTTCCGACGACAAGCCGACAATCTGGGCCGGCGAGGGTAGCATCCACTGTACGACCACCAGTTTCAGCGTCGCGTCTACCCACGACCGTTCCGGCTCGACGGGCTTCCCATCCGGAGCCCCCAGTTGAGAGAACGACCACACGCGGGGTATAGGAAACCCCACTTACGAGGCTGCAGAAGCTGGTGACCCAGCAGTCTAGCAACAAGGCGACCTTACGGGCGACCCTTCCTCGCCGCCGTAGCAGGAGCGCCGATTCCGACGAATCGGACGTGAGATCTCTGGAGAGAGAGACCGCGACCCACGCTATCGACGACGAGAGAAGGAGCCCACGGAGGCGGTACCTTACGCTGCCCGGGAGGCAACAGCTTCTCATCAACCCGCTATCGTGTCAAAGCAACCTGCAGGCGGACGGCGCGAAGGGCGCCAGGAGGGAACCCACCCACGTCGTCGTGACGTGGGGCCGAGCCTGCCGCGAGGGAGTGTGCATGACTGGATAGGACCTGCGCAGCCGCCTTCGGGAGTTTTCCCTAGGCACTGGCAACGACCTAGTACTCCGGTGGATCTACTGGAGGATCTCGCCGCCCACGGAGGCAGCTCTCCCTTCACAAGCGAGGTGCACCAAGGAGGTTTCCCTCACCATTGGACCCCGCCCAAGTTTGTGTTGTTCGATGGATCGCAAGATCCCGTCGACCACCTCTTGACTTACCGGAAGCTATTGTTTTTCCGAGATCAAGACCATGTCCTATGCCGGGCGTTCCCCAGCAGTTTAACCAGTTCGACGTTGAACTGGTTCCATAAGTTGTCGCCCGGCATGATCCCGGATTTTCCTACCCTCTCTAGGTTATTTCTAGAGCAATATCGCTGTAACAGGCAGCCCCCTAAGAGGATTGAGTCTCTATTCACCCTGGCCATGGGAGCCCGCGAAACGCTCTGATGTTTTGCAATGCGATTCCGGAGAGCCTACCTCGCTTTGGAGGACGCGGATGGACAAGACCGTACGGCGGTGAGTGCCTTCAGAAGCGCCCTTCCCGAAGGAGGCAAGCTCCATGATGTGTTGGTAATAAAGGACCCTCGTACGATGGTCGAGCTCTTCGCCCTTGTCCAGCAGCATATTAAGCTCGAAGATGTGGTGCTAGACCGAAAAAGGAAGGCGATTGAGCAGCGACCTCCTCCGGCCCTACGACCTCTGCTCGTCAAAGCTGTAGAACGACGGGAGATACCCCCGGTGGTACCCTTGCCCGGTCCACATGCAGCTCCCGTCGTGCAGCCCGTGGAAATCCCAGCAGCGGCCGCTGGAAGGCCGGCGAACTGGCGTCTACCTCCCGGGCCCGGAGAGCGGGATTTCACGGTGCTAACCCACTCCCCGGGGCAAGTTTTGCACCAGATCCGGAATGAACCTTTCCTTCAGTATCCACCGCCCCTGCAGGTCGGAGAGCTCGGCTCTACCGACAATACTCGACGGTGCGTATTTCATTGCAGCCCCGGGCATCACACCAATAGATGCCGAGCTCTGAAAAACCACCTGGAAGATTTGGTCGCCCTGGGGCGCTTGGACCAATTCATCTTGCCCCCGAGGAGATTCGAGATAATACCGGTGCGGGCCCATCGAGAAGGAGATCGCCCAGGACCCGCTGAGCCCGCTTTGCCTCCACCTCCTCCGGGTGGACCGGTGGTCTGCCACACTATCAGCGGGCGTCTGAGCGGCCCAAAATCCAGCAATGAGGTTCGCCGTCAAGTTAATGAGATGGAGCGAGCTCAAAAGGTATACTCCATCTCTCTAACCCCTATCTTGCTCCAAACGCCAAGGGTAGAAGCTCGCGATTTCCTCTGGTTCTCGGAGGACGATATGGCTGGGGTTGTTACCCCCCATAACGACCCCCTTTTCATACGCCTTATGATGGCTAACATCAAAGTAAGGCGAGCTTTAGTGGATTCGGGGAGCGCCGTAGACATCCTCTTCTTATCGGCCTTCCAGCGAATGGGGTTGAGACAGGTTGATTTATCTCCCTTGATGGGCTCCCTCAGTGGTTTCACTGGCGAGGTCGCTAAGGTTGTAGGGGAGATAACCCTCACCGTAACGGCAGGCCCGGAGGTCCGTCAAGTCCGCTTTGCAGTGGTAGACGGACAGTCCGCCTTCAATGCCATCCTAGGGCGACCTTGGTTGAGGCAAATGAAAGCAGTGTCGTCACCCAATCACCAGGCCCTCAAGTTCCCCACTGCCAGCGGGATCATGGTAATTCAGGGTGATCAAGTCGCTGCTACCAGATGCGAGCAGGACGTCCTTCATCTCATGGATGTGGAGGTCGCTGAGGCCAAAAGGCCAGCGCCCTCCTAGCAATTAACCCCCACCACGAGCGAGCTCCCTCGCAGTCCAAGAGCAACTTCCTCGCTTGAGCCCCCTACTCCACCCTCGGGTGGGAGCAGTGTGGATCCAAAGCGGGACGAGGAAGGTCGCTCAGCGGGCTCCGAGAAAAGAAGATTCCCTATTGCCGAGCCTTTGCGAGAGATTGATATCAGAAGTGAGGGGAAGCCGAGGATCATTTTTCTTGGGACCTCACTGACCGAGGGCGAGGTATTGGCTTTAACCTGCCTCCTCAAGGAATATGGCGATGTGTTCGCCTGGAGCTTCGCTGACATGCCAGGGATTGACCCGGAGGTCGCCTGTCATTGCCTGCACATCTCGCCCGATTTCCCGCCAGTTAAGCAAAAGGCTCGGCACATACCGGCAGCAAAGTCCGCCGCTGTGGCAGCAGAAGTAGAGAAGTTGGAGCGAGCTGGGTTTATTCGAGAGGCGCACTTCCCTGAGTGGATCTCGAACATTGTGGCGGTCCCGAAGAAAAGCGGAGTCGTCAGAGTATGTATCGATTTCTCCGACCTCAACAAGGCGTGCCCGAAGGACGGATTCCCTCTCCCGCGAATCAGCGAGCTGGTAGACGCGGCTGTCGGGTTTCAGGCTTTGTCATTTATGGACGAGTACTCTGGATATAATCAGATATCTCTCCATATTGACGATCAGGAGAAGACCGCCTTCTATTCTGAAGCGGGGTATCAGAAGCTTTTCTGCTATCGGGTTATGCCATTTGGACTCAAGAACGCTGGAGCGACCTACCAAAGGTTAGTCACTCACATGTTTAAAAATCAGATCGGCAGAAATGTCGAGGTCTATGTTGACGACCTACTGGTAAAAAGCCGGAAGTGAGAGGGGCATATAGCTGACCTTCGCGAAGTTTTTGAGGTTTTGAGAAAATTCCAAATGAGGCTAAACCCGGCCAAGTGCGCGTTCGGAGTGACCTCCGAAAAATTTCTAGGGTACCTGGTCACCCATAGGGGGATCGAGGCCGACCCTGGGCAAATCCGAGCACTCGTCGAGATGCCCGCTCCAAGAACAAGGCAGGAGGTTCAGAGGTTAAGTGGATGAATTGCGGCGTTGAATCGATTCATCTCCAAATCCTCAGACAATTGTCGACCTCTTTTTGAGCTGCTTCGAAAGGGAGCAAGCATCTGCTGGGACGACAAATGCGAGCTCGCTTTTCAGAAAATCAAGAACTATTTGGCGAGCCCGCCAATTCTGGCGGCACCAAAAGATGGCGCCGAGCTGGGCGTGTATCTTGCGGTTACCGAGAAGGCGGTAAGCGGGGTCCTCGTAGTGGAAGAAGTGAAGGTAGAGCGGCCTGTTTTCTTTGTGAGCCATACAATGCTCCCGGCCGAGCTCCGGTATCGACCAATCGAGAAGGTCGCATTGGCCTTGGTCCTTACCGCAAGAAAGCTCCACCCCTACTTCTCGGCGCATACCGTCAAGGTCATCACGGAGCACCCTTTGAAGAGCACGCTTTCTAGGCCCTCGGTAGCCAGAAGGCTCTATCGATGGTCCGCTGAGCTCGCCGCCTATGGTTTGGAGTATGTCCCTCGAGTTACTGTCAAAGGGTAGGCTCTTGCTGATTTCTTGGCGGACTTCCCCATAGAAGAACCGGTCCAGTATCAGGAGGATGAGCCAACTGAGGCACACCCCGAGAAGGCGAGGTTCTTGGGCGATCAAGGCGAGCTTCCTCGAGCAAAACATTCAGAAATAGTGGATTGGGAACTATTCGTCGATAGTTCCTCTAACGCTTTGGGAGCAGGGATCGGGGTCGCACTGGTCGCCCAGGCGGTACTCCTTCAGAAATCAGTCCGACTGGATTTTGCTGCCACCAACAACGAAGCAGAATACGAGGCACTGCTGGCTGGACTAGAGCTCGCCCAAGAGGTAGGCGCCAAACGATTAAAAGTCTTTAGCGATTCCCAGCTAATCATTTGCCAAATCAACGAAGATTATGCCTCCCGGGATACACGAATGGCGGGCTACGTGGACCTAGTGAAAGGCAAGGCCGCAGGATTCGAGAAGATTTTCTTCGAACAAATTCCACGGACCGATAATAGGCGGGTTGATGCATTGGCAAATGCCGCCTCCCTACTGGGAGGATCGGAAGCTCACCAGATTTTCATCGAGGTCCAAAGTCAGTCTCGGCTCCAACTGATAGAGCCCGCCGTTAACCAAGCCTAAGCCGGCATGTCGCCCGGCGGGTGGATCGTGCCCATTCTTCGTTTTTTCCAGAAGGACGAGCTCCCGGAGGATAGAGAAGAAGCTCGGTGAGTGGTAAAGTGCGCTGGTCGCTATCTCATTCGCTGGGATCGCCTTTTTCGAAGATCATTTGGCGGGCCGAATCTTCGCTGCGTCGAGAGCCCCGAGACTGAAGAAGTTTTGAATTGCATTCACTCCGACAAACTGGGGAACCACGCTGGTGGGCGGTCTCTGGCTGCCAAAGTGAGGAGGCAAGGATATTGGTGGCCCACTCTGGAGCAAGACGCTTTGAAGATCGCTCAAAGATGCATCCAATGCTAGAAGCACGCCACAACAAACCATATGCCCGCGGAAGAACTGCGCCCTCTAGTAAGCCCCTGGCCTTTTCAGCAGTGGGGGCTCGACATTGTGGGACCCTTCCCCAAGTCAGCCCGGCAGAAGAAATTTATCTTAGTAGCCACCGACTACTTCACCAAATGGGTGGAAGCGGTCCCGCTAGCTAAGATAGGAGAGAAGCCGGTAAAAGACTTCCTATGGAAGAATATTTTCTGCAGGTTTGGTCTGCCGCGAGTACTTATCACCGATAATGGCCGTCAGTTCGGCAATCGCTTGATCAAAAGTTTTTGCGTCGAATACGGTGTCGACCTAAGGTTTTCCTCTCCGAGGTACCCTCAAAGTAATGGGTAGGCTGAAGCCACAAATCGGATAATCCTAGACAACCTCAAGAAGAGGTTGGAAGGGAAGAAGGGATTGTGGGATCAGGAGCTCGATGGCGTGCTGTGGGCCTATCGTACCACTCCACGTCGTTCAACTAACGAATCACCTTTCAGCCTCACTTATGGGTGCGAAGCTGTACTACCAGTAGAGGTCGAGCTGCCTACTGAGAGAAAGCTCGCAGCAGATGAAGTTATCAATGAAGATCTGCTCACTGACTCCCTCGACCAGCTTGAAGAGCGACGAGAGCGCGCCAACCTACACCTCGCCGGATACAGACAAGAAATGAAGCGCGCATATGACAAGAAAGTCCGCCATCGAGCGTTCAAACCTAGTGACATGGTGATGAGGAAGGTGTTTGCCAACACGCAGGAGCCCAACGCCAGAAAGCTCACGGTGAACTGGGAAGGCCCCTACATAGTGCGCCAAGCACGAGGATCCGGGGCTTACCAGTTGATGACTGCTGAGGGCGACCTTCTCGAGCGACCTTGGAATGTTCTGCACCTTCGAAATTTTTACGCCTAAGACTAGCGATCTTTTGTAGAATGACTTCTTGGAAAGAAATGAATGGGCGACCATGTTTGGATTCATCAAAGTATTTTTTAAATTCGAAAGATCTACGTGGGAAAAGCTCGCTGTGGAGAGTATGAATAAAATCAGTCCGTTGTTATGCAGACTTAAAGCAAGATCGGGTTCCTCAGAGGTCGCCAGCTAGAAACCTTGAGGTTCCTGGAGTAGTCCGCCGCTGTGCGGACTTAAAGCAAGACTGGAGTCCTCAGAGGCCGCAAATAAGCGACCTTGAGATTTCCAAGGTAGTCCGCTGTTGAGAGGACTCAAAGCCTAGCCGGGATCCTTCGCGTTCACCTGCCATGAACGGAAGCATCCTGGAGTGATTTAGGGAAACTTGAGAAGGGCGACCACCCTCTCACGTAGCCCGAACATCCCTTGGTAACCCCTCTAAGGGCATGTCCAGTAAACAGGGTCTGTGGAGGTAATTAACCGGGCAGGGGACAGCTAGCACTTATTAGTTTCTTTCAAAATAAAAATGATTTAAATCTCTAAGTATAGGGAATTTTTAAGTTATTTGGTTTGCTTATCTCTTTCTTTTCCGGGCTCAGAGATTATATTGAAGATTTAGCGAGCATGCCGAGTTTTTCGTTTGCATGTATTTTAAAAATAATTGAATCGAATTAGTTGCCTCGCCCGGGGTACAACCTTCAAGATCGTTGCAGAGGTTCTAAAGTGGACTCATGAGCGTAAAGAAAAACAAAAGAGAAAGAAAGCAATACAGAGGCGAGCTCAAGAAGATTGATATATATTCGTTATTGAGAAGGTTACAAAAAGAGGAGCAAGCCTAGGCCTTGCTCGCGCCAGCACCATCGTCGTCGCCTCGCTTCCTCTTCTTTGACCTTTCGGACTTGTACTTCTCAATGGCGTCAAGCGTACCTTTCCGGAGGAGCTCGTCAAGTTGCGCCTGGAGACGATCTTGCTAAGCGCGAATCTCATGAAGATGCATCTCCTTCAGAACTGCGATCTCCCCTTTAGTGGCCGCCATCTGACTTTGGAGCTCGGCAACTTCCTTTTGGGCGATCTCTTTGGCTTGAAGAGCCTCTTGTAGGTCGGAGAGGATGCGAGTGCGAGCATCCTCAGCCGAAGCCAGCGCAGTGGTGAAGGTGGCAACCCGCTGGCGCAGCTGGTCGACCTTCGAGTTTGAGGAAGCAACCTGCTGGCGCAGTTGGGCCACTTCAGCGCGCAGCTCGCCCGAGCAGTCCGCTTGCCGGAGACGATGGATGTGTTCGTCCATTTTTCTCTCCGTTCCCAGAAGGGAATCATCGTAGAGGGAGACCATGTCCCCAGCGACACCGGCGACTTCGTCGGCCAGAGCTCGGCTGACCCGCTCCACCTACGGCGAGCAGAAACAGTTAGAAGAACAGAGAGAAGAAAAACCACAATACAGGAAGTTGAGGGTGTTTACCTCGGCGAGCCGGTCGAAAAGAACGATGTAGGGAGATCGGGCAAAAATATTGGCCCAAAGATCTCACGCATGTAATGAGGGGCGCGTTCAGGATCACCCGAGGACGAAGCCGCCGGGACCGCCTCGGCCAGAGCGGCCAAGGGAGGAGTAGTGAGGACGGTGGGCTCGGAGGCTGCAGAGGCCGCGCCCGGAGCAAGCCCGGCCTCTGGAGCCCTAGAGCCCCCAATACCAGCCGCAGATGGCTCGATAGCTCCCCCTTCACCGGGCATGCCAGGGTCCGAGGCTTCCGAGCTTGAGCTCGAAAGATCCTCCAGAATGGCCCCTAGGTCTGGGACCTTGTAGACTAGCCCGCCCAATTCCTCCGTTGGGGTGATGGCCCCTGAAGCAATGGGCGGTGCAGTGATGGCAGCGGGGGCAGCTAGCGGAGCAGTGGGGGGCGTGCTGGGAGTAGGGGTTGTCCCCTCTAAGGGCGCGGAAGGGGCCATGGGGAGTACGGCCGGTGATGAGGCCGCTTGGGTGCTGGCGGGCGCGCTCGGAGCAGCGACGTCCGGAGCATTTGAAGTGGCCGAGCCTGGCGGAGTCGGTGCGGTCGGTGGTGAGACCGCAAGGATGAGGGCGGGCGCGCTCGAGATGTAGGTGCCCGGAGCGCCTGGGGTAGCCAAGCCTGGCAGAGTTGGTACGGGCTGGGGCGGAAGAATGCTTGGAGCGGGCGCGGCTGGAGAAGTGGGAGCCGGCCCTTCGAAGGGCGCTGGAGGTGCCACCATCGTTGCGGCGGGCTCATTAGCGTGAGCCTGCTATTCCTCCTCCTCCGAGCTGGAATCATAGCTGGAGTCGTCGCCCGATCCCAAGCCCACTTCGGCCAGAGCGGCCTTCCTTCGCTCTTCGACGACTCGTTCGAAGGCTTCACGAGTCTGGCGAACGATGTCATCCTCTCCCATCGGGCGGGCAGATGGTGCTTTCTTCTTCTTCTTCTTCTTCTTCAGAGCGGCGCCTTCCATCTCTGGGGTCATCACCGTAATAAACAATGGTTTAGCAAGGTCGCCTGGGAATTCGCACATCAAAACTTCAGCCATTAGGGACTCCACTTCCGCCATACTGAGAAGGAGCTCGACGCGCGGATCCTCGGGGTCGACCATGATGATGTGACGTCGTCGGGGCTCCGGGACTGGGCCCCTGGTGGGGAGAGTAGAGGGTAAGGGAAGGTTCGCCTGACCTGGGACGGCAGTGCTGGATGGAGGCGGTGGAGATGGAATATCCTCCTGGCGGAGCATGTCCAGGGTGTCTTCATCAGCGATCCTGATCGGAGAAGCCCGCTTCTTCCCCTTCTTCGTCGAGGAAGGGCCGGCTGCCGAGGTCGGAGGAACCACCGTCGCAGTTGTCCCAGCACGGCAGGAGACCGCGACTTTCTTCCGCATCACCTTTTGCCGGGTAGTGGTGGTGTCGGTCCGAAGATCCTTCCATAAGAAGGAGAAGTCCGGAGCCAGGACCTTCTGGGGAGTCCGCCCCCCAAGAAAGTCCAAAATCGCGGAGTCGATGGATTTCTCCCGAGCCTCGACGATGCACCTTTTTCCTTTGGCCCGATATTCAGCGATCTCTTTGAAGGTAGAGAGGGGCGGTCTACCGGGGTGAGAGGGGATGCCTGCGCGGGGACCTCGCCATTCTCCCTCGACAACAAAGGGGTACTCTTTCCAGTACATGTCCTTGTTCTCGACGGCGGAGAACGGGAGCACCTCGCCGGAGCGGCCCGTGAGGTAGAACAGGCCACAGTCTACCTCGCTGAAGACGGGCCCCGCTTTGAGGAACCACTTCTTCATGAGGTAGGCTAGGGGGATCCTCACATTAAGGGCTTCCTTGATTCGAGAAAGCCCGTAGAGGACCCCCCACGAGTTTCCCATAAGCTGGGCCGGGCATAAACCCGCCAACTCCAGTAGCTCGCTAGCCAGGTGGTTCAGGGGAAGCCGGAGCCCTGACCATATCAACCCCACGGAGACCGCGGTACCGGAGGGCGGCCTCCCCGTGCGTGGCAGGGGCAGGATGGCGAGCTCTTGGGGGATGCCCCCCGCAGTGCACAGACTCTCGGGAATGGGCGTGCCCCCGATGTCATGAAGCCAGATGACGGCGGGCTCCTTTGGAGGAGCCTCTTCCTCGGTGCCAGGAGCGTGCACCGAGATGGGGATGACATTGAGAGGCTCCCCCTGGGAGGACGTAGCGGCAGTAGCAGTAGAGGAAGCAGCAGCAGAAGAAGCCATGGGTGCAGAGGGCCAAGAGTGAGCAGGAAAATCAAGGGAAGAAAGGAGAGCTGTGAGAGCTGTTTTCACGCGGAAGTAAAAATCTTTCCCCCATCCCCTATTTATAGGCAGGTAAGAGGCAGGTGAAATGAGCCGCAATTAATGCTCGAGCACGCCAGACGAGGCGACAAGACGACTGTCAAAAACAACGGTTCGCCCTCCATCAATCAGAAGACGACACGTGGGCCACGTGTGGAAAAAGCTGCGCTAGCACCAGCAACGTCCTTTCTGACAAACAGGAGGATGAATGAGCAGGAGACACGTGTCCCACGCCGATCGAGATCTCATGATGAGATTCATTGTATCAGTTTCGGGTCTCGAGTCTCGAGTTGCATTTAGTGAGACACGACCGCCTGAGATTTGGCACGAAACCACAGGGCGAGAGCCCGTGCCACAAGGTCGCCTACGGCACGCGCCCGCAGCTCGCCCGATGCCGACCCTGGCCGCGTGTGACAAGCTCGCACCGGAAGGAGATCGCTCGTGGCAGATGCTCGCAGCCCGCCCAATGATTGATACAACAGCATCGTCCTTGAGGTCTCGCTAAGGCGTGATCGTTCGTGACGGATGCCCGCAGCCCGCCCGGCAATTGATGCCCGCATAGTCCACGAGGTTTCACGAGGGCAACTTTTTCTATAAGACTCCTGAGCAAGCGGCTCGCTTTCCTTAGCCACTCCCTTAGGAGGGGGTAATGTTGGGGGTAGCTGAAGCCCCCATATCCTAAATGGTAGACGTCAGGCACACTTAAAGTTAGGGCTCGCAGAAGAGCACGTCCAGGAGTTGCAACCTTTAGTCCGCTCCCCCGCGTCGAGGCTACGCCCGAATTGGGGGAAAGTAGCTTGACGGCCTGAGCAGGTCTTAGAGTTTAAAGAACACTTCCGGGAGCCCGCCCGGTGTTTGTAGCAACAGCGGGAGTTAGATCGCCATGCCTACCAAAACAACGGCATCTCACCACATTATGGAAGTGAATGATTCGGAGTCGGCTACACCCCCCGGCACGCTTGGGAGCTCGCCCTTAGCTCGCCTAGGAGATCGCTCTCAGCTCACCCAGAAGCTTGCCCTCAGCTCGTCAAATTCTCGCCCTTAGCTCGCCCGGGAGCTCGCCCTCAGCTCGCCAATTTCTCACCCCTAGCTCGCACAGTCGCACGCCCCAGCTCGCGCAGGAGCTCGCCCCCAGCTCGCGCAGGAGCTCGCCCCCAGCTCGCGCAAGAGCACGCCCCCAGCTCGCACAGGAGCTCGCCCCCAGCCCGCACAAGAGCACGCCCCCAGCTCGCGCAGGAGCTCGCCCCCAGCCCGCACAGGAGCTCGCCCCCAGCTCGCGCAAGAATTTTTGCCAAAGAGGAAACTTAAAATGGTATCAACAAACACTGGTAGAATGCTCAAAGAGATCGCCAGGCCGCTCTCGTTGTCGAAGAGGTTGTCCTCTCCGAAGCCCGACTCTTGGCAATAGGGAGAAGATGGCAGATCACCCGAACCCATTGTCGAAGAGGTCGCCCTCCTAAGAGCCCGACTCTTGACAAAAATGGAGAAGGCAGAGCATTAAGGGCGAGCTCGCCTTTACTTCCTCCCTAAGGTTTCCCCCAGTAAAGCAGCATAAAGGCTGACAGGTGTCGAAACCCCTTTGAAGCTACGTGGACGATTGTAGTCCACGGAAGCCCGCCCGAGTCGGTTTGAGACCTCCCAGACTTGAACATTCCAGAAGATCTACCTGGCAGCGACAAGACAGGTACTCTCCCCCACTCCACCGCCTGGCGAGCTAGGCGACAAAGGCTGCCAGAAGCTCGATTCCCAAAGGTTGTCAGGGACCATGTGGGCCGAAACGTGGGGGTCCAGAAGGTGCCGAAAGAAGCGGCCAGGTGTTGCATCCCGATAGGTCGCAAAAGGCTATAAAGGTACCACCCCCGGCTCCAAAGTGCAAGTTCGAAAACCTCACCCCTACCACTTTTAGCTATTACAGCTCTCCATTGATCACCTGAGACTGACTTGAGCGTCGGAGGGCCTGCGCTCCTAAGGGAGCCAGCCGTTCTTATGTTTTTCTTTGTCTTGCAGGGAGACCGCACGGAGCAGCGAAAAATATCCCCAAACAAAACCCTTTGAAATTGGAGGTGAAGCCCTTTTTTATGTTTCAGTGATACTTTAGTAAGAAACAAAAGAAGTGGCCAAAAACGTAATCGGGTCCAATCCGAACAATACATGGGAGTCGGTGGTCATTTTGGAAAAACCTCTTTTTCAGCAAATCCTGTGTGGCATTTTTTTATGGTATAAAAAAACTACTACTAAGAGCATGTTTTTTATTAAAAAAAAAAGATGGGCTACTCCGATTAAAATGGCAAAAAATTAGTCGAAACCGTTCCGACATCCAGCGATCCTCTCGGAGCCTAATCATAGCTGATCAGAAGCAAAAGCATATAAATGGTAAATAATTTGCCACCAACATCATTTTAATAATTTCATTGTATTTTTCCAGAGTATATATATATATATATATATATATATATATATATATATATATATATATATATATATATATATATATATATATATATATATATATATATATATATATATATATATATATATATATATATATATATATATATATATATAGGGAAATGAGTTCCTATGACATGTCATAGGGAGTACCCTATGACATATGGTGAGTTAGTAACCCTAGAATATTTAGAATGTTCTGAATTTTTATGTGGATGATCACCCTATCTTAGATAGGACTCCCACAAAAAATTGGCTCATTCTAAAACTTCTAGAGACATCAAATATGATTTTCAATTTAACGATTAAAATGGATGGCCGATAAAGCTTCTAGCATTTGATGCCCCAACAAATTTTAGAATGCTTTGATTTTTTGTGTACATTCTATCTAAGATAAGGTGATCACCCTCAAAGAAATTCAGCACATTCTAAAAATTCTAGCATTACTAATTCACCATATGTCATAGGGTACTCCCTATGACATATCATAGGAACACAGCCCTCATATATATATATATATATATATATATATATATATATATATATATATATATATATATATATATATATATATATATATATATATATATATATATATATATATATATATATATATATATATATATATATATATATATATATATATATATATATATATATATATATATATATATATATATATATATAGAGAGAGAGAGAGAGAGAGAGAGAGAATACGGGGTATGAGCTGACAGCCGAAATGCTCATTTGAGCTGTCACCGACAGCCGTCCGATCCAAACGATCAGACCGTCCAATTAAAAAAAAAAAAGCTAACTGTTAACAGCTGTTAACAGACCTTCACCCTTTCTCTCCCTCATCGCAGCAGACCCCTCACCCTCTCTCTCTCTCTCATTGCAGCCCGAACCACCGACCCCCTCCGGCGGCAAATCCCGACCCCCTCCGGCGATCGTGTCCCCCTCCGGCGACCCCGTCCCCCTCCGGCCGCACTCCCGACCCCCTCCGGCAGCACTCCCGACTCCCTCTGGCGCGACCCCGTCCCCCTCCGGCGCGACCCCGTCCCCCTCCGGCAGACCCCGTCCCCCTCCGGCGCCGGAGGGGGACGGGGTCGTCGGAGGGGTCGGGATCTGCCGGAGGGGGACTGGAGTGTCGCCGGAGGGGTCACGGTCGCCGGAGGGGGTCGGGATTTGCCACCGGAGGGGATCGGTGGTTCGGGCTGCAATGAGAGAAAGAGAGGGTGAGGGGTCTGCTGCGATGAGAGAGAGAGAGAGAGAGAGAGAGAGAGAGAGAGGTGAAGGTCTGTTAACAGTTGTGTAACAGTTAGCTTTTTAAAAAAAAAAATTGGACGGTCCGATCGTTTAGATCGGACGGCTGTCGATGACAGCTCAAATGAAAGGAGGACAAGTGTTACCTATTCTCTCTCTCTCTCTCTCTCTCTCTCTCTCTCTCTCTCTCTCTCTCTCTCTCTCTCTCTCTCTCTCTCTCTCTCTCTCTCTCTCTATATATATATATATATATATATATATATATTAGCATTTCGACTGTCAGCTCATACCCCATATTCTCTCTCTCTCTCTCTCTCTCTCTCTCTCTCTCTCTCTCTCTCTCTCTCTCTCTCTCTCTCTCTCTCTCTCTCTCTCTCTCTCTCTCTCTGTGTGTGTGTGTGTGTGTGTGTGTGTGTGTGTGTGTGTGTGTATATATATATATAGGGAATAGGTAACACGGTCCTTCCAACCACCCAACACACTTGTCCTCCCTTCAATTTGGGTACCACATGATAATTTTAACCATTTTTTTTTTTTATGGATGGTCAATCCACTCTACTTAGATCAATATTTTTTAAAAAAAATTCTAATAAAAAAACTATGCAACTGCCGGAGGTCGAGCTCGCCGGGGTTGTCAAGGTGCAATGCAGCATGTGATACTATAACAACCCGAGAGAGAGAGAGAGAGAGAGAGAGAGAGAGAGAGAGAGAGAGTGTGTGTTTCAGGTATATCATGAAAGGGCAGGGACCTTAGGCTAAATTAAACCTTCGGAGGTCCTGTACGCGAGGTCCTGTACGCGGGATGGATCTGTTGTCAGGGACCTTAGGCACATTACCCCTATGGATTTTCTAAAAATTAGATTCACATCAGTATCGGTTGTCAGGGACCAGAGGGGGGGTAGCCTTGATACTGAACCAAAGCAGAAGGGAGGCCAATGTAAAATACCAGAATTGCATGGGATGTTCATGTAATTTAGACAAAACTTAGGAGAGGTTAGCGTGAATTACCCAAATCATATACAGGCTAGGGTTCAGACTAACATATGCCAACTTCTCCAACTAGTTCTCAATCAAAAAGTGTCCCAAATAAGTTAAATAAACACCCAACCAAGATTTGAACATAACATTGCTCCACCACTGATCAAGAATTGCCAGCAATAAATGAAACCAACATCACCTCCCGAAATCAAACTGGCTATCAACCCTCTTATCTTGATGCCTTGTTAGTAGCATCCATCCGATGAACTTTAAGATCCGTGCTGTAAGGGAGTGTGGGAGCAAGTGGCGGCAACAAAGAAACAATATGGAGTAGTTGAGATAAATAAATTAAAAAAAAAAAACATTCCTAACATTTACAGACCTCTACAGGCCTTATCTTTGAGGAAAAAGGCCGAGCTCCATACCACTGAGGCCTACCCAATTAAACAAATATGACGATCCCATCGGCCGAGAAAAAGAAATCAGGCCGATGATGTGAAACTCAATGTTCTGTACCAGCAGAGTCGATGGAGTACAAGACTTGTTCCTTGGGGCTAACCAAGCAAGAACCTGAACACGTCGCTTAGCGAGATTATGCCTTCGACGCGCTTGCTTCCAGCTTCCACAATGATGAGGCGCCGCACCCCTGCGACCAAGCAACAGATGATGGAACTCGAGATATAGGAGTCCGATAGACGAGCTAAGATCGCCAAGTAAAGAGAATATTACCAGGGCTCGCCAGCCGCTCCATCACTTTATGCAGAGGATCTGAGCGAAGACACATCTGGCATCTCAGCCCATTGAAAAATCCATAAGGCGAACTTGCATCGTGCCCGAGTTGCAGTGCCTGGATATAGCAGATAAGAGATGGTTAGACCTCATTCTTTCAGTTCATTGTCCAAGAATTTCTTTCTATCCATCTTCTATCTTCCATCTTCTCTATAACACCTATAAAAGTTTCACTTTTCTCCTAAGTTTCCTACATTTTCTATTCCCATTTTACCATCCACCTACCATGCTACTTTGTCAATTCCCATTTTACCCCCCTCCTCCCATCATCCTTTCCTATTCTCATTCTACTTTCCATTCTACCCATCCTTGTGTTCTATTCCCATTCTAACCCATTCCTACCCATCCTTTATTTATATTCCCATTTCACCATCATTATGTTCTATTCCCATTCCACCCCACCTCCTACGGTCCTACCCAGTAGGGATGGCAATGGGTCGGGTTCGGGTTTTAAAGTCCTATTGTAAACGGGGCGGGTTCGGGGCGGGCCTATTCAAAAATCATAAAAATTAATTCCCAAAGCCGCCCCCCATGCCATTCCTACTACCCATCCTTTTCTATTCCCATTCTACCCTCGAATCATTCTTCTTTTCCATTCACATTCTACCCAATCCTACCCATCCTTCTTTTCTATTTCCATTATACCCATGTATCCTATTACTTTCGTTTCCTTTCACTCCTATGCATTTTGAGAGGGTATTAATACTTTTTTTTTTATTCTCATTCTACCTCCTATCCGACTGCTTTCAGCTCGGTATGCTCCTATGCATTTTGAGTGGGTTTTTATACTTCATACTATTTTTTCTATTCCAACTCTAACCCCCCCCCCCCCCCACCCCTATCCTACTGTTTTCATTCCTTTTTGTTTATGTGCATTCTAAGTGGGTGTTGAAACATTATATAATGTAGAATATTATATAACATAGATATCTTATATAATATATGGTTATACTACAGTCATTATACTCTCTTCCTTTGTTCGGTTTAATGCAACAAAGAGGAACTTGTGACCATGCCCTTAATATTTATTAAAAGAACATTTTATTATGTAAAAATGCAATTAACCTTTGATAAAATAGGAAAAACATATACGACATAATTGAAGACAACAATAAGGTCTTGTTCTTTTCCCGATAATTGAAACTTTACTAGGAAATGGGTCCATTTCTATATCCTTCCCATAACTTCATAACGGAACTTCTAACAACATATCATTGTGTAACAATAAAAATTATTATTTTTGTACGGGACCACCATAGTGCTCAATATGTCATCTGTGAGTGCACCAGCACAAGATAGACCAAGGATTAAAACTCCCCACAAAAGCAACATAAATGTCCCAATTTTTAATAATTCCAGAGGTGATATATCACACAAGTGATACATCATTCATAAAAAACAAGATATTCCAAATTCAGAATAAACTATCAAGTGTTTCTTTTCAATATTTTGTCTAATCATTATGTTTTAGCTAATACACAATAAAGCCCGCCGTTGACGTCTTGAGTCCCTTTATTAATTGAAATTACTTTTATACTAATAAAACATGAAATTGATTGTTTTTATTTTTTCTTTTCAATTTTATTGACATCAGCAATTGTAATACGTGCAACGCACGTGCCCATCCGACTAGATTATATAAAAGAGGCACTTTGGCCTTCTAGGTTTCTACGAGTTCGACACTCTGTGTTCCCTGGATTAAGTAAACCCTCTCGAGTCAGTACTTACCTCAATTCTTTGGAGTCGGGTCTTGGATGTGTCGTACTTGTGCTTCAACGGTACATATCAGTCTCCATACACAGTCAATGAAAACCCGGTTTAAAAATAAAGAGATGGATATGCAGTTATGCACCGTTGAAGCAAGAGAGCAGTGCCTCCGAGAGTGGACTCCAAAGACTAGTGGAAAGCACTGACTCGAGAAGAGCTTCGACGATGCAAATCCATATTTATATACACCCTAAAATAAAAGGGGTATTTTTCATTGCACTTTGCCATCTGCAGATTCTACGTGTTCACCTATAATAAAAGGGGCATTGTTCTGTGAACGCAACATCAT
Organism: Chamaelirium japonicum; assembly: GCA_947650365.1. NCBI lineage: Eukaryota > Viridiplantae > Streptophyta > Magnoliopsida > Liliales > Melanthiaceae > Chamaelirium > Chamaelirium japonicum. The sequence goes on from OX393560.1 coordinate 57,111,760, forward strand.
GGGGCATATAGAGCTGGCAAGTTAAGATTAGGGTTGACGAGTTAGGATTGGCGGGTTAGGATGGCTCAACCCTAACCCTAACCTGTTTATTAAACGAGCTATCTTTTCAACCCTAACCCTAACTCACATGACCCTATTAATCTAAACTTATCCTACACAAAATAATTTAATGTTTCATCTAAAATTACTTATCACGTACTCAGAACTTACCTTACCCATGAGCAACTCCGTGCAAGTCTCGGCTTCAATCATGGCCTCCCGATTGTCCCTTTGTGCGACATCATTACAAGGACGTCACACTTACTTCCATAAGACTTCTGCAGAGCAGCTTACAGACTTCTTTACAAAGACATATCATTCAGCGGTTTTTGATATCCCATACCAAACTCTTTGTGTATGATCCACCTTGAGTTTGAGAGGGGGGTGTTAAAGTATGCATATATTCTTAGAATTTTGAATAGGTTACTGAGCCTTATTGGGGTATGTTTACCTTGGGTTACCCCATCTATTGTACAAATATATAGGGTTATTGCCCCATTAACTAAAGCATTCTCTTTTCTCCCAAATCTCTACTCTCTTTTCCCTTTTATGATTAACAAGATATATTATCCATTACCACACTCAGCATGTGTTTATCTGATGCATGCAATCGAGCCGATGCACGAGAGAAATTATTGTAGAGAAAATGTTGTAGAATTGATGTAGCAAGAGACTACAATATATCTTATAGAGAATGATATTGTAGAGAGAACATTATAGAGAGAATGTTAGAAAAATAAAATGTTGTGGAGCGAGAAAATGATGTAGAGAGAATATAGTAGGTATACAATGTATAAAATATATGTTATAGCTATTTAACAAGAAAACTTAGTCTAACTTATGAAAGTTAGTGTCTCGCACAATTTGAAATTATTGCATAGCATGCATTTGAAGAATCTTCACCCAACGGGCACGTGCTGACCTATTAGTCTTAATAAGTACATATCAATAGACCAAAAAAGTAAAGGAATAGAAGAGGAAATCAAAGGATGGATGAAAAGAAAGGAAAATGATCATGGTTGTGCATGAATTGGGTTAGAAAGCCCTATTTCCAACTTCTTTTACCTTTGATTTGCATAGATAGTAAAGTACTAAACTAGAGTCTGGACCTCAGCTAAAAAAGGGAATGTTCAGGCATGCGTCAGAGATTGAGTGGATTAGCATGATGGTTTCTTCTAAAGGACTCCACATGAAAGTCGTTGCTCATGTCTTGGGTTGTTTGATTGATGCTGGGACAAGGCTATCATTTGTCAGAGACCAAGCCTTGATGAGCTCCTTAACGAATGACCACCCACATGAAAGTCATTGCCCATGCCTTGATGTCCTTATCGAATGACTACCAACTTCTACCTATTGCTGAAAATTGTGTACCTTAGTTTTAGAGGAATTTACCAAAATGGTCATTAGTTCCACTTATTGATCAAAATAGACGGTAACTTAAAATACTTCACCAAAATAACCACATCTACGTGCAAAGAGCTTCGCATAGTTAATATTCTAGAATTTCAAACAATTTTACACCTTAACAAGGTAAAAACCATGTGAAAAATTCCGTTGTTAGTCTCCTTTGCGCTTCTGTCATGATCCGTATTCTTTGCCGAAGAACGCCAAAATTTCCTCGGGTAACGACTCTTGGGTGGAAAACCGTGTCCTAAGATCAGACTCCATATCCATTGTGGATTCCTATCTCAAAAACAATAGAACTCTAGGTTGAGGTCGAAGGTAGGTCACTAGTTTTCCTCGCTCGACGAAATCTCCTCGAGGAACCATGAATCTTGGACAGAAAAACATGTCCTAAATTTTTCGTAAATATTCCGCATATTGTTTTAAATCTGAGAGGTTTCATTTATTTTCTTCTATATTGCACGATTTACGCTTTTTGTTGCGGATGATTTGTGTCTGTGTAGCAGGGTACTTCGAAAGGATTGTCGTACGAGTATCGGGTACGGACGGGTACGACAATTCTCGCAACCTGTACGTCGTTTTGAATCAGGTACGAGTACCTCGATTAGGATACGGCGTCGGTACAGCATGGATACATATATCCCAATTTGGGTACGGCACCGGTACGTTATGGATACAGGTATCCCAATTTGGGTATGGCATCGGTACGTCATGGGTATGGGTACGAATATAGAAAATTAGAAAACAATTAGAAATTTAGAAAAAAAAAAAGAAAATAATACAAATAAGATACAAATAATTTTTAATTTTTATTCTTTTCAATTATACTAAATTAAAAAAATAATCATTGATATTATACTAAACTTATAAAAAAATCTATTCTTTCTATAGGTACCCCGCCGTATTCTTACCATACTTTTTTTAAGGTTTTGCTGTATCAACGAATCCGTACTGTACCCGTACCCGTGCTTCATAGATTTACGTCTTTGTTGCCCATATGTTACTTTTTTATGGGTTTCTCGATTAATTGCCGTGTTTGCTTTTCGTCCAATTTGCATGAGTTTCAACTTTATTGCCCTATGGTGCTTTTTTCCGTTAGGTTCCTCGGCTAATTGTTGTGTTTTCTTTTCGTCTAGACTGCACATACGTTTCGTCTTAATAACACTATGTTGCGTCTATTTTTTTTGTAGATGGCTAGAACAAAAGAAGATATAATGAGGAAGTCTGAAGAAAAGGAAGAATCAAAGATATATGTTTCAAAGAGGAGAAAGGCCATGGAGATGAGAAAGGAGAAGGATGGGGAACAAGAAAAGAAAAAAGGTTGCAGAAGAAGAAAAAGAGGAAGTGGATGAGGAATAGAAGGTTAGGAACAAAATGTAACCAACATAATAGACAACTATGTCAGGCCTCCACAAGGAAGACCCCCAGGTTCCTCAAAGATATTGAAAGTCACTTCAATGAACTCGATAAGAAACAACTCTACGATCATGACGAATATGATTAAAGAGAGATGCTTTGGTTTCTTATTTGATTTCAAGCGCGAGAGAACCATGTTTTCTCCAAACCTTACTACTTGCAACGACATTCGGGTGGTCTCAGCTTCAATCTTTAGGTGCAAGATATACAACCCCCCGATTGAGGGTATAATAGAACTAATACAGGAAACATTGGAAGAGTTTAAGAAGGTTCATACATGTGCAATGTTTCATAGACAGATTGAACAAGGAGAGCACTCAAAGATTAGGAATGGAAAAAAGCATGGTTTTAAAACCCGACGGGTTGACCCGAAACCCGACCGGGTTGACCCGGATCGGCTGGATTTCGGATCAACTCGCCAAAAACCCGGTTTTTGAAAAGTCCGACGAGTAATCCTAGTGACTCGGTCGGATCGGGTCGGGTCGGGATCCAAGTGACCCGGCCGGGTTGATATGGAACTAGCTTGTTGAACTTCTCTTGCTTTAGTTCATTTGAAATGATGATTTTATGTCTATGTTTCATGACTTATGTCTATCTTTATTTTTTAGTATTTACTACTTGTCTTACTTTGCTTATCATTGGAAGTTGAAAATAGGTATTTGAACTTGTCTATATATATATATATATATATATATATATATATATATATATATATATATATATATATATATATATATAACCGAGTCGGACCGAATCAAGTTTTTTCCGAGTTACCCGACCCGGTCAACTTTCGAGTCGAGTCGAGTCGAGTTTCTGGGTTTTTGAACCATGGAAAAAAGAAAAGTTGAAGGATGATCAATTGTAGATTTGGATGTTAGTAATTTACATGGTCTGAACACACACTCCATTTTTGGAAGATTTGGTTTTGGCTAGGAACCTATGGCGAACTAGGATCTATAAACTGACCTCATATTGATGGGGAAAAGGTTCATTATGTATCTAAGGTTAGAAATTGAACCTAATGGATATTTAGAAATAAATAAAGCTATTGCTAAGTCAATGAATCTTCTGCAGTAACATTAGCACTGCTGATGAGTGATGACTTGAAAACAAACATCCATCACAGAACCTTACCATTGATGGTCCAACTGAGAGAGAGAATATCATTCTCTAAAAGAAGTTATTCCTACAATGAATCATTATGATACACAATATAAGGAGGCCCATATGCAACTATTTCCAAATGCAGATAATAAAAAAGACATTTTCTGTACCTGATGAATACTCATTTCATCAAGGCGAATCTGTGCATAAGCTCTGTCTTTAGCCAACGCTGTGATGTCACTGTACAGAATAAAACAGCCATATTCCTTAAATCTAAGAAATAAAAGCAACTGGTTTCAGTGAAGCAAACATGGAAGCATAAGGTACCTTCTAGAATAGGTATCCAGCAAAGAATCACAGTCGTCAACTATTGGTATTGAGCTGACTCGAGCTGTTAAGGGAATCACTATGATACCATTAGCGCAAGTTACATAGGAACGTAGGATATAACTTATAAGAAACTTATATGAGTATTTAAAAGATCCTTCGAAGTAAACTGATGCTCCATCACAATTTAATAGACTAAGATGAACAAGATTGGGATTTTTATTATCTTAGCACCTTTCGCCGGTTAACAAAGGTGGTTCTGTTGAAACAGATGAAAAGTGAAAACCGGCTAGAAATTATGACAAATCAAAACATTTGAGACATAAGGCTGATCTTCCCATAATACTCTGGATGAGTTCAACTATAATACTATTAATAAACAAGAATATAACTTGATATTAGAAAGTGAGGAATTAAAATTAATTGTTTATTCAAGTGACACTTAATTCATACAGGGCTTATTTGGTATGATTGCAAAATCCACAATCAGATGCATTTTTAATGACTAGCAGTAGATGATTTCAATAAAGAAAAAGAAATATACAAATTGCACCAGTGCTAAGCATCTCCGTTGTCAATTCCATCTGCAATACCACTTGTAATAATTCTTCCCTTCAAGACAAATCGAAGCCATTCCAATATTCGGGCCTCCATTCATCTTTACTGGACATGACTGTACCATCTCAACATTGTCCACAACTCTATATCCAATTGGTGGAACATCAGATTCATTCCATTCAATAAATTGTTCGAAAATAACGGTTACCATGCTCGTGACAAACCTGACAAAACCATTTGCAATTTTGCAAGTCCACTTATACAAACCTTAAGTTATAAATATATTTAGTGATATTGGAAAGGACACTATCCCCAGGACCATTAGATGGGCTGGGATGCCCCAATGGATGATCTATTTTTCATTGTTTGAGGGTAGGGGTGGCAATGGGTCAGGTTGGGTCGAGACATAAGTATAAGGGCAAAACACCCAACCCGAACCCGACCCGTTTAATAAACGGGTCAAAAACCTGAACCCAAACTTGACCCGCCTAATAAACGGGTCGACCTGCCCCGACCCGTTTAATAAACGGGTCGTGTCGGATTGGGTCAACCGAATCCATGTAAACCGGTCAGGTTGGGTCAAGTCAGGTCGGATTAGGCCGGGTTTGATCGGGTTAGGTCGGGTCGGGTCGAGTTGACACGACCTGTTTGGTAAACAGGTCAAGTCGGGTCAATCGGGTTATAAGTACAACCCGAACCCAACCCATTAAAGCAACAGGCTAGTCGAGTCAACCCGTTTATGGCCCGAACCCGTTTAAGCCAAATCCAAACCACTAACTTAAAGTCGGGTTTGGGTTCGGTCAAGAATTGTCACCCCTATTTGAGAGTCATCCCAGTCTGAACCGTCCGAACTCGCATTATGCCCCCAAATCTGGATCATATCATTGTTCTATTAGTTTGAATGATATATCTATAGATTATAGTTATTTTGCACATATCACATGATTTGGATTTGAAAGTATTGATTTAGGCCCAAATCGGGTTAAATTAGACCATAATTTCTTATTTTTTAAAATTTTTTGACCGAAACAATCGAACCTGTCGATCCCGAATCCGAATCCAAACTGGTTCGTTTTAGCACAGTTCAAACTCAAAGGCGAGAACGAATTCTTAAATCTTAATGTATTAGGCTCACTTGATGACACCCGCTTCCATATAATAGCAATATCATTCATTTGTGCGATTTTATGCTAGTAAATTGACACCAAAACCAACTTTTAAGTTTTAACTCACTTCTCCATGATACCTAACAAAAAAATCACTTCAATGATCTCTTATAAGAACTATAATACCATAAGGATCTATGATACCAGAGGTACTTAGACAATAGACGATACAACATTTATGAGTAAGTACCCCTAAAACCAAGATATTTTTAACAATACTTAGTTAATATACCCAATTAAAGTAAGAAACTATTTCTTCATCAGCATATTAAAGTGATTTATTTCCAACGTCTACTTGCTTAGGTAACACCAGTGTAGTCAAGGCGATTTGGTCTGCCTAGGCAAGGCGGTGCCTAGACAAAGCCTAAGCGATAAAAATTAAATATATTAAATAAATTTAAGTTATATACATAAGTAATTTATGATTTTATACATAATAAAATTTAATTTCTAGAGATATATATGATCGAAATAATAATATTTAATAATATGTATGATCCAGAGCGTATGACAAGATAAGACCATTATTATTGCAGCAAATTGGAATCACGTGTCAACCATAATGATTATACATTGCAAATATTAATCACATATCAGCAAGAGCAACATAACCCTATTATAGCCATAAATTCAAGCAAATATCATAAGCATAAATATAACCATATTAGGTAATCTATTATTTTTTGGAACATTTCACAACCACGTATCCAAAAAAAAATTAAAATTAAAATTACTCATCTAAATCACCTAACCATCTACATCATCACTACTCTTATATGAATAATCTTTATATGCCTCTTTCGACTTTTTTCTCTTCAAACTCTGAGAACATGGACACAATAGCTTTTTTCCCATTAATAATGGCATGGTGTTGGCCATCTATAAAGCAACATAGACCTATAAAATCAGATGGGATCCAAGAAAACTCAATTTGAACATGACTAATTTTTAAAAAAAAATAAAAAAAATCAATTACAAAAGTAGGCGTCTAGGCGGCGCCTATAGCGAGGCAGTGGCCTAGGTAGTCGCCTAGACTCAACCACCAACCTAGCCACTACCTAGACGGTCGGAGCCCCAAAACGCCTAGACGGCACCTTGACTACACTGGGTAACACAACGGCGGTCCTAGTAGGCCATTGTCATAACTGCTTACTAATTAGTAATGACTCTAAAAGACCACCTAACTTGACATTTCCAAGAACACGCAACCCTTTGCACAATGAATGACATACTTCCTCTCTATTAAGGATCATACTCTCAAATCTTCCTTGAAACCTTCTAGAGACACAAGTGGGGCCATAACCTTCATCTTGCTGAAGTTATCCCTAAAAGCAGTAAGGCAACCAAATGCACTCGCAACATTTTCTCACAGAGCATTTATCAAAAATAAAGATCACCAGAGTCGAAATACGATGCCTTGGGTTGCTGAAGCATGACAATTCCTGGCCATGGCCTCATTTTCCCAGATTTCAAAATGGAATCCACAAGTCATCTGAATCAAAGCCATGTAAAAAAGATGGATCAACAACTGGGAAGTTCCACAATCACTTTGAATCCCAAGAGATTTGTACATCAACATCTGTCAATTTCTAAAGGATTTTATGATTCTTATTAAGGATCCCATTTCTTGTGCAGTTGTGCTACATGTAATGACCACAGAGGTTTCTGCTACTTGTGTTTTTCTGGGTGTAAAACATGCCTTCGATACCAAGTTTTTGTAGGAGATAAAGGACTTTAATGAATTTGGTAGTTTGGATGAGATTTAGGAATTTAAGAATTTCAGACTAAAGAAGTAAATCAGATTGGAAATTGGTTCGCAATTACACTACAGAAGTGGTCTATAACTCATTAACTCTTGAAAAATAAAGTTAACAAAGCTGCTATCAAGGGGAATTAGGAACTAAAATAAAGAGCATTTATCGTGGAAACATAAAATCTAGCTTGTTGGAAACAAATGACATAACAAAATTTCTGGAAGGATTATGTGAGGATTTGTTATAGATCTAGGATTATAGATGAATCTAGAAGACAATCTAAACTAAGATATGAGAAGATTAATGTGCATAGTGCAGAAATTTAAGGAATATATGCAGCAAATTTAAAACAACACCATTTGCGAAAAGAATAAATGAAAGGATAAATACGAAGAGCATCACACTTCTAGCAAGGCACTAAGGAGTCACGCCTTAATGTTTCCTAAGCATCACACCGAGAATCTAAGGCAACCCACCAAGGAAATTGTAGCAGAAATATGCAGCAAACAAAGAGAAGAATTCCAGACTTTATCGATAGATTTGGGTGGCTAAACACCCCTATTTATAGTCCATAAAGTCATGCCATTTTTTACTGCTACACTAGAATTTTCACTTGGCTTACTAAAGTAACTCAAGAGTCAAGAGAAATCAACATTTTAAAAAAGTCTAGCCTCCTAGTTACCTTAAAAAGGAGGTATGTTTCACTTGGTCAAAATTGCCAGCTCTCCTATTTCCTGAGGCAAGGAGGCTGGCTATCCTTCCATTTCCCATAGGACTTCAAGTTCTATCTTATCTAAAAATGCTAGTTTAGACATTTGGAGTCCAAAAGAAAATGAAGTTGAGAATTTTCATGACAATGACTATTTTAAGTCCCAATGAGATGGACCCCAATCCAATTCAAAAGCAAGAGGATCTCTCTCTCTCTCTCTCTCTCTCTCTCTCTCTCTCTCTCTCTCTCTCTCTCTCTCTCTCTCTCTCTCTCTCTCTGTGTGTGTGTGTGTGTGTGTGTGCAAAGTTCTAAAAAGCGCTAGGCGCAAGTTGGGTGGTGAGGGGCCGCCTAGGCGTTTTGACTATTTTTAATTATTTTAATTATTATTTTGATATTATATATAATATATGTTTTAAAATTACTATAAATTCAAGATTATCCCAACCATTATTTTAAAAAACAAGTATTATTTACATAACCATAAATTCAAGATTAACAAAAACAAGAGTGATATTATGAGATAATATTCATGACTTTTGTAAAATCCAAACCATAAATTCAAGATTACCAACAACAAAATGAAGCATGATATTACAATAAAGTATCCAAGATTCTAGTACAATCCCAAAAAAAAAGTCACAAAATACATCATTTCCCCTATAAGCTACAGTACTAGACTCCTAATACTCTGTATCTCCATATCCCTCCAAGACTCTATCTTCATTAGACTTAAACTCCACCTCATCATCACATTCTTCATCTGTCTCTTCAACCAATAAAAAATCTTCTTCATGAAGTTCTCTAACTTCATAGGATGAAGAGCTTTCACTAACGTTTCTAGAACTTCTTCTAGGCACTAGAACACTATCTGCTACTACCGCTTCTCCAACCATTCACCAAGTAAGTCTCGAACCGGCATCTTCATCATCACCACCATCAGCAATCCATCATTGAGCTTTACTAGTTTTAGTCGCTAGTAAAACATCTACTACTCGCTCGTTCCCCATTTTCTTCTTATTGATGATCTTGGCATTGAATTGGACATAGATTAGGTTAAAAAAAGAAAAGGAAAGCCCAGCCCACCTGGACCCCCTAGACCCACGTAGTCCGCCTGGGCACTAGCCTAGCCCTGCTTAGGGGCCTGGGCAGCTTTTCTGCACCACCTAGGGGCTAGAGTAGGCGGTGGGGGACCTTCTAGCGCCTAGGCGGCCGCTTTTTAGAACACAGTTGTGTGTGTGTGTGTGTTCAGTTGTCCTCTCTCTTTAAAAAAGTCCCCTCTCTTCTTCTTCTCATATACATGTATGCTTGATGCATCGTTAAATCATGGAGGAAACAGAAAAGGATGGAACCAACCATTTATGAAGTAGAAGATAATAGAATGATATGCCATCACCGGAGAAGCCACCTCCCTCGCTCTCTCACATACACATAGATTTACATGATTAGGGATCGGAAGAGACATGATTAACCCTACCTCAACCCTCTACAGTCACGTAGACTTGGCCTAATCCACACGCTTAGCCAAAATTATTAGCCTTCCATCTGCTACTTGGCGTAAAGCAAGCAACCTAGGCTCTAGGCAAGGAGCTTGGGGAGATGCTTGACCTTAATTGGGCACATCGGCGGTTACCCAAATTGTTTTTGAAACACTTCTATAACCAACTTCAATAGGCCCCAAATATTCATGCAAGTCTTTGGTCTTTACAACATTCTTTCTCAAACCAAATTTAGCTCCACATATTAATGTTAGTCCTTCGATCTTGCAAGTCTGACCTTCTTGCCTTCCTACATTGGATATCTCATTTGAATCATGACGTTGACACACTTTTCACGTGTGTTCTAGTTTCATATGTGCAACACATTTTATAAATATGTGTTTGTTCATTACAAAGATAGTCACTTCCTATTAAAGGCTTCTAGCCTGGCCTAATCAACTTGTGTGGTAGTTGTCTCTCGTCCTTACAACTTAATTCGAGTCACAAATCGCTACCTATGATCTAGTAAGCTTCAATTGGAGGATTTTGCCATTTCTTTTGTCTCTGCTTGCTAAAAGTAGGCACCACTGGGTTATCTTCTTCATTGTCGTCAAGGCGCGCGCCTTGGCGCACGGAGACAGCTAGGCCCCAGTGCGCCTAGGCGAACAACACTAAGTGGCGACCTAGGCACACCTAGGCGCGGCGCATGCCTAATTTTAGGTATTGATTTTTGTTTTTTTTAAGTCAAACCCAACCCGCCCCCATCTTCTTTGTTCATTTTGTTGTTCTATACTTGTTTATACTATGCGTTCATTATGTTGCATGCATTTGATTAGAATATGCTCAATTTTATGTTAGCAAGTGTGTGTATTCTATTTGTTCCTTTTGTTGTTTACTTGTTTATACTATGTATGTGTCATTGTGTTGCATGCATTTAACTAGAATATGCTCAATTTCATGTTAAGGTGTTATATTGTTGCCTATTACGTATATACCTGCAAGTATAGACTATACATATATACTCGTGCCTGGAGGATGCTTATGCACATAAGGTCACACCTATGCACATAAGGCCACGCCTAGGCTCCATCCAGCGCCTAGGCTCCTAGGCTCCATCCAGACGCCTAGCCTTGCCTTGACGCCTTGACAACTATGATCTTCTTGTTGTATTTACATCCCGTCTCTAAATTGACAATCTGGATTCTGGGTTGTCTCTTTATTTGCCATATCAATCTTTTTGAGGGTCATCGTCACAGTCTTCATAGTTCACAGTAGTACTTCAATTGCCTTGCTTTCAAACACATTTCTCTCCCACTCTCCGTGTAAAAACTACTTGGTCTGCTTGCCCTCATACGACTAATATGGAACACTAGCATTGCCATCTAGTCACTGATAATAACGGCAATGTGCATTTGACCTACATTTCTACATTTGTCTCTACTACCTTGACTTCCATGTAACTTCTAGACTATCAACTTTTGTCATGCTTATCAAAAAAAAATTAGTGCCTTGGCACTACCTACTTGCCTCATTGTCTCGAAATTCTTACATTAGATCCATATACTGTTCTTACCATGTGTGTTCGCTGTTTGCAAATAATGGTTCTTGCAATTGCATCAATTGCTTGCAGATTCAAGGTAGCATCTCCTACAGTGGCATTGGTCTACTTGCGTCAGTCGCTTTGTTGGCTATAACCTACTTCAATACCAGTCTCCTTAACAAATTACTTCACCTCAGAATTAGCTGCTTAACTAGCACACCTAGCTTGCAATTCTTCATTTCTGATGCTATCAATTCAAAGATTTGCTTGATCCTTAGAACTTCTATGGCTTTTTCTTTCTCAAACCACTATCAAATTATCAACTACTACCCTTAGATGGCTTCCATTGGAAGATACAATTTTACACTCCATATAGGTCCGGTTGATACAATATCAGATCACAAATGCACCTATCCTGTGTCTAATATAGTCATATCATAATGTGACAAATGAAATTCATTAAATCGCATTGATGCTTCGCAATTGTTGTGACCTATCATTTACATCTTCATGAATCAACTTTGCTGACGGCTGACCCTTCAACCTTGTATAGTGTCTGTTATAATATCACTTTCACACTCTTCATTCACGGTCATTTGATCTCTTTACATTGCAATTTGTCAACTTCTGTTGTGTAAAACTCATATAACATTCACCTTAAATCTTGGAAAGTGATCAATAGACAAACTATGATCCACTATAATCTATAATAATATGTATAAAGAACAAGACAAACTGGAGATCATACATGAAATTTTCATGAAACATAAATGTGAAGTTCCTCTGAACTACAGCTAGAGTTGATGAGTCAGTCAGACGTTTGAGCTTGGACTCGGACCATTTAGAAGCCTATAAAAGGTCTCTACTTCTGAGATTCTTATAAACGAAAGGCAATCCTCTTTTTCTAGTTCAACACGTATAAAATTTAAGATGGGAACGAGTAAAAAGATGTATCTAATGCTCAGTGAAACAAACGAACAATTATATGTCAATCCCGTCTTTCGAGGTTATGAAATTAATATTTCTGGCATTCAGTCAACATGAAATAGAGAACCCACCTTGAACTAACAAAGATAGGGCAGAGCTAAGTGATGCATTTGGTCTCAACATTGCCAGTGGACGCCCATTTGATTCCCCAATTCTCGGAACCCATGTACCCAAAGGGATTGTGCAAACTGGTTGTTGGAGAATGGGCAAAGAACTAGAAGAGTGTCTAAAGTGCCTGCAAATACCTGAAAGTAATAAAAAAAGAAAGAAATAAAACAGAGAAGGGATACATCACATGGCAGAGCAGAAAGAAAGCTTATAATTAAGTACAACTAGAGAAATGTCAAGTGCACGTACAAAGATCCTGTGCAAGCAAGATCAGAACACAACTTACATCTTAGTATTCCTGAAAGTGACGCAAGATGCAACAATTGTGGAAATGAGGTATCATGTGCAGATGAATGGATAATTGGGACTGTAGCCACCTCATTTTGCAAAATCTTCACAGCTAGATCCTTCAACGAATCATAGGGACCAGCCTAAAACACCAAATTCGTCACATGAAAATATCAGGATGGAATTTCAATATAGACAATGAAGCAGTGTTTTAAAATCGGCAAAACTAAGCCGAGTTGGAGTCAACTCTAATAGATTCCGAGTCAAGTTATTTGGTCGAGTCATAACAAGTTTGGATAAACTCAGCCTAGTCAGACCGAGTTTATTTGATTTGGCTGACTTTCGAGATGAGTTTGAGTTTCGAGTTTTTGAAAAATGCAATGAAGAAGGCATGATCAAATATTCAGGTAAATTGATGAGTAAAAAATTGAGACCATTCACATGAAACAGCAACCTTAGCTGCAGTTTGGGAGGAAAAAAAAGTGTAGATTTATTGAGCTTGTAGTTGAATGAATTGTATCCCATGCAGTTACAAAGAAACAAACTGAGGAGGTGAGGTCACGAAAACTATGAACGAACTCATAATATACAGAATATAGACTCATACATACGATATAATAGTGGAAATGGAACTCTTTCTCAGAGCATAATATCCAGCAGAATTACAAGGGTCAATTGGACTTTCCTCCCTAGTATGTACATATAGACTTCTTCCATTCCCCCAATTCTGAGGCTACATATTACTATCCAATCAATATCCAGCTAATTCTTAGTTCTCATTAAACCAGCAAATGCAGATTCACAAATGCTTTCAGATCAGTAAAAACAGAATCTTGTTCTAGTATAAGATGGCAAGTGCAAGCAAGATTATGGTTTCAAAATATCCTGCTAATTCTTAGTTCTCTATAAACCAACTAATGCAGATTCACAAATGCTTTCTTTTTTTTGACAGCAACACAAATGCTTTCTGATCAGTGAAAAATTAAAGTTCGAGAATTTGGGTTCGGGTTTGGGTTCGGATTCGGATTGGGAAAAAACAAACCGGTTTGGGTTCGGGTTCGGTCGGCTTTGACTGTTTTGGCCAGTAATATTAAAAAATTCATTAAAAAAAACCATGAATTGGGTCTTATTCGCTTGATTCGGATCCGAATCGATCATTTTAAATAAATGTCTTGAGATATATTAATCATGAAATAACTACCAACTTCATACATATCATTCAAACTAATAGAACAATCATATGAACCAAATCTGAACTGGATTCCATTCAGGGGCATAATGCAGGTTCGAGGGGTTGGATCATTCAAAACGATTCGGGTTCGGACAAACCCTCAAACCATGGTGAAAACAAAATCTTTTGGAGTATAAGAAGGAAAGTGCAAGCAAGATTATGGTTTTGAAAAAATCAAGCACATAAATGTCCAAACAGAAACATCATAGTATTTGTTGGTATGAACCGTGTCTTGCCAACATTAGGTGTGCAATTTGGGTCGGGTGTCGAGTTGGTTCAGGTATTTTGCAAATTCGTGTTGCTTCGGTTCTCATTTTTCTGGACCTAAATCCGGGTCGGTTCCGAGTTAGGGATCGGGTAAAGCCGAACCAACCCAAGTACGGGACCCATATAGAATAAAATTTATGGTATTTATACTTGTTAAGTTTTTATTAGAGTATCCAATTATCCATTATTTCTAGTTGATCCAGTCAGTCATTCTGCTCACGGAACCAATGTTTTTTTTTTTTTTGAGGAATTCCTCTCTGAGAAGGAGAGAAAGGGGTTAAGCCATACCCCAAGCTATATTATTAATAGGACTCACGGAACCAATGTTATGTAACTTCTTTACAACATGAGTTGTGAGGCATGTCATGGAATGCTTACTTTATCTATAAAATTTCCATCAAAGCATCAACATATGCTTTGAAGTTGATGCTTGCTTTTTTGAATCTTATATCTGAATCTAGTATTAGGCAACATATACAAGCATATTGCAAATTCAATATTCAGTTCATCCTACATTTTCACTATTCAATGCATCCTGCGTAGATATGTCAACCCGAGACCCAACCCGAACCAATCCAACCTTAGTGCGGGTGGGGTCGGCTAGAGTCTATGCCCAAGTCAAGTCGGGTCAGTTATGGATTTGGTAGAACCAAACTAGGCCGGTTCGGTTCAAGTTCAGCCCAAACCCAAACCAACCCGACTTGAGTTGCACCCCAAGCCAACATCCAAAAGATCAGCTGATGAGAAATCTAAATACCAGAAAACAGTCACTAAAAGTCTAAAAAACTCAAAAGATGGCACCATTCACCGACAGCCGAAAAAAATTCTCCACGCATTCAAAGACACCAATGTTCCTTCCCCAAGAACTAGCCATCTATGATAAACTTCCAACTATGAAGACAGCTACAAACCCAAGTGATACCGCGACATCTTAAATCTTAAACTATTATCAGCTGTTGATAGCAACACATATTAAATAGGATCATATCGATCCAAAGCTCTTGAGCAGATAGACATGCTTCAAATAGGTCCATTATTTAGTTAAATTTAAAATAATGCACCAATAAGAAGATCAAGTTTAAAGTTCGTCTAGTGATCAATAAACCTTCCAACATAATTATTTTGTCATAACAGAAGATTTGGTTTAAGAATAGAAGGATAACATTTTAAGTCCATGTAAATTCAAGAGAACAAAGAACTTGGTTCTATCAACAATCTTGAAAATCCTAACATTAAATCTACAAGGAACCCAATTAGTGGCATTTCCGTCTTCCATGCCTTACCATTCAATATCTAGTCAACTTTGGATGCCAGGCTACCCTTGTCATGGTAGGAAAACATAAGGCAGGTGTTGCCTAATTCAGTCATTAGCACGAACCATAACACCAAAAACAAGACTTTGAAACATGAATGAACTATCGCAATCCAAGAAAATCGCTCATTACCAAATTCTCACTTGACTGTTTATCTTGTATGTCATTTTTATCTTTCTTCATTAAAAAAGATTGAGATCAGTAACTGAGAAGCTCAAAATAATCAAAATGAAGGCTGCTAGGCCCATTTCAGGCATCACCAGAGAGAATCTCCAACAACCAGACAACCTTGACTGGAGCAAACCCGACAGCAAGAAGCAACACATGAAGAGGGCAAATGATACGTTGCTAGTTGCAAGCGCTAACCATTACCGAGGAGCAGCATCGGTGAAATTTATTCACGCCTTCCACCCAATTGTTTACTTAAAAGTAGATTTTTCTATCACAAATTTTTTTATCAAAGATAAACTCACAGAAACACAAGTGAACTATGCATAGCAATAAAAAATTAAAAAGATCAAAGTTACACAACTAATGACAATACCTCTCAAGAATGTTTTTAATAGAATATACTAGTTCAGAAGTGTATGCCCTCGAAAGTCATGAGGAGAGCAATAAAATGGCAGCATAGTCAAATCTTTAATTAAAAACCAATCCCAAAAATTCCATTGATGTCAAAAACATTGCTAAAACGCTTTCATAATTTTGACCATCAAGACTTATCCCATCTAGTCGGGGTCAAATTTGTGAATCCTTCTTCACCGGTCATTCTTATTAAAGGTCTCTTTGGTCACTCTCCTTCAACTGCAAGTTTTTTGTTATATTTTCCTAACAATTTTCATCCATGTTATTTTAGACCTTGCCTTCTAGTTTTCACCCTGGAACAAAAATTTGAGACCTTCTTATCATGGTTGTATCTGCACCCCGCAATACAGACCGATATCATATCAATCAACTTGACTTATATTATAAACATGTTGCTTAAAATCTTAAACCAACACAAGGTCAAACACTAACATTTCATCAATCAAAACCCAATCGAAACTGATTCATACTGTCCGGTTCATATCGGCTTTCTACAGACAGCAAATGATACAAGGATCGATAATGGTATGAGTCCTTACTCGGTCGGGCACAATAGATCTCAGGTCGTATCGACCAATGCAGTCGAGTCAAATTCGATACACCCTATATGTCTGGCCCCTAGCCACCAACATTCAGCTTTGTTGCCTTGTTGCACATGGCCTGTACAGAGCAATATCACTTAGGAAGCTCGAGCCCTATATATATATATATATATATATATATATATATATATATATATATATATATATATATATATATATATATAGAGAGAGAGAGAGAGAGAGAGAGAGAGAGTGAGAGAGAAAGAGAGAGGAAACAGGAAATGAGTTGAGAGCCTATTTTTAAACGAAATGGGTAGCCACCCATTTGAAACCCTTGGGAGTTATAGAATGTGCTGAGCACCTTATATTAGATAGAACACCCATAAAAAATAAGCACATTCTAAAACTCCTAAGGACATCAAATGTTAGAAGTTTTATCGAACATTCGTTGTAACCGTTAATCTAGAATATAACATTTGATGCCCCTAAAAGTTTTAGAATGTGCTGATTTTTTGTGGGTGTTCTATCTAAAGTAAGGTGCTTATGCTCACAAAAAATTAGCACAGTCTAAGACTCCTAGGGGCCAAGGTTTAAAACTCGGGTACCGGTATTGGCCGGCGCCGAACCGGTTTGAACCGACCGGTTCGGGTTGAACCGGTACCGGCCCCTTTTTTATTTTTTTTAAATTGTAAAAAAATCTTTAAAAATTCTAAAAAATTAGAAAATAAATATAAAAAATTAGAAAATAAATATTAGACTACTTTAGGACCCTAGTTTAGGTCCTTTAGGGACCTTAGGAGTTAGGGCTTAGGCTAGGCCGCTAGGGTTAGTTTTAGGCCTATGAGTCTTATCTTATGACTTTAGAGTTCAGACTATGACTTATGAGTCTTATACTCTTATCTTAAGACTTCAGACTTTAGACTTTAGAGTCTTGGATTCATCATTCATCAAGATTCACAAGCACCACACCCCGAGGTGTATGATTAAGAATCTTGATGAACTTGTCAACTATTGTAGTATTGTCGAATCACCACTCCCTTTCTTTCTCTTTCTCTCTTTATATTTTCTCTTCTTTTTTCTTTATTTCTTTCCTCTCTTATTTTTAGCTCACTTTCTCTCTCCTCTTTCTTCATTCTTTCTTTCTCACTTTATTCTCATAGTCATAGCAATCCGGCATCTATTACTTTAGCAGCTTAGCTACACAGAAAGTAATTCTACATAGCAAAAGTTTCGACTTTTGAATGGCTCGAAAGTCGAATCTACGTGAGGCGTGAGCAAGTGAGCAAAATTACTTTCTACTCTTGTTTCTACGTAGCAAAAGTGAATCAAAATGAGCAAAGAAATTTACCTGTCAGTGTCAGTGTCGCTCGCCTCGTGCCGCTCGTCGCAACGTCGCCTGGTCGCCACCTCGTCGAGTCGCCGCTTGTGCCGCTCGTCGCGACGTAGCCTTGTCGCCCGCTTGTGCCGCTCGTTTCGACGCTGCCTTGTTAAGTGTTACTTGTTACTTGTTAGTCGTCGATGCTCGGCCCGCTCGTCCTCGTGCCGCTCGTCGTCGCTCGTCGGCTCGTGTCGGCGTGCCGCTCGTCGCCTTGTCGTGCAGGCGGTGCCGCTCTTTTCTCTCTCTTCTCTCCTCTCTTTTCTCACGCTTCTCTCTTATCTCCTTTTTTTCTTCTCTTTCTTTCCTCTCTTCTCTCTTCTCTCTTTTTTCTCTCTCCTCTCTTTTCTTGCAAGTTGCAACTTTGCAACTTGATGGATGGTATTGGAATAATGGAATGGGTTTGGGGGGGTTTATATAGCCTTCAAATCCCCCCCTCCCACTTAATAAATAAAACACTTTGGACGGGCCAAAGCTAATAATGCCCCCCCCCCCCCTCCTCCACATGCAATGGCTGGGAATGCATGTTCAACCATGTGGAGGGAGGAATCCAAGGGAAAAAAACAAAAAAATGAGCCAAAACCCACCCACCCCATTAATGTTGTCGGTAGGGCCTGAACCGGCCGGTACCTACCTGACTCGACCGGTTCGGTCCAGTACGGTTTGGTACCGGCCGGTTCAGACCCGTTTCGGTCCCTGATGCTCGACTCGGCTCGGCCCGACCAAAACCGGTACGTACCGGTATCGGCCGAGATTTAAAACCCTGCTCGGGGCATCAAATAGGCGGCCGCCCATTTCGTCAAAATAGGCCGCCAGCCTATACCCCATATATATATAGAGAGAGAGAGAGAATACGGGGTATGAGCTGACAGCTCATTTCTTGGTTTGGGCTGTCAGCTAACAGCCCTCCGATCCCCATCATCAGCCGTTCGATTTTTAAAAAAAAAAATCAAATTTTTTAAACAACTGTACCCCAGTCTCTCTCTCTCTCTCGATCTCGAGCAGCAGCCCGACCCCCCTCTGGCTACTGCTCCGACTCCCCCCTCCGGCTCCAGCTCCGACCCCCCTCCGGCTCCCTCCGACTCCGGCAACAACCCGACCCCCCTCCGGCTCCGGTTCCGACTCCGGCTCCCTCTCCCCGACCACCTTACCCCCTCCGGCTCTCCGGCTCCCCCCTCCGACTCCAGCTCCAGCTCCGACTCCGACCGATCGCAGTCCCCCACTCCGGCGCCGGTCGATCGCACCAAGCCCGACGGGAGAAGTCGCCGGAGTTGGAGGTGGAGGTGCGGTCGGGGCTGGCTGCAAGGCGTCGGAGGCCGATCGGCGCCGGAGGTTAGATCGGTAGGGGCTGGTGCGATCCGGCTGCAAGGCGTCGGAGGGCTAGGGTGCGATCGGGCCCCTCCGCAGCAGCAGAGTGATCATCGCCAGAGGGGGAAAGCCCCGTCGATGGTCGGGTTTCCACAAGAAAGAGGGAGAGAGAGAGGGGGGGGCTAGTGTAATACAGCTGTCAGTTTTTTTTTTTTAATGAATCTGACCATTTAAAAGCTGACACATGGCTGGCAGCTCAAATTGCAATGGGCTGTCAGCTCATACCCCGTTCTCTCTCTCTCTCTCTCTCTCTCTCTCTCTCTCTCTATATATATATATATATATATATATATATATATATATATATATATATATATAGAGAGAGAGAGAGAGAGGGATGTTACGGTGCAGCGTGAGACCGCACGCACCGCAGACCGTACTTATGGCCTCTTACTCATATAGTTACCTATGATCCGGGCCATCCATTAGATCCCGACGTACGGTTCGGATTAGATAGGGAGTTAAAGCAATGGTGTTTGCATTAAATGCGGGTTTTTAATACAGGCTTTTAATACGTGCATTTAATGTGGACACCATTGCTTTAACTCCCCATCTAATCCGAACCGTACGTCGGGATCTAATGGACGGCACGGATCATAGGTAACTATATGAGTAAGAGGCCATGAGTAAGAGTATCCATCCCCTATATATATATATATATATATATATATATATATATATATATATATATATATATATATATATATATATATATATATATATATATATATATATATATATATATATATATAATGGTGTCCGCATTAAATGCACGTATTAAAAGCCCTCATTTATTGCAGACACCATTGCTTTAACTCCCGATCTAATCCGAACCATACATCGGGATCTAATGGACGGCCCGGATCATAGGTAACTATATGAGTAAGAGGCCAAGAGTAAGAGTATCCCTCCCCATATATATATATATATATATATATATATATATATATATATATATATATATATATATATATATATATATATATATATATAGAGAGAGAGAGAGAGAGGGCCGATCTAGTGAGAAACTCCTTATTTGCGAAACCTTGTGCGAAACCCCCCTAGAGGTTTCAGAATTTGATGAAACTCGGTAGGCATACTACCTATGCCATGTTGATCATCCTCACAAAATTTTATCAAATTCTAAAACCTCTAGGGACATCAAATGTTAGAAAATTTATCGACCGTTCATAAAAACCGTTAACTTGATTATTAAATTTGATGCCCCTGGAAGTTTTAGAATTTGATGAAAATTTGTAAGGATGATCAACATGGCATAGGTAGTATGCCTACCAAGTTTCATCAAATTCTAAAACCTCTAGGGGGGTTTCGCAAATAAGGAGTTTCGATCGGCCCTATATATATATATATATATATATATATATATATATATATATATATAGGGTCAGGATCGGATGACCCAGCAAATAACCCAGCACCCTTTGATGCACCTAGAGGTTTTAGAATTGGCTGATTTTTTGTAGGCATGTTGTCTATAGTATGTTGATCATCCTCACAAAAAATCAGCACATTCTAAAACCTCTAGGTGCATCAAATACGCTCTTCAAATCAACAGTTAAAATTGACATTCAAAAACCGTTGATTTGAAAAGCGCATTTGATGCACCTAGAGGTTTTAAAATGGGCTGATTTTTTTGTGAGGATGATCAACATACCATAGACAACATGTCCACAAAAAATCAGCCCATTCTAAAACCTCTATGTTCATCAAAGGGTGCTGGGTTATTGCTGGGTCAGCCGATCCCGACCTTTTATATATATATATATATATATATATATATATATATATATATATATATATATATATATATATATATATATATATATATATATATATATATATATATATATATATATATATATATATATATATATATATAGGGGAGGGATACTCTTACTTATGGAGTCTTACTTATACAATTACACGCCGTCATTTACCTACCCTAGAAGTTTTAGAATTTGATGAAACTTGGTGGGGATGCTATTTATGACAAGTTGATCATCCTCACCAAAAATTAAATTCTATAACCTCTAGGGGCATCAAATATGTTATTCAAATTAAGAGTTAAAATGAACGGTCGATAAACCTTCTAACATTTGATGCCCCTAGAGGTTATAGAATTTGATGATTTTTGGTGAGGATGATCAACTTACCATAGATAGCATCCCCACCAAGTTTCATCAAATTCTGAATACTTTAGGGCAGGTAAAAGGTGGTGTGTAATTCCATAAGTAACCATTCCATAAGTAAAAGTATCCCTGCCCATATATATATATATATATATATATATATATATATATATATATATATATATATATATATATATATATATATATATATATATATATATAGGAATGTTACAGTGAGCTATGAGCTACGGAAGGAGAAAATGAGCTACGATCATTTTGACCACCATAGAAGTTTTGAAATTTTATGAAAATTGGTGGGTGTTTTTTCTATGGTAACATAATCATCCTCACCAATTTTCAAGGAATTTCAAAACCTCTAGGGTCATCAAATGGTAAAAGCAAAATTACCAGCTACAACGGACGGTGGATAAAACTTCTATCGTTTGATGACCCTAAAAGTTTTGGGATTCCTTGAAAATTGGTGAGGATGATCATGTTACCCTAGACAACACACCCACCAATTTTCACGAAATTCCAAAACTTCTAGGGTGGTCAAAATGTTCGTAGCTCATTTTCTCCTTCCGTAGCTCATAACTCACTGTAACATTCCTCTCTCTCTCTCTCTCTCTCTCTCTCTCTCTCTCTCTCTCTCTCTCTCTCTATATATATATATATATATATATATATATATATATTCTCTCTCTCTCTCTCTCTCTCTCTCTATATATATATATATATATATATATATATATATATATATATATATATATATATATATATATATATATATATGAGGGCTGGGTTCCTATGACAACGTATTAGGGAGTACCTTATGACATACGGTGAATTAGTAATGCTAGAATGTTTAGAATGTGCTGATTTTTTTTTAGGATGATCACCTTACCTTAGATATAATGTCCACAAAAAATCAAAGCATTCTAAAACTTGATGGGGCATCAAATGCTAGAAGCTTTAATGCTTTATCGGTCATCCATTTTAACCAACCGTTAAATTGAAAAGCATATTTGATGCCGCTAGAAGTTTTGGAATATGCCGATTTTTTGTGGGTGTCCTATCTAAGATAGGTTGATTACCCTCATAAAAAATGAGAACATTCTAAATATTCTAGGCTTACTAATTCATCATATGTTATAGGGTACTCCCTATGACATGTCATAGGAACTCATTTTCATATATATATATAAATATATATATATATATATAGGGTCAGGATCGGATGACCCATCATCCAAATCGTTGTTTTCGGGTCTCTGAATTTGCTGAGTTTTTGTAAAGATGATCAGCATAGCATAAATAGCACCTTTACAAAAAAACAGCACATTTTAAAACCTCTAGGTGCATCAAATGTGCTCTTCAATTTCCTCCCACCTTTCTTGTGGTAGCAGCAAGATACTTGTGCCAGTTGACGACCTTGGATGAACCTCAAAAATCAACCGACCGCCCTTGGCAAGCTTGCACTCTATCTTCAAAATTCCGTCTCCACTCGGTTAACCTTTCTTAACTTACATCAGCCTCCTTAGTCCTTGACTATGCTTGATCTTGCTGCACTGTGTGTTATTCATTTGTGTTATGGATAGTTAATTACACTTCGAGTTTAACAAGATTCCAAAGTTTATTCCCGAAGACCGATCAAACTAGTGCAAGCAGCAACTCAGATACAGGACTTGCTATGTTTGGCTGGCTTTGGAATGTAGGGGTTACTGTTAAATTGAATTGAGGCCTACAGCATCTTTCTAAAGGTTACCCATTGGTAACCAAGTTCAACCTGCCCGGCTTAGATCACACAAGGTCGTGACCTCAATAACTAATATTTTTCTTTTGACAAAGAACAGTAACACACTTCAATAAATTTTAGAATTTGTCATGCAAAAGTAGTTCAGTGATTCCTTAAGATATTTTAGAAAAAGACAGAACATGGAGGAATCAATATCCCCTCAAGCCAAAAATGAGCAGTTATAAAGTTCAAGTGC
The DNA here is from genome assembly GCA_947650365.1 of Chamaelirium japonicum. NCBI lineage: Eukaryota > Viridiplantae > Streptophyta > Magnoliopsida > Liliales > Melanthiaceae > Chamaelirium > Chamaelirium japonicum. The sequence continues at coordinate 57,135,457 of OX393560.1, forward strand.
AACAACAAAAATAAATAAGACACGTTACTACTGAAGACTTGAAAGTTGGGTCAGGTCAAGCCAAAGAATGCATAACCTCTATTAGCTAACAACCACACAAGAACTCACATGGATTAGATGCCTTTGAAATGGTCTCCCATGCTCATCCACTTGCCCATAAAGTTGTTGCTTTCCCTCTTTCCAAGCAGATATCGTGTGTGTCTCAAGCTCTTCCTCTGTTAGATTTGAGCCATGATTTCCAATCTGTAAATAACGTAAGATTATAACAAGCCTCCAGTGCAGCACATGCCATCAATACATGCCAAGCAACATGTGTGAAACATGTAAATATCACATATGCATGCACAAACCAAAAGCACACACACATGCCCGGGTGCGCGTACAGGTGCGTATGCATACAGTACATAGGAACTATTCACATTTTCACAGGAATAAATGGAGTTTCAAACTGAGACATACTCGAATCAAAGGCTAGCAATGTGCTAAATCCACTTTCTTTTTCGCATTTAGGTGTTTAGTGGTGAGACTTTTACGGGAATTTTCACCAAAAAGAAAGGTTGTATTGAAGTTTTACAGAATAATTTACGCATAGCATTGTCCAAAACGCACAACAGCTCCATGGAGAGACAACAGCTCCATAGAGAAAATAAATGACATTTAGAATCAAACCAATGGAAAATTCATAGACAACTAGTCAACATAATTCATGAAGAACCCACATTTCAGATTTTTCTAAGAGAATATGAAATGTGAAGACGAGCTAGCTCTTTGTCAGTGTGTGTGCACACACAAATCTTTGTTCCAATGGAGGGCAACACCACCAAAAAAAAGGAATATGAAAATAAGTTGAAGATGATACTTCCATACACACCTCTCTCAAAATTAATATAAAGTCCAATGCGCTGAGTACTCCGACAAACTGCCCCCTATAGAAGTCCCACAAAGGAGCCACAGGAATTCCCTGAAAATATCTTAAGTTCAGAAAACAAAAAAACCACTGATATAAAAACAAAAGGTATATGTAAGATTCTGGCTTTCTATCGTTCAACATTGAAAGAACCTGATATGATGGAAAAATGTGAAAAAATCAATTGCACATATGAAACATGTGAACAGTAACTTCAGTGGAGGTAGGCAGGTAAGACCACATAAGGCTCATCAAAAATCTGGACATGTCAAGTTAGTTCACTTTTACAGCCCCAAAACTGGTATTTCCACCAAAGCTCGTCCTTCAGCTAGACCATTTTGGCCAAAATGCCCCTTTTTCCAAGTGACCATCAATTTGAGCGCTGTGCACTCCCCGTCCTGTGTACTCCCCATCAAGTGATCAGTTTGGCCAAAATGCCCTTTGCAAGCTAAAGTAAAACACAATTGGCAATGGTTTGAGATGGTTGTTATTGTTACGCTGTGTACTTGCCATCCTGACTATGAAAAACTAATCACGTTTTGTTTTGTTTTGTTTTCCTTTCCTGTATCTTTCCTTCTATCTATAGGTGCAGAGATGTAACATCAATCACATGCAGATAACATAAGAAGCCAAGTAGTATCATCTAAGAGATGTTTTGGATAGGTGGGATTAAGGGACAATGATAGTAGAAGTAAGTTCATCGGTTTTGACACTAAAAACCTCCAAACGTAGCAAACAAGCGAAAGAAATACATGGAGAAACAATGATGAGGAAAAATTAAAAACTTACATCAACAAACTATGCTAGAACCTGCAAGAATTAAGTTTACTATGGGGCCACGCATCTATTTAACCAACAAGTGATAATAAGCATGAAGATGCAAAGTAAATATCCAGTGACTTTCAGAGGTGTATTGATTTTTACTTCTTGAAAGGAACAAATGAACAGATTTTAAGGAAGTGAAGTTATCCATTTTGTTCAACCACCCAACATAGGCAAATGATCATAGATGCATATAGAAGGCGCAGACGTGTGAGAGTGAAGACACCACAGCTTATGATGACATTCTCTAGCATATCATAAAAGAGGGAACATAGAACTAAAAAGTATCACCAAGTAGTATGTGAAAAAGATGGTTAAATTCATTGAGAAGACGGCTGGAGAGGTGCCTAGTGTCTAATGGTTTAGGTGAACACATAAGCTGCTAATGTATATGGTATAGAATTATAGATATGGTGTACAGCAGTGTTCAAAAACCCGGAACTTGGACTCGACTTGAAACTCGACTCGGGCGACTCGGTAATTATATATATATATATATATATATATATATATATATATATATATATATATATATATATATATATATGTGTGTGTGTGTGTGTGTGTGTGTGTGTGTGTGTGTGTTTTTTAAAAACTCAAAACAATAAATAGCCCAAGTCGAACCGAGTCACAGCTGGTCCGAGTTTCGGTCCAAGTCGACGAATCGAGTCGAGTCGGACCAAGTTTTGGTACTATGGTGTACAGTAATTCTACCATTCATTGGTAGACATTTAATGAGAGGCCGGTTCCATGATTTATGATTTCCATCACAAAGCTTCTTCAAGTCGTATGGTCACAAATCTACCGAAACCCTTTTGACACCATCAATCGTCAGTGATCCTACAACTGAATCTTCTCATTTCAAGAAGATTGCTCCGGACTCCTGATTGCGGATAATGCTGATAATACTATATTAGCCACCAGATTTCAATGATGTTAGCAATTTGTAATCTGGTGGAGTTCACAGGAACTTAAATTTATGACTTCTTCCACTCCTCTCGGAATTGGAAGTTCACTGATGGTGGTTTCAAATCAACCATAGCTTCAAAGGAGTGGTTTTGCCTCTCAATAATTTTTAATACACATAGTCTGCATCACTACTGCTACATTAACATATATTTGCCACCAACCACGGACTAGAGCTTTATGTTAACCCTTCCAAGCTCCACACAATAATCACCAATTGCTGTGCACTACCAAAAGTTACCCCGACCTGATGCTATAGGAGCTGAAACTTTGCATCTCAGATTTCTCTTTCAACTTGCATCAGTATCGCCTGAAACTTTGTATAAAGGATCAGTTTTGACTATATTTATCATCTCATACTAATTTTCCCTAGTTGATTAACCTTTAGGGTGATTTAATCATTTTCTTATGGCTTCTTTCGTCCATACTCACTGCAAAGCAACAAAAGCAAAACATAGAGCTTTACGCTGAAGTTCCCGTGCTTTATAGTCATACGTATGGATTCCGTGCTTGAACTTCCCAAGACTATCATAGGACACGAATATACAAGATGTCAAGAACATTTTAGTGGACCACCGTAGCAATGATAGTAAGATGGTGTTCAAGAAGATCATGCTCAAGATGACTAAAGTAGTATTATACGACTTCAAGATTCCTCAAAGGTCATGTGTGATGCTTCGCATGTGGGTATTAGAGGAGTGTTGAGCCCACAAAAATCATGTCGGAGAAGTCGAACAGGCTACCCAGAGGGTTTACGGGTTTAGTGTTTACAGTTTATTGTTTAGAAAATTTGAAAAAAAATCGATAAATTTTGGAATATTTTTTACCTCCACATTTTGTTTTGGGGATCCAAAAACGAAAATCTTTCAAGAAATTTTGGAAAATTTTGAATCATGTGTACTTAGATTACGAGGCACTCAAGTACTTAAATACACAGATAAAGCTGGATAAACGCACGTCAATTAAAGTGATTCCATGCAGAGTTATCCTTATGTTCCAAAGCATAAATCTGGTATAGAGAACAAAGTGGCCTATGCACTTAGCAGAAGATGACCGCTTCGACAATAGAGTTGGGAGTAGTATATGGGAGACAAGGATTTCATATAAATATATAAAGACATTACGATGATCCACTTGGTGAAACATCCGTGGTACACTACTTTCATGCTTAAAAAAATCACCGATAAATGGCGATTTTTGTCTTCTCACCAGTGGCCATACGAAAACCCCTAGATTCCCCAATTTACATGATATCTATGATACATCCCCATATATCAATAAAAAGTGACCAAAATCCTCGATTTATTGCCAATAACGCCAATTTATCGATGATACCCCGATTTATCCCTATTAAAAATTCGGCAAAATCCTCAATTTAGCCAACATCCCCGATTAATCCTCCTCGTCGGCAATAAATTAGCATACAACTTGTATGAAGTTGTCGGCATTGGAAGAAAAGTCACCTTGTTTCACTCGATGTCTCACTCGGTTCACCCGGAGATGGGTTTTTTTACGTTTTTTCACCATTTTTTGTTAGATTTGGGTTTCTAAACCAAATCTAAGGCCTCTATAACTTGTTCTTGGTGGATTTGGGCATTTCTTCACGGATTTTGAGATTTTTCCAAGCTTCAAAGCCGAGGTATTTTTCAAATCTCTGTTTTTATTTCCTATATGATCTACAACAAAATTAGATGATAAATATTTATGCATAAAGTTTGACGCGATTCAACATGTTTATCATGTAATTAGCAAAAAATTAATTGGGATTCCATGTAGTTAAGGGTTTTCATCAGTTTTAAACCAATAAAATTTTAGTATGTCACTATTAGACATTCGATCTACTTTTTAGCCAAGTTAAAAATAATTATCTTAAAAAATAAGTCATGTTATGTCACCTACTGCGAGTCTAGGAGATTTTTATTATGTTGTATGTTTTATGACTTATGTTTTAATTTTATAAGTTATGAGATTGAGTAATGGATTACGTCATTCGCTAGAAGCTTATATGTTTCATAGTATTTGTTATCTTACTATGAATTGAAGATAATTGTATCATGTCAGTTAATTCGACAAATAGGTCTTAGTTAGTTGATGGTTATTCAATGTTAGAATTTAATATAATTGCATCATGTCGGCCAAGATATATAACAAGGCAAATTTAGCCAATGACAAAACCATCAAGAAACAACCAAAACTTCCCATCAATCTTATGTTGGTCTTTCAAGCCTTTTAATTATTGTAGCATGTAAGAGGTCACCAGGATACAAAACTTTTGAACAAAAAAATCTAACCAATTAAATATTTTGAGAGGCTAGAAGTATACCTGTTCATATAGGATATGAAAAGCTTGCTTCACAGGCATATCAACATCAAGAGCAATAACCTGAAATTTTACATGCACTTCAAATCAGTAGAAGGGAGTGTCACCAATACAAAAGCTGCTATACTATGATAATACACTGTGCTAATAAGCAACCCTGACACCTAACTTTACCTTGCCAGATTCCGGAAGCAATTCATAAGCTGTATGTGAGGACAAGAATACTGAAATACGATTGCGAGACGTCTCTAAATCAGCGTCTGATATTCTCATAGTTGCCTCCTGCATTGCAGCACCTGACATTGTGACCTGTTTGGTCCAACAGAAATGACAGTGCTGAAAGGTAGTAGTGAACTATATCGGACATTGAAACATATAAGAAGTCCAATATTAACCCTTAGGTAATAATCACATCCTTTTTTATAATGTACAGTAAACTATAAACTAAGTAAGATTTATTTTAAGAAACTAAAAAACATAAATGGTGCAAATGCAAGCATAATATATTAGATTTTGCGATACGGGTGTTACTGAGAGGATGTTGATCTCACATCATGGTTAAAGTGACTGTGCCTACTGTAACGCGTTATTTGGTACATACTATGCCGCCAGATCCAAGCACAGTCAAGGGTTTTGGTATTTACGAACCTAGGGTAATGGTATGTATGGCAGTATGGGTATGGCAAGTGTCGATAGGCATCGATCTAAGCACCGCTAGATATGCATCATAACAAGAGAGATTTTTCAACACATGACCACCCTCTAAAAGAGTTGATTGAGTTTTATTTTCTCCATACTAGGAAGTGATGTCTACAAAAACTCATGTAAATTTCGTATTATATTATAAACCATTCGTTTTGTTTTATCGCTATTTACTTTTAAGTTTTATGGAAAATACTTTCAGTATGTTTAAAAGGATTTCAATCTAAAATTCCAATAGATGAAGATCTAGAAATAGAGGTTTTCAACCGACATTCAGTGAAATAAGATTTCAGCAATGTGTGATCGCATATGCGATTAGCTCATGCTGAGTTGTGCGGCCCCACGTCGCACTTGACAACAATGCTTGTAAGCATATTGTCCCTCCTTTTGACATTTGACTCTACCGCCGAAGCTTTCCCTTTTGTATCTGAAGATGACTGAATAGAGGAATTGCTAACACGATTGGTGCTAGGTGCAATAAAAGTAGTCTTTGTTGTCCTATCAAGGCTAAAACTTCCGGATAAAAGTCTCTCCCGGCTTGAAAGCCAAACCTCCTAGTGACAGGGGCTTTGCGAACATGTTCATAATCATAAGCCATGGTATAGGCTTTTCCTAGAGAATCAAGTGTATGTTGGAAAAGTTCTCTTCAATTCTAGCCTAAGCCATGCAGGAAGTCTAGAGGCTTGTTGCTGCACAATCTCTTGATTCTCCTACAACCCACATCTAATAGAAATACCATCAAACTTGCTCATGTACTCAACTATTATCATGTTGGGTCCTTGGCAAAGATTATGTAGCTGATCCATACTTGTTCCCTATATGAGACTGGAATATACTTTTCTTTCAATTTTTTTCCTTCAGCACCACCAAGTTCATAATAACCTCTCGATCTATTTTATCCTCAGACATTCAATATTGAACCAGTGAAGTTTCGCTTGCCATGGTTTCGAGACGATTCTACCAGCGCAACTGGAACGGATCCTAAACAAGCTAAATAAAACTTGATTTGGTCAAATCAAGACCGAATAGGCCGAATTAGACCTCGATTAGAGCCGATATGGCTAATGAGACACAAAACCACCAAACAAGGTCCAAACTAGCTAATTCATACGAGGATTTTTGACGTTCTTATTTTTAACATATTTTCCAAAATGGTAGAACTTATTGAACCAGAACAGCATGAATCCCCCCCCCCAATTCTCATCCATCTAATTCCAAACATGAACTCGAACTCTCAATCCTTGAGGTAAATGATACTTTAATATACATCGCACTTAAAGAGTGTCAACGAGGATTGTGAATTAATAAAAGGGATGATGTGGATGGTTGTGATGTAACACAAACAATGAAGGAAACGGATAGATGGTAGTAATTTGACATGAAGAAAACGAGTCTAGGCGGTATTCTTTTGGCATACATGACCAAATGTATATTAAAGGAGAATACAAGATCATTAAGGACATGTACAATGAAATGGAAGCAAGTTCCATAAGTAATTATGTCAAGGTGAGTTTTTTAGAGGTTCTAGACCCACAATCAAGATTAAACATAACTATTTATACCTAGCATAGAGAAATTGGTTGCAAATATCAAGGATGATATGCGGTAATTTACATCGCATATAATATAGTGTTACTATTTTAGTTGCTTGCTAACTGACATACGCCAGGATTACTGGCATAGTCCAGGGCCCAATAAAAAATTCTTCCTTCAACCCTTTGGTGGAGCTTCTAGACTAAAGTTGCACTCTTTAGCTAACCACATTTGGGCTATAAGGTTTGGATGAGGTAAGATTACGGTTCTATGCTAACCATTGGAGAAAAAGGGTCTACAATAGAAGGGCTTAATACAAAGTTTAACAATAAATGGCAAAAGAATGCACGGTTTGCAAAAGAATGCAAAATACAATAAATTATAGGGTTTAACAAGGTAATTTGATGATGGTAAATAAATGAAAAAAATGTTTTTGCTCAAGAAAGTATAACATCTTCGGCTATCTTTATTACAAATTATCTCTTCGTTCTTTATCATTGTTGTTGGTGCTTATAATATTCTACTGCAAATTACTCTTTATTATATTACCAATTCAATTATTGTGCTCCACATTTTGAAAAGATTGGAGAACGGTTGTAGCGTACAAGCTACGACTTCACCCTCAAAAGTGTGTTTTCAGAGTCTCATCCAAAAAAAAAAAGACTACTTCGATGATCTAGGTGGAAAATATCTTATTTGTAGCTAGAAGTCTCTATAGTCGTCCTACATGTCAAAATCATCACAATTAAGTTCATTTTAAGTTCATAAGCCAATTTTTTCTAAGGATTAAAATAAACAAAGGTGTGTATATCATTTGGTTAACTATTTGTCATTTGGTTAACAATTTTGACAATTACTTGATTGGCATTGTTTCATAAAAGCATACATGTGCATGACCAACAATCTGTACATTAGTAATATGTGTGGATTAACATAAATGTTCACAAGCTTGACGCATGGACATGAACAACTAGACCCGCATGAATATAAAATCCCTGAATACATTCGTGTATACCAAATACCAATAACCACATACACACATGGACACACGTGCATATACACATCTTCGCACATGTAGTTTGATATTTATACAAATCCATGTTTACTTCTTATAGTACGAAGACCAAACTTGAATTATAAACTCACCACACGTCGAAAGTGCTCATTGTCTACATCCATGTTCATTGTTCTAGGCATAACAGGGCTATATATCTGTGCAGGATCAGGTTCCCTGGTTAGGAGCAAAGTGTTCACTATTCCATAGTTTCCAAAGACATAAGGTTGGTTCTCATCGTGCCTCCATTCGCCGTCAACGCAGAATTTGTACTGCATGTCAAATAACATAACGGAAATAAGGTCCAAAATGACAAAGGTAGATATGTCTAGAAACAAGATATGTGGGCGGGCGTGCATACATGCAAGAAATACACATGCACATGGATGATGCCTGGAGTAAATGATTGAAACATGCGTGAACGGTAGATGAGCACATACAAATATTTACATATGCATGCATAAACATCAGATGTTTATTTAGTATGAATGCAACCTCCATCTTTCAAGCGTGAATTGGTGTTCACCATACATCCAATGAATAACATAAAAAACAATGCCTATGTCAATTGACTTTTTTGCATCTTAAGGCATAATACAGAAGATCAAAGGGGGGGCAAAAAAAATAAAGAGCATGTCATAAGAGTAAAGAGAACCATAATTTCTAACCTGATGAAACCCAGGCGTCAAGTTGTAGACAGTCTGAAATACAGTAGGGCAACCCTCCACGGGAGACATTGCTATATGATCTGACCACCTAAGGCAAATTTACCAACAAATAAAATTTAAAATGTCAAAATCATAAGCAGAGACTTTGTAAATTTCCAAGGCTGAAGAGAGCTAAGATAGCACTCTTGTTCTTTCCTTTTTTTTATATGATAACCCCACCCCTAGAGAAAATTGAACCATACCACCCCTATTGTGTCAGGTTGTCTCAATACAAGATCAAACCATGGCTTGACACATTTGATGCTTACCTAGCAAGATGTTTCTGTGTGGGTGTTCCACAGTGTAACTAAGTCAGTAATTGATATTATGCTTCTAATGCACCCTAGCAGTGATGGGCATCGACTGGCTTAGATGACAGGATATACCTGGCCCAATTTTACTTCAAACAATGCCGTTACAATTCATGAGCTGGTAACCCACTTTCTGAACACGTAATGCGAATAGATTCTAATATTGTTCATGACCATTTAATCCTAAGAAGGTTTAAAATTGAATGAGTTTCTACCCAAACTGGAGCAAGTATCAGATGCTTACTAATTCAGCAATCCTCGTGAAATGATGGACAAATAAGTTTGACATTGGTGAATCGTAAATCCAATGATGCATCTGGTCAAGAATCCCGATCGGTGTGAAACAACTTATATGATACACCAATTTTGCCATGGATTCCTCCCCATGAATCAACAATTTCACTCATTACATAAGCAAGGATTGGTTGGTTGCCCTCGCATCGATAGAATATGTATAGGATTAATATATATATATATATATATATATATATATGTATATATATATATATATATATATTTCATGGTATAAAAAAGATCACGCACAACTTCCTCGAAATCATATTTGAAAAGCTTTCAAAAATGCATGTAACAATGCATTTGCATTCTACTTGTTGCAACCAAGTGCAATAAAACAAGGCAAAAGGTGATATTTGAAGTGTATAAGACGCAATTAAAAGCAAAAAAAGGGAAATTTGGAACTGACCTTGTAAAGGAACCAGTTAGGAAGACACTTCTTCCCCCATAAGCCCATACGAACCGTCTCGGAATCAGCACAGAGCCTACAACTCCGCTCGCATCATTCGAAGAGTCCGCCCCCGAAGAGAACATTTGTTTGAATCCGAAAAAAAGATACCCAATAATGCTCTTATTCGACTTTGGACTTCTCGAAATGTCTAACCTTTAACTCAAACAGCCACCTTCTACCCCAATGCTTCTCTTCGGCGCAAGACTTCATGGGAATCGAGAAAGGAAGAGAGCATAGTCAGCCATTGCACAACCACCACACCACGGGAGAGAAACCCAATTCCAATTTAGGCTCCTTCTGCGCCGGGATCCTCCACAGCATGCGCAGAGGACCCCTCAGTGATCACGCATCCCGACCCAGAAGGCAGTAGAATGCCCAAGGATGCATGAAATTGCAACAAAACAGAAGAAAAATGAATTCTTTTCCCCTCAAATCTTACTCCCAAAGCTGGATAGCGCCCAAAATTCAACAATTCTCAAGAATCCCTCAACCCTAGCGCCACAATCTCATCCTGATGATAATCCTCCCGAATCAAGAGCAGAGGAAAAAATTAACCAAAAAAAGCTGAAAGTGGGATGGGAGGCTGGGAGCGCCGATCATGAGAATGAGGTCCGACTATCAAAAAAAAAAAAAAAACAGAAATCAAGAAGAGGACACTGGACAGATCTATAGGCAACGGGGCAAGAGCTCCAAAGATCTGGAAACCCTAATTTTCAGCAGAAAGCGAGAAAGCGTGAAAAAAAAAATCTGAGAACCCTAACCCTAGGAATCTTACTGGATTAGTGGAAAATGCTGTCGGATAGGAGCTGCAGGGAATTTTGTGGGGAGACGACGACAGCGAGAAGAGAGCAGTCGAAGCGAAAAAGCGAAGAGGCGGAGATGGAGGGGAAGAGAGAGAGAGAGAGAGAGGGGGGGGGGGGAGGGGGGCCGGAGGGTGAGGCACGGGCAGCGGGCAGGCTGGGGATTACGAGTTCGACTGCTTTCCGACTGCCAGATCGTACGGTGGATGTATCGTTCTCGACGTCGGGACCGGGGATCACGAACTGAAGGGCAGCCATCGGGCGTGTCTGACCGAGATTCCCGGGCAGGTGGGTCCCTTTTCATTCTTTCGCACCGGACCGGCCGGGCCAGCTCCAGGTCCCGATCGCAAAATAGGGAACGCCCTCCCGGTTCAAACTTTTGTTTTTTTCCATTTTAGTGATACACCCTTATATTTCATCCACACGGCAAATATACCCTTCTCAAACCACATCCTCCACTTGGTACCTCGCAAACTGCAATGGGTAGTAGGCTCCATCTTTCCAAATTTTTGATCTACATTGACAATGAAGGGAGGAGAGGCACGATCTCCCTCCCCTCTCAGATAGCATGGCAGCAACAAAAGGGAGGAGGTAGCCAACCCTGCATCCCTCATCTCCGTTCTGCACTAATAGAGGAAAGGAGGTGGTCAATCCCTCCTCCCCCACCTTCGATTTGCACCAACAAAGGGGAGGAAGGGGCCAACCCCTTCTCCACCTTCGATTTGCACAACAACGGGGAGGAAGCTGCTAACCCCTCCTCCCCCATATCCTATTTGCACTAGCAGTGAAAAAGGAAGGGGTTTGAGAATGGTATAGTTTATCCTAAATGTAAAAAACAAGGGGACACTAGGGTTATTTACAGATCGATGGGGTTATGAATAACTTTTTCCTTTCTATGGAGGGATTTTTCTATATAACCCTTAAAATTTGATATTATAAATAACACCCTGACTTTTTAAGTTTTAAGAATAAAACCCTCACATGTTCTGAGTCTTCTGACATTAAAACCCCCCTATATTTAGCTTTTTACCCCATTTTTCAAGTTTTATTCATACAATTCGAGGGCAAAAAGGTAACGATGGGAGGATTTTATTAAATGTTAGAATATGTGAGGGGGTTATTAATAAAACTTAAAAAGTGAAGGGCTATTTGTAATACAGATATTTACTAATAGGTTATACAAAAAAATTCATTTATATAATTTGGGTTTTAGATTCTTAACGATATATAAGATTCAAAAAAAAATCTTGGAGAAATATTTGGCGAACTTTTGCTTTTTATAGTTCTAATGGTATGATCCACATTTGTAGTATTCGAGTGGCAAAGCACTTGCACCTCTATCGGCAAATGTTGGAATTGAATCTCGCGGGCTTTTCTCATGTCTTTGTGGCAAGATTATATATGCTCATGTGGCAAACGTGTAATACTCGGACTTTCGAATCCACTTTTGTTGTGAGCACCCACCCTACGTGTTTATTTAATTATAATTATTGCTACTATAATAACAAGTTTAATCCCTAATTGTCTGTTGCTTCGAATTAGTGATACTTGTGCTGTGTTATGGACTTGAGTTGGACCGAACCATGGATCCCGGGTCTAGGTCGCGAGACGATGTGATGATGGCAGTATAATTGTTCAGATATCTGTATGTGTGTGAGCGTGTGGGTGTTGAGTGTGCAAGTGAGCACATATAGCTTATTTAATAATTAATAATTATATATATATATATATATATATATATATATATATATATATATATATATCTATATATATATATATGTTGCCAACCATGGGTTGTTTCTATTGTGACCCGCTACCGAGCGACACAAGTCATGCCATCCAACCAGTCGTCCGACCTAGGGATGATATGATGACCCAAGCACCGATCCGTCTCGATCGGACTGACTCGATTTTCGAGACCCTGGGCCGACACCCCGTAGGCCTTCCTCTTTTACTTGGCCACGGGATTGCTAGCAATAACGCATTTGATGGCCTCTAATTTCTCTTGCCACGACCATCTGATTTCGAACCAACGCACAAAAATCCTCACCACTCAAATCCCATTCAATCCAACTACCCACGCCAAAACAACTGCAACCCATCTCCAACCAAACCCATTTAAAATTTATCCATCCCCTTAAACCATCCCATTTCAACCAAACCCCAACCAACCTAATCTTAGGGATCGGATCAATTACTATTCAAAAAGCCAAATCAGATCTTAAATCGGATTCATATCATTTATATTAATTTAAGGCCATTCGATTAAATCGGATTGCACCTCATCTCTTTGTGTCAACCTCGTCACATCAATCCTTAAATTCCCCAACCATCCGATCGAGATCGGATGCACCCAGCCCCAAACCCCATCTCAATCCGTTACTCTCCCCCCTCTCTCCTCAATCTCCCCCCAAAAACCCTCTCCCTCACCCTCACCCTCACCCAAACCCAACCCCAACCCAGCTGTCCATCTCTCTCTCTCTCTCTCTCTCTCTCACACACACACACACACACACACACCTAAAACCCGACCCGACCTGACCCCAACCCCCAAACCCACCCAGCCGTCCCTCTCTCTCTCTCTATTTCTCTCTCTTCCCTTCCATCTCTCAAGATCTCTCTCCTCTCTCTCATCGGATCTCTAATTCCCCAACCCGATCCGACCTCCCTCTCCTCTCTTCTCTCTCGGATTTCCCCTACCCTCTCAAACCCGATCCCATCCGACCCGATCCCCCTCTATCCTGCAGCCCTGCTCTCCCTCGATTCCCGCTCCATTGACCCTCGAATCTCGTCGGCCACCGCCCCGAATCTCGCCGGCATCCACCCCCCTACCTTGTCGGCCGCCCCCCCTCTACCCTCTGTACCGCCGCCCCTTTTCCCCCTTTTTAGAACCCGAACCCCCAGGCTCTTCTCCCCCTCTACAAAGCCCTAAACCCGACCCTATTCCTCACCTCTCTCGATCTCTCCCTCTCTTACCCGACCTCTCCCCTGCGATCGTCGGTGCGCGTGGCGGCCGGAGTGCAGTTGGAACCGGAGAGGAGTAGTCGACGGGGAGGAAGCAGCCGGAGCCGAGCCCCTGCACCAGGTCGATCACCTCCCCTCCCTAGTTCATGTGCGACAGACGTGGGAGAGCAGCTACACGAGGTGAAGTTGGCCTGAGGAGGATGTCACAGCCAGATGAGAGGAGCGGCCATTGTCGGAGCGGGTGGAGGAGAAGTTGCCATTGATGAGGAGCTGACTAGGTCAGCACCCCCTCTCCCCTTTATTCTCTGTTTGGCCAAACCCATTCGTTGCCCTTTTCTTTTGTCGCGGCCACAATCGCCGGTTATGTGGCTGGCAATCGTCCAGTCAATGAAGCTCGACCAAACCCCCATGGGTTGATAGCCTGCCGATAAACCCCCTTTCGTTCTTTCTCTAGTGGCTGTCATCGGCCGGAGAACACGATGGTTGGCAGCCATCATCGACCAACTAGCTGCCCCTTTTTCTTTTCCTTTCATTGTACTAATGTCGGCCATTTGGTCGAAGAGTGCCAGCCACCAGGGGTAACCCTTCGCCTCTTGGGTGCATGGTTACAGGTGGCCGTGGGCGATGTTTGGGCAAGCCAATTGGCAGCCTCAATCCCTATGTGGACTGACCCGAAGTACTCGGCCCCATAGGGTTGTTTTCTCTGTGCTATTTGCCTTTTGATGGTGGCGCTTAGGTCGACGACCGAACAACTTGCCAGCGGTCCAACCATTGTGCCTGACTCTTTTTTTTTATTTCTGAAACGATTTCGACCTTGTTAGTCCATGGGGTTGAGCGATGTTAGCCACCTTGGGGCATCAACGATTGTCGATCGACCTCCTTATGACCGTGAGTTCGACCTCTAACTTTATCTCATCAGTTTCGTGTATAAAACCATCATGGCTTTTGCACACGGTGTCATCATGCCTCCAAATCGGTTGCATTGATTATCGTGACTATGGCTCAGTAGTAATGGCTTTTATACCCTTGTTTGCCACTCTTGCCAATTCGGAATGTCGTCTGAGCGAAACACAATCCTTTCTGCCACCCCGAGCATAGGCTCGATGAAGCTTGTCAAATTGCTATTGCAACAACCTGACCCTTTTTGCATATAAGTCCGAGGTCATCTTGGGAGGAAAATGAATTGAACCTCCAACCTTGTCTAGACTTGACCCGACTTGTGTCACCATGGTCATGATGCTAGAGGCTCCTAGGAGCACGATGGCATGCTAGTAGCAGTACCCGACGTGGGTCCAATCGTTTAATCGGATTAGTATAAATGGGACTTAGTGCGACTCGTAGCGTTGGCAGTACTGACTAACCGAGATTGTACCATTGAAATATAACTTTATGCGTGCCAATGGACCGGCGCTCGACGGTTCCTAAATTCCCTCGACTTGGCCAACTCATGCCTAACCCGGTGATTATTTAGTAGCAAGAAATAATCATAGGATGTTGTGTGTACTTGGCAGTTCGTGACTGTGGCGATCTAGCTATAGGGGGAACGGAGATGGATCAGGAACAATTAACGAAAGTTTGTGTGCGATCGACAACCAGGTGACATTTACTTTCCTTCCCATGGTCTTTGATAGTAGGAAATGAGAACAACTAGGGTAGATGTCCATGGTCTGCATGCGGGTCCTGCCGGGCATCGCCGCATGTGGTCACGTGGACCCCTCCTTGCATGCGAAGTCGCGAGTCCGGCGACGCATGTTTTAAAATATTATTAAAATAATCATGCTTTAAAATATTAATAAAATAATAATAATTATTGCATGGACACCGTAATTAGGTATTTCCCTTAAATTAAAATATAAATTAAGTAAATAATGATTATCGGGACCCACTTTACTAAAAGTAGTGGCAACCCTAATATATTGGTTTTGGGGGAGTGTAGGTCGAATTGCTTTAAGAGCGAGGTGACCTATAGCTGTAGTGCTATTATGGGTTGCGAGAGCAGTACGGGACCTGGGTTTAAATGTTGCAAGTTATTAATCATCGTATGTTTTTTTTTAATTGTCTCAGTATATGTGTAAAAATAATTATTTACTGTTGGAGTATTTAATCCTTTGTTAAAATGGGTAAAATTGAGAAGATTAGGACTCCGTGCGCGCAAGGGCCGTGAACCACCCTGCGCGCACAGCTGAAGATCAGTAGGCTAAGGGGTCACGGGCAAGGATTGTGGTAAAGCCAATAGGTGGTGCCCTCGAGTAGGGATTGACCTAGCAATTCCTGTCCCGGGGTAGTTGGAGACCCTAAAGAAAGCAAGTTGAGCGGTAGAGCTCCACCGTGAAAGACGGGAAACCCCTTATGATCATATAGGTAACTTTGCGCATGGTGTCGGAGTATGCGCGGTGAGAGAGTTGGCCCTCTACATCGAAATAAAAGGCCCTATAGTAATGCCCGACCGGGGGCAGGATGAACAAAATATCCGGGGTTCACATTAGGATAGATATTTTATATAATTACTTATTAACAACTATGAAATCTTAATGTGGATTATGAAATTGTAGAGCATGATAATCTAGTGACATTTAGATGGTCTTTTTGTTTAAATAGTTCATTAATACTATAGAACATTGAATACACTTTATGTTAGATAATCTAGTGACAGTATGTATTGCATGAGAACATAGACTGATGGTAGGATTAGGACTGCTAAATATAATCTAATTCAATTAGATCGGTTGTCTCATATTATTAAAGGCTACTAGGATGTCACTAGCCATTAATTTGGCTAATCTCCTAATTTTCCATTGGAGGCTACTTTTTTCCACGAGTAGACTCTCCTGCAGGTACGGAGGTTCAGGAGTACAGTGGGAGGCTCAAGGCGGAGTTAAGATTGCAGTAGTGTTATGTTTTCAGTTTGTCGTATCATAATCATTTTATTTCGGGCTATGTAATCGTTGGGATTAGTATAAGAGTCATTTAGTCTCTTTTAATGTGTTGTTATTTGGCAATGATACAGCTGAATTCTTTTGGATAGGCCTCTCCTCAAGGCCACAAGCCTAGGGTAAATCACAATGGAAATATAAGAAAAATAATTGACCTAATTGACTAGCCCCGTATATAGGATCCCTAAACCAGGGCCCGAGTACTAGAGAGCGGGCGAGGTTACTCGGCTCGCCGTCAGAGGCTTAAGCCTCGTGCTCCTTTTGAGGGACCTCTGTCGGTATGTAGTGGCATCGATATGCCACTCATACTGAGAGCATGGCCTTTTGAAAGTCGAGCTTAGTTATATCTCTGTCGACAAAATTTTTATCTCTCTACTTTCTTTTAAATTAAAAATATTTTCATAAAAATTAAGTTTTAAAATATTCCTTGAGAGAATAGAAGCTCTGTGAGAAACCCTAATTGTTGTAGACAGTTGACCAAACCCTAAAACCCTTGGTTTTTCTCACCTCACACCCCAGGGATCGGTTTTAGATTTCTGGGGCGTGATAGCTGGTATCAGAGCCTAGGGATATGGTTCTAGGGGTTAGAACTATTGGAGTAGAAGTTTAGGTCTCAGAGTATTTCTCTAATAGGTATTCTTGTCGCAGATGGCTAGTACTAGAATTGGTAACATGGTATGGTTCATGATTTCTATTATTTTTATCTTACGTCCTAGGAGTCCGTCGAAGGTTCTATTTCTCTCTTCTCCGAGCATAATGATAGGCTCCTTAGACAGTGTCATAGTATTTGGTCTTAGTATGCGGATGTGTCCGTAGGTGTTTCTTTTGGTGTTTATAATTCCAAGAATTAGGTTTTTGCTAAACATAAATTGTGATTGGATCTTTGTTTACTTCTGTGTAGCTTCGATAGATGTATCGCTCGTGGCTCATATTTATATTATTAGATGTTCTGACGTTTCAATGGCTGTAACTATTATAGTGTTTTTAAGTTTTTCTCCCTGCATGAAGGAGATCGATTCGAGAGGTTGATTACAAAATGATTGAATATGAGGTTCAATGGTGTCTTGCCTAGTGATGCTTATTTATTGGAATTCTTAGATTTTAATAGCATCTTGACGTTTTTCTGTGTTATAACCAAGCGCGTTATTTGCGTATGTTTTTTTTTTCTTAAGATGTAGTGTCAACATTTTTTTTTTTTTGAAGATGATCTTGATTTAGTACTCTTGTAATCTTGACTTAGTACTCTTGTATAACTTACTACCGTAAAATGTATTATGTCTTCGTCTTTCATTCCTCTTAATCATTAGTTCCTAGTTTGAATTACAAAAAAAAAAATCGGTACTCTTCTAGCTTTTGATTAGTTCTCATCTTTTTTTTGCAATTCTTTCCTAAATTAGTGGAATTAGCTAACTGTTTTTTTTTTTTCTACTGGTTTACGTTTTGTGATTTTCCTTAGGACTTTTTTTTACTCATCATGGGTTGAGATAGCATGTTTTGACCATATTATAATTCATGGTTGGTGCTTCTAGATTTTTGGATTGTATTATTGGCTTTCATCTTATCTTTTGATTGTCCCGTTGACAGTTGAGTGTTGTTACCAATTAGCTTTTCTTTATCGACCCCTGATATAAATTGCCACTACTGGTTGGTTTCTAGGGACATTCGTTTACATCCGACTATCATATCTCTTAGTAGTTGTCTTCTGTGTTGTTGGGTTATTCGTGTTTTTATCGATAATTCTGACTCCTTTCGGGTTATCCAGGTTTTTGGAGATTATTTATGACCTTGTTCGAATCATTTTAATTGTTGTTCACCTTTTCCCCTTTAATTAATGATAGAGGATAACTATTTATTGTGTCATGTTTAATAGTCTAGTGATACCGATCTACCCCAGGTTTGTTCCTGGCTCATGATGCTTTCTAATTTCCTTATAGTCCTTCTTAGTTCATCCTAGGTATGATGTTTTCCATCTTGACTTTGTTAATTCTAAGTCACATGTAGTTTTCTGATTTCTCTTTGGTCGTCCAACTCTTTTTGTGTTGGTCCATACCTTTTCTCAGATGATTAGTGCTTCCTTGATTTTCTTTCATCATTGTTTAGGTAGGGTGTGATAGTTTTGAATTATTTCAGTACGTTTGGGCCTAGTTCTAGTTATCTTTGGTATTTCTTAGTTTTCTTGTTTTTGAATCACCTCGGTTTGAATTCTCTTATATTTTGTAGTGTCAATTCTCTTTGATTTGTTACCCCTCGGTTTTGTTTGTATCGGTTTTAATTGTCTAAATTTGTTTTGGTTCCTTATGGATGATTCTGTTGATTCTTAGTGTTATGAGATTGTCCGATTTTTTTTTATTATCTTTTTATTTTTTCAAAGTTTTTTCGGAAGGATTCAATTGGTTATGCTTTGTCTTGAATTATTTCAAGTTGTTCTGATTATATCAGTTAATCTATTTCAGTATTTTCCTTGCGCTGTGAGTAGTTCATGAATCTTCGTTTGGCCGTAGTGTTGGTTGATTGCTGGAATGAGTAACCGCAGCTAGTTTGGGGGGGGGGGGGATAGTCATTTTCTTTGTTTTGTCACTCATAACTAGCTTGCTGGTTATTACTTAGTTGAGTCTAAGTTACGGTTTAGAACCAATTCCCGAGTCTTAGAGTGCGTCAATGAGACAACTCCCTATTGCCAGAAGGGAGCTATCTAGTGTGGACCACTTGAGATGCAGATTTTGGAATACTCAGTGTTTAATCCCATGAGTAGTGTTGGTAGTATACAATTCAGCTTGTTTCATTCTACTTATATGTTCATGTGTTGATGTCGTTAGGTGAGAGGGTAAAGTTGTGAGTGGTAGATTTTGAAGCAGACTTTTCGTTTTGGTGAGTATGGTGTATTAGTTTAGTTTTCTTATTGACAATATTAGTAATAATATTTGTGCCAGCCATAAGTTCGCCCTTCGTTGCTTTGATAGTATAGTAGAATTATATCCGCAGTTTAGCAATTGAATTTTCGGGAGGAAAATTTTAATAAGGTGGGTAGGATGTAATACTCGGACTTCCGAATCCACTTTTGCTGTGAGCACCCCCCCTATGTGTTTATTTAATTATAATTATTGCTGCTATAATAACAAATTTAATCTCTAATTCTCTGTTGCTTCGAATTAGTGATACTTGTGCTGTGTTATGGACTTGAGTTGGACCGAACCATGGGTCCCGGGTCCAGGTCGCGAGACGATGTGATGATAGCAGTATAATTGTTCAGATATCTGTATGTGTGTGAGCGTGTGTTCGCGTGCGTGCGAGTATTGAGTGTGCAAGTGAGCACATGTAGCTTATTTAATAATTAATAATTATATATATATGTTGCCAGCCATGGGTTGTTCCTGTTGCGACCCGCTACCGAGTGACACAAGTCATGCCATCCAACCAGTCGTCCGACCTAGGGATGATATGATGACCCAAGCACCGATCCGACTCGATCGGACTGACTCGATTTTCGAGACCCTAGGCCGACACCCCGTAGGCCTTCCACTTTTCCTTGGCCACGGGATAGCTAGCAATAACGCATTTGATGGCCTCTAATTTCTCTTGCCACGACCATCTGATTCCTAACCAACACACAAAAATCCTCACCACTCAAATCCCATTCAATCCAACTACCCACGCCAAAACAACTGCAAACCATCTCCAACCAAACCCATTTAAAATTTATCCATCCCCTTCAACCATCCCATTTCAACCAAACCCCAACCAACCTGATCTTAGGGATCGGATCAATTACTATTCAAAACCCCAAATCAGATCATAAATCGGATTCATATCATTTATATTAATTTAAGGCCATCCGATTAAATCGGATTGCACCTCATCTCTTTGTGTCAACCTCTTCACATCAATCCTTAAATTCCCCAACCATCCGATCGAGATCGGATGCACCCAGCCCCAAACCCCATCTCAATCCGTTCCTCTCCCCCCTCTCCTCAATGTCCCCCCAAAAACCCTCTCCCCACCCACACCCTCACCCAAACCCGACCCCAACGCAGCCGTCCATCTCTCTCTCTCTCTCTCTCTCTCTCTCTCTCTCTCACCTAATACCCGACCCGACCTGACCCCAACCCCCAGACCCACCCAGCCATCCCTCTCTCTCTCTATTTATCTCTCTTCCCTTCCATCTCTCAAGATCTCTCTCCTCTCTCTCATTGGATCTCTAATTCCCCAACCCGATCAGACCTCCCTCTCCTCTCTTCTCTCTCGGATTTCCCCTACCCTCTCAAACCCGATCCTATCTGACCCGATCCCCCTCTATCCCGCAGCCCTGCTCTCTTTCGATCCCCGCTCCATTGACCCTCGAATCTCGTCGACCGCCGCCCCAAATCTCACCGGCATCCGCCCCCCCTACCTTGCCCCCCCCCCTCTACCCTATGTACCGCCGCCCCTTTTCCCCCTTTTTAGAACCCGAACCCCCAGGCTCTTCTCCCCCTCTACAAAGCCTTAAACCCGACCCTATTCCTTACCTCTCTTGATCTCTCCCTCTCTTATCCGACCTCTCCCCTGTGATCGTCGGTGCGCGTGGCGGCCGGAGTGCAGTTGGAACCGGAGAGGAGTAGTCGACGGGGAGGAAGCAGCCGGAGCCGAGCCCCTGCACCAAGTCGGTCACCTCCCCTCCCTAGTTCGTGTGCGGCAGACGTGGGAGAGCAGCTCCACGAGGTGAAGTTGGCCTGAGGAGGATGTCACAGCCAGATGAGAGGAGCGGCCGTTGTCAGAGCGGGTGGAGGAGAAGTTGCCATCGATGAGGAGCCGACTAGGTCAGCACCCCCTCTCCCCTTTATTCTCTGTTTGGCCAAACACATTCGTTGCCCTTTTCTTTTGCCGCGGCCACAATCGCCGGTTATGTGGCCGGCAATCGTGCAGTCAACGAAGCTCAACCAAACCCCCATGGGTTGATAGCCTGCCGACAAACCCCCCTTTCGTTCTTTCTCTAGTGGCTGTCATCGGCCGGAGAACACGATGGTTGGCAGCCACCATCGACCAACTAGCTGCCCCTTTTTCTTTTCCTTTCATTGTACTAATGTCGGCCATTTGGCCGAAGAGTGCCAGCCACCAGGGGTAACCCTTCGCCTCTTGGGTGCATGGTTATAGGTGGCCGTGGGCGATGTTTGGGCAAGCCAATTGGCAGCCTCAATGCCTATGTGGACTGACCCGAAGTACTCGGCCCCATAGGGTTGTTTTCTCTATGCTATTTGCCTTTTGATGGTGGCGCTTAGGTCGACGACCGAACAACTTGCCAGCGGTCCAACCATTGTGCCTGACTCTTTTTTTTTTTATTTCTGAAACGATTTCCACCTTGTTAGGCCATGGGGTTGAGCAATGTTAGCCACCTTGGGGCATCAACGATTGTCGATCGACCTCCTTATGACCTTGAGTTCGACCTCTAACTTTATCTTATCAGTTTCGTGTATAAAACGATCGTGGCTTTTGCACACGGTGTCATCATGCCGCTAAATCGGTTGCATTGATTATCGTGACTATGGCTCAGTTGTAATGACTTTTATACCCTTGTTTGCCACTCTTGCCAATTCGGAAAGTCGTCTGAGCGAAACACAATCCTTTCTGCCACCCCGAGCATAGGCTCGATGAAGCTTGTCAAATTGCTATTGCAACAACCTGACCCTTTTTGCATATAAGTCCGAGGCCATCTTGGGAGGAAAATGAATTGAACATCCAACCTTGTCTAGACTTGACCCGACTTGTGTCACCATGGTCATGATGCTAGAGGCTCCTAGGAGCACGATGGCATGCTAGTAGCAGTACCCGACGTGGGTCCAATCGTTTAATCGGATTAGTATAAATGGGACTTAGTGCGACTCGTAGCGTTGGCAGTACTGACTAACCGAGATTGTACCATTGAAATATAACTTTATGCGTGCCAATGGACCGGCGTTCGACGGTGCCTAAATTCCCTAGACTTGGCCAACTCAGGCCTAACCCGGTGATTATTTAGTAGCAAGCAATAATCATAGGATGTTGTGTGTACTTGGCAGTTCGTGACTGTGGCGATCGAGCTGTAAACGGAACGGAGATGGATCAGGAACAATTAACGAAAGTTTGTGCGCGATCGACAACCAGGTGACATCTACTTTCCTTCCCGTGGTCTTTGATAGTGGAAAATGAGAACAACTAGGGTAGGTGTCCATGATCTGCATGCGGGTCCCGCCGGACATCGCCGCATGTGGTCACGTGAACCCCTCCTTGCATGCGAAGTTGCGAGTCCGGCGACGCATGCTTTAAAATATTATTAAAATAATCATGCTTTAAAATATTAATAAATAATAACAATTATTGCATGGACACCGTAATTAGGTATTTCCCTTAAATTAAAATATAAATTAAGTAAATAATGATTATCGGGATCCACTTTTCTAAAAGGAGTGGCAACCCTAATATATTGGTTTTGGGGGAGTGTAGGTCGAATTGCTTTAAGAGCGAGGTGACCTATAGCTGTAGTGTTATTATGGGTTGCGAGAGCAGTACGGGACCTGGGTTTAAATGTTGCAAGTTATTAATCATCGTATGTTTTTTTTTTAATTGTCACAGTATATGTGTAAAAATAATTATTTACTGTTGGAGCATTTAATACTTTGTTAAAATGGGTGAAATTGAGAAGATTAGGACCCCGTGCGCGCAAGGGCAGTGAACCACCCTGTGCGCACAGCTGAAGATCAGTAGGCTAAGGGGTCACGGGCAAGGATTGTGGTAAAGCCAATAGGTGGTGTCCTCGAGTTGCGATTGGCCTAACAATTCCTGTCCCGGGGTAGTTAGAGACCCTGAAGAAAGCAAGTTCGGCGGCAGAGCTCCACCGTGAAAGACGGGAAACCTCTTATGATCATATGGGTGACTTTGCGCATGGTGTCGGAGTATGCGCGGCGAGAGAGTTTGCCCTTTACATCGAAATAAAAGGTTCTATAGTAATGCCCAACCGGGGGCAGGATGAACAAAATATCCGGGATTCACATTAGGATAGATATTTTATATAATTACTTATTAACAACTATGGAATCTTAATGTGAATTATGAAATTATAGAGCATGATAATCTAGTGACATTTAGATGGTTTTTTGTTTAAATAGTTCATTAATACTATAGAACATTGAATGCACTTTATGTTAGATAATCTAGTGAGAGTAGATATTGCATGAGAACATAGACTAATGGTAGGATTTGGACTGCCAAATATAATCTAATTCAATTAGATCGGTTGTCTCATATTATTAAAGGCTACTAGGATGTTACTAGCCATTAATTTGGCTAATATCCCAATTTCCCATTGGGGGCTACTCTTTTCCACGAGTAGACTCTCCTGCAAGTACGAAGGTTCAGGAGTATAGTGGGAGGCTCGAGGCGGAGTTAGGATTGCAGTAGTGTTATGTTTTCAGTTTGTTGTATCACAGTCATTTTATTTCGGGCTATGTAATCGTTGGGATTAGTATAAGAATCATTTAGTCTTTTTTAGCGTGTTGTTATTTGGCAATGATACAGCTGAATTCAGTTGGTAGGGGTTTATTAGGTCATCACCCATAAGTGGCTGACCACAACAAAATCCAATTGTGGTGAAAAATATACAATGGTTGGATAGGAATAAGATATCTCTTAGAATTGGCGCTATGCAATGACAACCAATTGCAGCAGCTAGAGGACAAAGATTTGCACCGCAACTCATGCCCCCTCTTTTTTATGGAAGCATAAATATAGATAGCGATTTTATTCCAACCTCCTTAAAGAGGTTGGACCATTACCCTCTTCCTCATTGGTCCATTTCGAGGGCATGTATGCCATTTTGCACTATTCATCATGGTGAAATGACTAAAATCCCTCGAAATGAATCAATGAGAAAAAGGGTGATGCTCCAACCTCTTTAAGGAAGTTGGAACAAAATCATTCTCGAAATGGTCCCAATAGACATCCATATCAGTATTGTAAGGTGTTGGGACCGACATAACTAGGACATCCGATGGCAAGCAACTGCGAAGTGAATCGCACTCGGTCCATCCGACAGCCTTGGCCAAGTTTCTATAAAGGGCTTTTTTTTAAATATTATTAAAAAATAAAATATTTAGCTAAATAGTTGTTGACCAAAAGTATTTACCATTCTTGTGCTCTGATCGTCACGTGGCAGGTCTGTGTCGTAAAAGGTGCCGAAATTTTTTTTTTTTTTCCGAACCAAGGTAAAGTCGGTATCCGGGTTACCGGGTTTAAACCCGGTATCCACAATACCGGGTTTACCCGAAGTCCAACAAGAAAACAGCTAAGTGTGAGAACATTCTATAAGGGGGCTCCGGTTAAACTCGGTATTCAGAATACCGGGTTTAAACCCACTAACCCGGATATCGACTTTACCTTGGCTCAGAAAAAAAAAAATTTTGCAGCTCA
This sequence comes from Chamaelirium japonicum, assembly GCA_947650365.1. Classification (NCBI taxonomy): domain Eukaryota; kingdom Viridiplantae; phylum Streptophyta; class Magnoliopsida; order Liliales; family Melanthiaceae; genus Chamaelirium; species Chamaelirium japonicum. The sequence goes on from OX393560.1 coordinate 57,160,636, forward strand.
CTTTACGACGCTGACTTGCCACGTGGCATTCAGAGCGCTAGAATGACAAATACTTTTGGTCAACAACTATTTAACTAAATATTTTATTTTTTAATAATATTTAAAAAAAAAACCCTTCTATAAATCATTGAAAAAACAGGACTCACTTAAAGCTATTTCCCAAAGAACGAGGATCTTTTTGTAAAAAAAACCAAGCATTTATGAAGTTTTTTTTTCTTCCTAATTATGAAGCATTTGTTGTGACTGCGGAAGGTTTTTCCGATTCCACTCAGTCCGATTGATGTGGCTGTGTACGAGTGGTGGTGGGGGTAGAGATTTAAATGTCGCTAGTGGAATTCAACACCCACTTATACATGACCACGTCAATCGAGCTGGGCGGAATCAGGAAAACCTTTGAGCTGAGTAGCATTTCTCCTTTTGGGGTATCAGCCATTTGCAGAAAAAATTCAAAGGGAAGTAAGGTCACTGGTTGGGAAACAAAATCCCTTTGCAGCCAGTAAGGTCACTGATTGAATTAGGGTTATTTTGACTTTGCCCCCCAAACTTTGCCTAGAATTAGACTTTACCCCCCATTTTTCATTAATTAGACTTTACCCCTCAAAACTAACTGTTCCATCATCTCACCCCCAATACTTTATTTCTTTTCCGTCAACTCACCGTTTCTCTGAGATGACGGAACAGTTAGTTTTGGGGGGTAAAGTCTAATTAATGAAAATAGGGGGGGGGGGGGGGGGGGGTAAAGTCTAATTCAAGGCAAAATTTGGGGGGCAAAGTCAAAATAACCCATTGAATTATTCAGAGTCCATCTTAGCTGTCTCCTGCCAAGTGCCAACTAGTTCAGTGCCTATATGTGGAAGCTGACATGGGAGAGTTGATGCAAGCTAAGAATAACCATAACCTATCAATCCATCATGTATCGACTACTTGGGGTTGCCTTGATGAATACTTTCTTCGGCATTTATTTCTGTTAATGAAAGTTTTTCAATCTATATAATATGGCACGGCGCTTTCGTGCTGACTAGACAAAATGACACTAAAAGCTGACTAGACAAACAAACGCTGACTAGACTAGACTCTCTCATCCCACAATCTTGATCGGCTAGGTCAGCTGGATGTGTAAGGGACGGTTGAGATGAGGTTTAGAGAGAGAGAGCGGGCTGCATATGAGAGAGGGAGCTGCATATGTAAACATATGTAAATAGAATTAAGAGAGAAATCCGAGAGAGAATTAAGGGGGGACCAGCTCTGTGGAAGGGACGGCAGAGATGGAGAGCGGGCTGCATATGGACAGATTTCATGCCCGTCTCTTCCGTCCGTCTCTCTCTCTCTCTCTCCGTCCGTTTCTCTCTCCGATCTCTCTCGCTATCTTTCCGTCTCTCTCTCTCTCTTCTCAAGTTTCTCTCTCTCTCTCTCTCTCTCTCTCTCTCTCTCTCTCTAAATCACGTCCCCAAATCACTCCCCATCGCCCCCCAATTCCCGCCCCCCCCCCTCTCTCTCCGTCCGTTTCTCTCTCTGATCTCTCTCGCTATCTTTTCGTCTCTCTCTCTTCTCAAGTTTCTCTCTCTCTCTCTCTAAATCACGTCCCCAAATCACTCCCCATCGCCCCCCAATTCCCGCCCCCCCCCCTCTCTCTCTCTCTCCCCATCGCTCTCTCTCTTCCCCCGATATCTCTCTCTCCCGTTCTCTCTCTCCGTCTCTCTCTCTCTTTCTCCGTCTCTCTCTCTTCCTCCGTCTCTCTCTCTCTCTCTCTCTCTTCTCTCTTTGGGTTTGAGAGAGTGGGCCGCGATAAAGTCGGGGCTGGGTACAGCTAGCTAGAGAGGGGGTTGCATCTCGGACGGCTGTGATGGAGTTTGGTTAGGCCTCTCTCTCTCCGTCTCTCTCTCTCTTTCTTCGTCTCTCTCTCTTCCTCCGTCTCTCTCTCTCTCTCTCTTCTCTCTTCGGGTTTGAGAGAGTGGGCCGCGATGAAGTCGGGGCTGGGTACAGCTAGCTAGAGAGGGGGTTGCATCTCGGACGGCTGTGATGGAGTTTGGTTAGGCCTGGGTTTCGGGTAGCATGGATCGGGAGATGGGATCAGTTAGTTGGAGAGAAGATAGGAACCCCCTCATCTTGCCCCTCTTTCAGCCCCCTCATCGTGGCGCCCGCCATTCACGCCTCCCTCTTCCATGCGAGAAGAACGCCCCCCTCTCCCCTCGCCCCGCCCTTCATGCGATCTCCCCCCTCGCCCGCCCTTCACGCCCCCCTATTCGCCTCCGTCATCGATCCGCCCATTCCCCTCAAAATCCCGAGCCGCCCTTCAAGACAATCGAGAGAAGATCGCACCTCTGCGACCACCTCCCATGATCGCACCAAATCCGGATGATCCCGGTATGGAAATCCTTAAATTCCCTTTCTATTTTTGCCCAATTCCTTTCATTTCAAATGCACTCACCCCCTACCCTTCAGCCTTATTTGATCTGCAAAAGCCATCGATCCTTGCCGCACCATCGTCAAGGAGGAATCAACCCCTCAACGCACCAAATATCAGTCCACCTGGTATGGCCTCTCTCTCTCTCTCTCCTTTGGATCATAGGGCATACAGAGAATATTGTTCCTCTGTTTTTTTTTTCTCAAAATGATTCTCTTTTTTTTTGTGTGTTTTTCATAGAAAAAATATGCTCTCATAAAACTTAATCCTTTGGAGGAATCAACCACTCAATGAATGCAAGCTCAATCCACCAGGTAGGGCCTCTCTCTCTCTCTTGCTCTCTCTCTCTCCTCTATTTTCAGATAAAAAATAATTCTTTCCATAATATTGTTCCTCTGTTTTTTTTTCTCAAAATGATTCTCTATTTTTTTTTTTTGTGTTTTTCATAGAAAACTTAATCCTTTGGAGGAATCAACCACTCAACGAACGCAAGCTCAATCCACCAGGTAGGGCCTCTCTCTCTCTCCTCTACTTTCAGATAAAAAATAATTCTTTCCATTTTTTTTACAGCAACAACATGGAGAATACTGTTAATCTGTTTTTTTTTAAAAAAATTATTCTCAGTTAATTTTTTCTGTGTCTTTCATATTTGTATGCTTTTATAAAGTAATGCTTCATGTATTTGTACGATTTGGGAAAACCTTCGAGCTTAAAAGTATTGTCACTGATTCGGCACCAAGGCGTGGATCAAACCGAGGTAACCTGTTAAGTTGCCCAGCACGTAATTGGCTGTCAGTGGCAATACCTCTATTTTTTGGGTTTTCATTTTTTTGGTGCAATTAGATTACTTTGATTTCTTTTTGTACATATTTGCTGATTTTTTTGCTGTTTTTTTTTCCTCATTTTCTTGCTGATTTTTCCTGATTTTTTACATCAATCTAAAAATAAAACCCTTATGTAAAGTGTTTACACCGCCTGCTGCATGCTACCACGTCAATCTAAAAATATGCTGTTTTTTTTTACTTTTTTATAAGAAAACATTCGGAATGTGATTTCTTTTGCTGATTTTCTTGCTGCTTTTTCCTGAATGAATGGCATAATGTTGTTTTGCTCAATCGAGAGCCATTCGTGTCTCGCTCTTTTTTTGCTCAATAGAATAATGGATTAATGTGTTCTTTTATATTTTTTTATAAGAAAACATTCGGGCTTAATGGCATAATATTATTGGTCAGATTGTAATTTGATTTAATTTGATTGTAAAATCTGATTTTGTGGGAATTTAATTTCACTTTTTTTGAATGCTGACCCCCCTTTCGTTTTGGTCCAGATAAAAACCGATATATTTTAGCGAATTTTTAAAAAAAAATTGTGTGTTTTTCATATTTGTATGCTTTTATAAAGTAATGCTTCATGTATTTGTACAATTCGGGAAAACCTTCGGGCTTAAAAGCATTGTCACTGATTTGGCACCAAGACGTGGATCAAACCGAGGTGACCTGTTAAGTTGCCCAACACGTAATTGGCTGTCAGTGGCAATACTTCTATTTTTTGGGTTTCCATTTTTTTGGTGCAATTAGATACTTTGATTTCTTTTTGTACATATTTGTTGATTTTTTTGCTGTTTTTTTTTCTCATTTTCTTGCTGATTTTTCCTGATTTTTTCCGTCAATCTAAAAATAAAACCCTTATGTAAAGTGTTTACACCGCCTGCTGCACGCTGCCATGTCAATCTAAAAATATGTTGTTTTTTATATTTTTTTTATAAGAAAACATTCGGAATGTGATTTCTTTTGGTGATTTTCTTACTTCTATTTCGTGAATGAATGTCATAATGTTGTTTTGCTCAATCGAGAGTCATTCGTGTCTCGCTCTTTTTTTGCTCAATAGAATAATGGATTAATGTGTTCTTTTATATTTTTTTATAAGAAAACATTCAGGCTTAATGGCATAATGTTGTTGATCAGATTGTAATTTGATTTAATTTCATTGTAAAATCAGATTTTGTGAGAATTTAATTTAATTTTTTTCGAATGCTGACCCCCCTTTCGTTTTGGTCCAGATTGAAATCGGTATATTTTAGCGAATTTTTAAAATTTGGAACAAAATTTCTAACCCTGCCATGTTTGTTAGCGGGGTTTTCGGTAAGGAAGTGCCCTGTGTTGGTACAAAGCCATTATGTATGGGGTATTCTCTAAGGGCCTCATAAGGTGATATGGCAAGGAGATCCTGTGGGGTATTCTCTTAGTTGGCCACTATTTTATAATATTTTACATGGCCATCAATAATCCTACAACTTATTTGTTGGATCATACCTTACAGCATGTTGAAGGTGTCCTTTCATTAGTGTAACATTTTCTGATCTCTCAATATCCTTTCTTTAAGTGTATGTAGGATCTTGATCTTACAAAACCTGGGATTCAGAAAAGTTTTAATAGACCTGGGTTTGAAACAACTACTAAAGAAGTTTTGAAAAAAGCTGATTTCAGGTTGCGTTCTGTCTCTTATTTCATAATTGAAGAGAAGTTTCTGATTCAACTTCAAAATTTTCAATTGTTGGAGAATAACACTAGATATTAGTTCTGCATGTGTGCTGTACACAGTTACAGATGGATCAAATTTATTGCATACTTTCGTAGATTTTGTTTTTAAATCTTTTGGTTAATGAGATTAGTGCAAGTATATATCTTTGTTTAGTCATTTTTGAATGATCTTTCTGCACATCACCATTACCAAAAAGTGGGGCATTCTCAATCATTTTTGAATGATCTTTCTGCACATCACCATTACCAAAATCTCTTAGCCCAAATATCAGTCAAAGCCTCCGATTTCTTCCATTTGAATTCTCTCAAGGAGTTGCAGCTTGGCCAAATTGGTTAATGACTTGAATTGGATTGTGATTTTTATGATTTTGCCTATGTTTGCCCGACTTTAAAGACGAGCCTTCAAAGCCTTCAAATCCTTTCTGTAAAATCAGTTGTTGTGTGTTGCTACTATCTTACTATTTTGAGGAAGTTCCCTGATTCTGTTAACCTGCACAATGTCAGACATCAATTAATGAATCCTGTCAACTTGGTGTACTAGCAAATCCAAAACGTCAAAAGAGAAGTCCAAAATCAGCTCCATAGGTGAAGCACATTAATGGTAATTAAGAGCAATTAGACAAAAGAGACATAACCCTGTATTGCCTCAATAGTTTCCTAATATGTAAATGATGTACAGAGCGAATAACCAGTTATCAATTGGCTAATACTCATTTAAGAAGATCGGCAAATGGTTTGGACTAACAAATCAGTAAACCACCACCAATCACCTGAAACCACTTTAGGTTATTAATAGATGGAATTGGTTTTCTTGAATTATTCGAGATGTTCGCAACATCTTCACATGGCACATGATTTTGGAAGACAAGCAAAATCAGATTGCAATTTGATTATAAAATCAGATTGTGAGATTGTAATTTAATTTTTTTGTAATGCTGGTTTTGCTAATTTTTTGCTAATTTCATGCTGATTTTTGCCAAAAATGCTAATTTTGCTAATTTTTATCTGAAATGCTGATTTTGCTAGAAATTATGTAAATCAGATTTTTAAATTAGATTACATCTATTTTTGCCCGAAATGCTAATTTTGCTGAAATGCTGATTTTTGCCTGAAATGCTGATTTTGCGGATTTTTGCCCGATATGTTGATTTTTGCCCGAAATGCTCATTTAACCCGTGCTTTTAGTATATATTTTGCAATAATGGATTCTTTTTATTTTGCCAATGTTGATTTATTTTGGATTGCAATATGTTTGAAATGATTGCATCGATGATAGAGGACGGCAATATGTTGCCAATGTTGTTTTATTTTGGTTCTAATTTGATATGATAACTCTTTAAAGGTCTTTTGGTAAAATCAGCCATTACATTGTTGATTTTTTTTTTGCAAAATTATGCAAAACCATACCTAGGTGTGGTGATTTTTTTCTCGGGCTATGGATCCATTGCGGGCTCCGTGTATTCATAGGCAAAAATCAGTCATTTTTTAATGATCTTGCCTATGAATACTCTAAGACCGAAGTGTGCATCCATATTTTTTGTGAAAATCTAATTGGTGTGTGAAAATCCATATTTTTTACATGTTTAACATCACATTTCTATGTTGTTTGTTTTTGTTCTTTCTAAATTTATAGAATGGTTGCACCCACGCCCGAAGTGTGCTGATTTTTTTTGGGCTATGGACCCATTGCGAGGTCGGAGTATTCATAGGAAAAATCAGCCATTTTAAATGCAAAAACTCATACGATCATTGATGTTTTGCATCCATCATGGATGTCATTGATGTTTATGAATACTTCGAGCTCCAAGTGTTGATTCTGTCTTTCTTCTTAGTTTTGGTAGTAGCGTATTGTTCATTTATAGCAGATTGTTAGTCATACTATCCATATGGTAGTGACTTTGTTGTTTTTGTCTCGAAGAATGCAAGAAGTTCATAGAGAATGTTGAATTTGGTATTATACATTTATTACGTAGTTGGTGTAGCTGTGGTATGGTAGAGGGGAAGTGGGGAATGTTGGTTCAACAATTGTATGACCTGGTTGCAACGAATAGAAGTGAGTCAGCATGTGGGTTTTATTGTGTGGTGATCTCATTTTGGCAATAACTGATGTTCAGGGTGGCAACTGGCTCTATCCTGGATGGATCCTACAAGAGGGTGGATCAAAACTGGAACAGATTCTGAATCCATAACCTTCAAGTGACTGGAGAATCCTGTGGTGGCCTCGGGTTTCCGGATTTCGGGGTGGAGAAACTGTAAGGGGAGGGGGGAGGGGTTGTGGTTGGTGGCGAACCGCGGATCAAAACTTAATTGGTTTGGATGTTTTCAAATGGTGGATCAGAATGAATTGTTTGTGCTGTTGAAAGTTAATTCATTTTGTAACCAATTGGTGCATAAATTAGACTGACAGCATCCCAATTGAGATTTATTACAATGCAATTAGCCCTCTATCTGTGGGTGCATAAAATGTTCACCCCACACTTAATGAACCAAGGAAGAACCAACACGCTCCTTTGCCTATATAGAAAGGAGTCTGAAGGACCGACCATATGCCCTTGCCTATATAGAAAGACACAGGACTAGCTTGCACGAGGTTGCGCCAACACACATACTGCATTTGCTTGCAATGTATCTAAAATTTGTTGCATTTGCTTGCGGCCAATCTTGGTGTGCCACATCATTCATTTAAAGGGCACGATTTGGCCGTAAGCAAGTGCAACAAACCCACCGTGTATCTAAAATACTTTCTTGCTATGGGATGGTGGAAACATCCAACCAAGTCCTCCAATGGCTTTTTTTGGTCCTCCACTAGCCCCACTCGAATGTGCTTTGCCATTGAAAGCGGTTGTTGCTGTATCGACAGGATGTGGATGTCACTGTTGAATGTGGTCACTGTCACTGTTTCTTTGCTTGCCGGTTCTGACTGAGTGTGATGCACGGGTTGGGTATGGGTGCAACGGATGGATGTGACTTGGGGGGGGGGGGGGGGGGGGGGGCAGATAAATGGGGTAGAAGATTTGTATTCGGGGGTTGGGGGGGCGGGGTGGGCGGAGGTGGCTCGCTTCGTGCCAATTGGGGGCGTGTCTTGCTGCCGAAGGCAGCCCATTGCATTGCTGACAGGTGTGTTGCCGCCGAAGGCGGCCCGCTGCAGTACCGACAGGCACGGGCATGCACTAGTATCTTTACAAACCACCAGAAAATGAAAACCGAGAAACTATCCCGATCACATAATTAAAAAAAACCTAAAAGCAAACATGAAGTTATATCGGCCCATAAAAGAGAGCTCAAGCAAATCTCGTCGCAGCAGAGATGAAAAGGCTTGAGGTAGATGTGCTGAAAATCTAGGAGGAATAAGAGCGAAAAAACAACGGCACTAGGCCCCATTGCCAGGCATAAGAACGGTGTGATCAGGGTCCCCAGATCGAGATGGAAAATTAGATGGCTGAATAGCCTCTCTCTCTCTCTCTCTCTCTCTCTCTCTCTCTCTCTCTCTCTCTGTGTGTGTGTGTGTGTGAGAGTTGAACTGGAACTTCATAAATCTCACTCTCTCCCTGTGTGTGAGAGAGAGAGAGGTGAACTGGAACTTCATAGATCTCTCTCTCTCTCTCTCTCTGTGTGTGTGTCTGTGTGAGAGGTGAACTGGAACTTCATAGACCTCACTCTCTCTCTCTCTCTCTCTGTGTGTGAGTTGAACTGGACCTTCATAGATCTCACTCTCCCCGTGTGTGTGTGTGTGATAGAGAGAGGTGAACTGGAACTTCATAGATCTCTCTCTCTCTCTCTCTCTCTCTCTCTCTCTCTCTCTCTCTCTCGTTCTGTGTGTGTGTGTACGCAAGAGAGATGAACTGGAACTTCATAGATCTCTCTCTCCCCCCCTCTGTGTGTGTGTGTGTGAGAGAGAGAGAGGTGAACTGGAACTTCATAGATCTCTCTCTCTCTCTCTCTCTCTCTCTCTCTCTGTGTGTGTGTGTGTGTGTGTGTGTGCGCGCGCGCGCTAGAGAGGTGAACTGGACCTTAATAGATCTAAGACATCCTTTAACATCAACATAAGAAAATTCACACATGCGCGCACACACACGGAAGGGGGGGGGGGAGAGAGAGAGAGAGAGAGAGAGAGAACATAACAGTATATGATCTAATGTACTATCTAAACAATGACTCAATATAAAACAACAGAAAAGGCAACAGACGGAAGGGGGGGTAGAATAAAAATGTGGCACGAAATTCAACTAAAAGGTATAATAATGGAGCAAACTTAGATAGTCTCAATAGGGTATTAAACAGTATATAGATGAAGCACCACCAGAAGTGCTCATCGATGTTTCAAACTGCACCAAACCCCCCTTCTCTCTCAACAAAACAACGCATGATTTCCGCCCTATAATTTTCCCACGGGACTGGTACTTCACTATTTTCTGCAATATTTTGAAGTATCGCCTGCAGCATCCCACCCTTCGGGCAAAAAAAAAAAATGCATTCCCCTTCAGCGATTATGTCAGTCAGGCCAAGTATCTGAACACGTTGGGGTTCTCCTTGTCCCTCTCCAGATAATCTCTCGTGATCAGGTCCTCTATGCGCTTCTTTATCGCCTTGAAGTCGGGCTGCAAACCAAGAACATACGAGTAAATGCGTGATTCTCTTATCATTGCAAAAAAATTTTGGCCTTCATATTATTATCACAAGTTCTTTCATGTTAAAAGTCCTTTTGGTTGATTTAACAAGCATTGTACACATGTTCAAATCTTTTTTGTTGATTTAACAAGTATTATATTCATGTTATTGGTTGATTTAACAAGCATTATATTCATGTTAAAACACATCTCGGTTTATTAAAAAAGCTTTATATGTATAATGAAATATAGAGTGAAGGTCGATGTTACATTAAAAAAAAAATCTTTATTGGTTGATTTAACAAGCATTATATTCATGTTAAAACACATCTCGGTTTATTAAAAAAGCTTTATATGTATAATGAAATATAGAGTGAAGGTTGATGTTACATTAAAAAAAAAATCTATGTAAAATACTAGTGAGATGCAATTCTGCTGCTGCTCTTCAGGAGATAGAAATGGATGAAAAACGACAAACTAAAATACCTTAAACATGCGGCCAAGCTGCTCAACACACTCCATCACTAGCTGCTGATGACCCAAAACTTTACGACTTTTCATTATTCGCACGATGGAGGCATCAATGGCGTATCGCCGGTCTTTGTCAACATCTTCAATCACCTTCTTCTTCTCATCCACTGGAGGGAGAGGTACCTGCGATTTTTTTTTTTTTTTATAAAAAGAACATTTTCGCCTCAGAGGGAGGAAAAAAAGGAGATGCGAGCAAATGCCAATCCGGCACAACATCAAGATTTCTTAGGAAGAGGCCCGCACCTTGATCCTTCTCATTTTGTCAGTGAACTTATAGTTAAACTCAAAGTGGTCCGTGGGGGAGATGGTTTTCGTATTTGGGTCTTTAATTAGAATCTTGTACTTCAAGCAAGAAAGGGAATGGAGCAATCTGACTACATCGTCGTCAGTCAGGTTTAGTTGTGACATGATTTCAGAATAGCTCAACCTGTCCGAGTTGTTAAACAGCAGCAGCACCGAAGCCTGTAAGCAACATCATCCTTCAGCATTTTATGAGAACCAATTGAAAAGTCGACTTGACAGAAAGTAACAGAAGTTTGAAGAAGACCTGATAGGTTGACACGATCAGCTCTATGGTCTTCTGTTCAAACTTGCCATTGATATTACAGGTACCCAAGGAATATATCCACGTAAGCTTTCTATGTTTGGTTTTTGTCTGATAGAACTCTTTGAAGACTTCCACACATTTGACCTAAACAAGAAGCATGGGCAAAAGAAGCCACCGCAAAACTATATTAATAGTGATCTGAAGTTGAGGGAGCCATCTTTAACTATACAATGTGATGTATTCTTATAAAAGTTATTCTTAACCAGTGGTATAAGTTCCACACGTATATACAGTTTAAGATATAAAGCAATGTGTGAGAATTCGGGTTCGGGTTGTTTAGCAAAAAATATTTTAAAAAAACACAAAAGAAGAAAATAGGGTATGATTCGGATAAAAAAACACAAAAAAGAAGAAATTACGGTATGATTCGGGATCAAATCAGGGCGATTCATATTCAAATCTTGTGATATATGAATCATGGAATAACTACTAATGACATAGTATCATTCAACCTAATAGAGTGATATTTTTAACCAAATCCAAATAAGACCAGATTTAGATGCACAATCCAGGTTCGGGGGTTCAGATCGGTCAAACTCAGAACCGGTTCGTGCTCGGACTAACTCTCAAACGATGATACAAAGAGAAGGATGAGATTCCTTACCAGCTCAGCAGGAAGGTTGAGATCAAAAGATTTATAACTAGGCCAGAATCCGGTAGTCAGGACAGTAACCGTCAAGTCAATTCCTGGACTTGCATGTGGGTTGCTGTTAAGATACTCCTCAAATCCCGTTTGATTCTCTCTTGCCAGCGTTAAGTCAGTCACCTGAGAAAAGAGAGAATAAGAACACATGATCCTATTTCATACCCTACTACTCATAGAATAAAATTCAAGGCAACACACCATGCCCTCCATCTTTGAGGTGAACTGCCCTCCACACTGCTGCTTTAGCTTGGTCAAAATACTCCGCTCGTGTTCATCGTTAGCACTTTTATCAAAGAGCAACCTCCGTGCAAGCTTTTTCCTGCGAAATAATTTCACCATGAAGCATCCAATTGACAGACAAAACAAAAAAGGAAAATATTTCACGTTGAGTGATGGAAGGGAAAAAATATACCTGTAGAACTCAGCAAACAGGTCCTTGTCACTGATATATGCAAGCAGCTTTACAACCTGCAGTAGAACAATTCCCTCGAGATGAGATACAGGGCCTACAGCTTGAAAAAAAAAAATGAAGATATCTAATATTGAAAATTATATTACCTTCTCAAGTGTCTCCTCAATGGCTTCATCACTTAGCTTCTCACTTCCACCCTTCTTCAATATATTATCACAGAACGTGGCCAACAGTTCTGCACTTGAGCTGCCTGCAACCCCCTTGTTGCAGAAGACCTCAAAAGCCTCTTTGAGCGCCTGCACAGAAGGAAAAAAAAATTAGCAGTTAGAGAAGAAAAACATATGTAATCTGAATCGAAAAGAAAATTACAATACAAACCTTGTGGAAAAGGGTGTGGTTCTGGAAGCAGTTGTTTACATACGCCAAGTATTTGTCGTGCAAATCAATAACTTTTCTAACAAAAACCTGTTCTTGCAAGCCAACCACATCCTTTTTCTCTGCCTGCAGTGATCCAAATATCAGCTAGAACTCATCATCATCCAAACCAAACAAAGAAAAAGAGCTTCACAAGAAATTTTTTGATAATGATGGACTAAAGCAGAAAGATTAAAAGAACCGAGACCCAACATAAACAACTATATATAAACAGCATAACTAGGCCAAACAAGGATCATTAAGAAAGTTGGACAAAGCATAATAGACTAATAGTAGCAGCACAAATTCAGTGTTGCAGTGGAAATGGACCAATTTGTACATTTCCTTTTCATGCATGTTAAGAACAAAACCATTTTCACATTGCAGCGCATTGAATTATCATTTAGCTAAATGATCTTCGTATTTTCTCGGATTACTACGGGAAGGATCAAGGAGGAGTGGAAGACCTAAAATATTCATAGAAGCTGATAGTTTCATTGACAAGAGAGAGAGAGAGAGAGAGAGAGCTCTAAACAGATATGACTGGCTAAGGATTCATAACATATGTTAAGAATGAATCTATTTTCACATTGCAGCACATTAAATTATCATTTAGGTAAATGATCTTCGTATTTTCTCAGATTACTACGGAAGGGTCAAGGAGGAGTGGAAGACCTAAAATAACATTCATAGAAGCTATAAGTTTCATTGACAAGAGAGAGAGCTCTAAACAGATATGACTGGCTAATTATTCATCATGCCGACCTTAAATAGATGGGACAAGGCTCGATGGTTAAGGTATATTTTAGTATTTTCTCCATATGAAGTATGGGTTCAAACCACAACTATGGAGTGACGAACATCAGATGAGCGTTTGAAATGGACAAGCAAGATGTCCTTACAATATCATGGGAAAAAAGGGTCCACATACTAGGGTAAAATTCTAAACAAAGAGTGTAGAAAGTAAGATTTGATAAACAGAATTGCATTTATATCTATGGTACAAATTATAATCCGAATAACTGAAAAGAAACATTCCGACTAAAAAGAAAAAAATTATGTTTATATATATATATATATATATATATATATATATATATATATATATATATATATATATATATATATATATATATATATGACAAGGATTATAGCTCAATTACATAGAGCACCTCGTTTACACACATGTCAATTCCTTTCAAGCAAGCCAAGTATGCAAGAGACATAACTGATCTATTGAGATATCAATGCCTTGTTCTATATATCCGAGCGAACAAGAGAACGATAACCTAACAAATATTTTGTTCAGTACGATTCAGGCGCAAATTCAGTTGCCAAATCGATCTCGATTTAACAGTTGAAAAGGTTAATACCCAATCCATTTAATGACGGGCATGCGCATAATGAGTATAAGGGCATCAAAATAACATACTTTTTATTTATGAACAATAAGGTGTATAAAGTCTCATATAACTTAAGTTGCTATAGGTCGGAGGCAGACATATGACCATTGAGGACCTTCTTTGATAATTGTAGCACTTTGCAATTTCTCCTATATCAGAAGATAAATTATGAATCAAAGTACACCGGAGTCACCTAAATATTTTCATATGTTCCAGAAAAGGAAAGACAGAAGATGGTGGAGTAACTTATCTTTACATCAGTTAATCCCCAATGCAACAAAATGACTTTTGGATCTTTGAAACATTTCAAATAATATTGATAATAATAAGTTTGACACCGAGATCCGAAAATAAATTATGAATCAAAGCACACTGAGTCACCCCAATATTTTCATATGTTCCAGAAAAGGACAGACAGAAGATGGCGGAGTAACTGATTTTTACATCAGTTAATCCCCAATGCAACAAAATGCCTTTGAATTTGTATAGGCCTAATACATTCTATTTTGGTACAAACATTCAATTTCAGCTTGGTATAGTCTTATTTCCTCATTAGTAAGAGCCACATGTTCATTTTAAGTACATACGAAGCCAAAAAAAAAACGACAATAATTTGTTTCAATAAACCAAGAGTTTTGAAACTCGTATAAAAGACTGATACATCATTACCTTATGTGGGTGAATTACACATGACTTTTATCGACTTTCCCCATCCATGACCAAATAGTTAGTGGTACACTTTTGTGTTAGTATATACACATATCAGTTAGCATATAAAGTGGAAATCGTGCCCATTGATTCAAATTCATAGGCAAGAACACAGGTTACATTGTTGTGTTGTGTTTGAAACCCAAAGGGGAGAATGGATACCCAATAGGTTTAACAATCTAAGCTTGTTTATGGCTGGGCTACCCTTCTCATAGAAGATTGACTTGTTTCTGAAAACTAACGTTGCGGATTCATAAACATGTATTGGTGTGTGCATCCCAAATGTAGGTTTATTCAATATCATCTCTCTTAACAACATTTAGATACAGCTATCCATACTTTGTTCCTTCCAGTGTCATTTTGGCCTGGAAGATGCCACCAAATCATTCTGTATTGAGTCTATTGACTACTTTGATGTTACGTATCAAAATATGATGCTAGTACTTTAATCAGTCAAGTGGTGATGCTCCAGGAATAAATTCTGATAGTTTAGATGCCTATTAGGTTACTAAAAAACTGGTACACTACAGCTGCAGCATGGATAATAATTTTTTGACTTCAACTCTATCTTGAATTTTCTGGACACCCATTTTGCATTATCTATAAGAGACCAGGAAAAAAGAGAAATCGTCCATAAGAAGCATGTCACTACCATAACCAACTAGCTTCATTCCAACTATAATGAGAAGCATAATCTTTCAACAAGTATCACATGATTCATATAAACTAATCTATCTAGAATATATTAAAATACAATAAAAAGAAGAGAGTCAAGACTGTAGGGCAAAAAGATACAACGAATATATCACCTTCTTGTTACTTGCCGCATCTTCTGCTTGTTTGACTAAGGCTGTACCTTCGGCAGTAACATGCTGGATCAAAGAAACAATTCAGAAGCAACTATGAGGAGAAAGCCCCCTATATCCAGTGCAAAGTAACATATATCGGTGTAGAAAGTTCAGGCACCTGTTTAAATATCAGTGAAACAGGTTCCAAGCCTTTGGTAATTCTAGAAAATAGCCTATACATCCTTGAAAGATCATCCACCTAACAGACAAAAAGATGGTCATTAGGTTGCAATACAGAGCTTAATCTTCTTTTAGGAGGACCTATTATATGGGCATACTACTATACCTTGTCATCTCGAAGTAAGGCATGGCATCCAGAATGTTCCTTTTCCAGAAGTTGGCTTGCATATACAGATAGCAGCTCATTTTGCACTTTCTACCAACAATGCAAACATGGGAAGAAATTTAATGTATGAAATTAATATTAGAAACTCAATTACAAATTTCACTATCTCATAAACTAGCTTGCAGAATGTTGTGCTCAAACTTGATCATGTACCAAAAGATACCTAATTTGGTTTTTGTTACACTCACATCAAAAGAAAATATCCCCAAGGTACTAAATGTTAAAAACATGTCATAACAGCACACGTTTCATTCATAATAAAACAGCACATACCTCCAACAACTTTGGTTCGCTGCTAGAATGCAAGTAATGTGAAACTCTATCCTTCTCCCGCTTTAAACACTCCTCGGCCTAACAAAAGCCACAAAACCCATTGAATGTCATCTTCACTGACCAATCAAATCCATAATTCAGTTAATTACGGTAGTAGATACCTTTAGCATGTAATCTGGACATGAATCCTCCAGAATCCAACTTGAAGCCTTCCGTGAATAATAAGCAGCAGTATCTTCAAGCATTGCTGCTTCAAAGTCATTTACATAACAGTCCATATTCCCTAACCCAATTTCAACAAAAATATCCAATACATTCTTTAACAAGGCTCTATCAATCTGCTCCCCCTCACGTTCTTGATCAATCTGCTTCAAAGTGTAAGGTAAGCCAACCAAACATGATAGAAATCAGAACCATGATATATGCTGGGGGGGGAAAAAACACTTACCAAGGAGATCACCGCATCTCTTACTTGACCCTTAATCTCTTGATAAACCTAGAAAGTGCAGAAAATTTTAAGATGATTCAAAGAAGCAAGATAAATCTCGAGACGAAAAATGCATGCTTAATTCAAAAAGAATTTGCATTTTATCACTCAGAATAAATGAATGCATGCTAAAAAATAAAGAATGGTAATGTACCAGATTGCGGAAGCAGGTGAGACCAACTTCATTGAGTGCAGGAAGTGACCTCCGGGCAATGAAGTAGCGATCAAGATAATGAAAAAAACGAGAAAGCCAACGGACCATAACTTTATGGTTTACCCATCTTTTCACTAGTTCCCGCAACATGAATTCATCATGTTTCTCTCTTAAAGATGGCAATACCTAAGCAAGGACAGAAAATCAGCTTGTAAAAGAAACAAAGGGTGATATGAACAGGAATGATGAAATACTTAAAGAACATACATGATAGCAAGGCATTATATAACATACAACCACTGATATTGAGCTAACAACTAGCATCCACCTATATACTTATAAAATGCCAACAAAGAAAAGTTATTACAAATACATGAGATTAAATCTGAAGACAAAGTACTAGTAAATAATATATGTAATTATTAAGAAAGTTTTCTAAGTTTCCATTATCATTAGACTTACAGTATATTGGAAAGAACATTACTTAATTACTCTTGAGTAAAACTTGAAATCTTCACTCAGCTACTCGAAAGTTCCTTTCTAAGATGGTTGTTTATCATTTTCTATTTCAAGAAGTTGATATCTTTTCTGCTAGTAACGCTGCAATAACTTTTAGAAATTAGAAGGCCTAGTTTGGCCAAGCTTGTTCGGTTCCCGTCTGCGGGGCTTACCCATGGATAAGCTGCTGCACCCGAGCGAGAACTAAGGAAAAGGAAACCGTGCCCCTCTCTTCGGTAACACCTCTTTTTGTGGAAGGCATGCGGGGGACTTAGCGGAGGCGGCTCCCCATTCCGCTCCGTGAAACACGTATCACGAAATAAGCAGAATCCGCTTACGTGATAAGAGGCAGCAGCGGAGCGATTCCGCTAAGCCAAGCGCAGCCTACCATCCTCCCAACTTTTACCTAATAAAATGACTCATGTTGCAATAATGATAATAAGTTGAAAGATCATTTCAGGTTTCTTCAAGAACCCAATATAAAGTTTCAAATTGCAAAGAATAACATGCATCGAATTAATGAATTTGAACCGAATAAAACATATGAAACAAAGTCAAATAGAGTTGCAACATGTTCCTCATATTTTGCATTGTGACAAGCCTCTATAAGAAAGGCAAACGAAGTTAATACTTGAAAAACAACTCAAATCTGACTTCCTCCTCCAGATTAACATGAGACCTCAGACAATTAGCAACCACTAATTCAGTATTTAGTGTGTTTCTTATTGAATTTTTTTCTCAATCCTTCTCATAACTTTTTATCCACATTGATGGTTAAGAGTATAAACAACTGCTAACAATGTTGGCTAGATTCTCCTACCTATGTGAAGTATTGATGTCGAGGATGACCTTGGAACACCTATAGGTACAGATTTTTTTAGGATTCTTCCAAATCGAGAATCATGATGCTGAAAGAAAGAATCCAACAAACTTATACACAAAATCTGAAGAAACGCAGTATAGATGGTCTTGACTTAGGGTTCACATGGATTTACAATGTGCCTAGTTCATTGTCCATACACATCTCTTCTTATTCTTAATCAAACATAGTAAAGTAGTAATAATTATTACGCGACAATGGATGGAGAAACGGAAATTGCCCATACCGATGAAGTGATGTATTCTTCAAAGGCCTCCCGGTACTTGTCGTACAGCTGTTGGGAGTAGTCGTGCGGGGGTTTCTGAGTACACATGTTGTAAATGGTCCTGATCCAACATTGAAGGCAACGAGCTCGTCAGCGTGGAAGAAAGAAATTGAAACCCACAAAACACTAAATCACGGATCTGATCAGATAGGAGGGTTACGTGTAGAGCATCATGTAATCCTCAGAGCTGAACTGAGGCTCCGGTTTGCCTTCCAAGATGTTCTTCAGCTTTGTGATGCCCTTATGCATGAAATCCCATCCCTGCTCCAAGTCTATCGTCTTCCGCTCTTGCATCGTCATGCCTTGTGCGGTCGAAAAATCCTCCTCCAAATCAAATCCTACGCAGATGGAAAGCAAAGAACTTTGTTAAAGGAGACGTAGAATAATCCCAGATTCCAGAAATCCCTAGTGACCGATCAAACTAGGATCTCTTGCGATCGAACCCTAACCCTAATTTCCGGCTTGAATCAAAGCAAGGACCTGAAATCACGTATAAACCATCGATTCTCCCCCCGATCAAACGAGAAGTGATTCCATACGAAGCAGGAGATCGCAGAAAAACAGGAACGGCATCATGCCTGATGATTTCAGAGAGGGGGCGAGGGCGTACCTGATGGAAACCCTAACCCTAACTGGGAGCCCGGTCGGAGACGCAGGAGGAGGAGGCGACGACAGTCCGGGGAGCGGGACGCAGAGCAGGAGGGGAGGGAGTTCGCTAGGGTTTGCGGGGAAGAGGAGAAAGGGGGAGGGGCCCGAGGGGGAGAGGAGAGGAGAGGGGGAAAAAAACGCGAGACAGAGTACCGATCGTATCGTACGTGACTCTCTCTTTATGCAGAGCGCCAGCGGCATAGCAAATCCCAGATGAAGATAAACACTGTTTGAACCGTCCAACTTCGGGACACCCAATTAACCACTCATCTTTTTTTTTTTGGTAGGAAACTCAACATGTTTTTGCCCGCAACGGACCGTCTTCGACGATAACACATCTATCGGCACTGCTCCGGGCCACCTTCAGCGGCAATACACCTGAGCATCTTTGGCAATAAAACGCTTTCGACGACAACACCGGCATTCATAGGGACACCTATTTCCTTGTCCGTGCTGACTGACACGAAGCGGACGCCTTCGGAGCAACCAACTCCCCCTCACCCTATAATCGATCAATTACAGTTGTCTCTGTTCGAACAGATTCCTCGAGATCGACCCGATGATTCTGAGCGGCCGAAATTTCAGCAGGCAGGTTTACAGTCGTTGATGCGAACAACGATCACGAGATGAACAGTCAAGTTTAATGCAGTTTTAATGGTCGGGATTTTAGGGGTTTAGTGCAGTTTAAATGGGTTGGGATTTGAAACCAAGGATAGATCGTGCATTGATTTTTGAATGAATAGCTAGATCTATTCGGTTTATTTTTGTCCAGTCAGCTTGTCCTAGTCAATTTTTTTGTTCCGTTTTGTCTAGTCAGCACAAAACCGACGTCCCTTGTTATATAGATGTCTCCAACATGCAGCCATTGGCCTTGGTCAAGGGTTCAAATCAATGCAGGTGCAATCTTAGATAAACCATGACCCCAATCCTAAGGGATACAGGTGGGTTGGGTCGGGTTAGATCTCTGCCCGAGACCAAACCCAACCCTGAGTCAGGGTGGGTCTATTTAACCCTCCGAGAAGCAACTTTATTCATCCGCAACATTGTTGGTGGTGGCTGACCATAAACGAAGTTAGTCATCTTGTGTTTTTTTTTCCAGGTAGGAACTACGGAGTCATCTTGGTTGAGCCATGTAAAAAAGGTATTAGTTTAAACCATTTTTGGGTAGGTTCCAATTAACTACTAAAGCATTGGTTTGGCCCGATGCTCAAGTATCTCTCCGAGATCCTCTTTTTTACAAGTTGTGTGTATGTTGGTTGTGGTGTGTTATTTGTGGACGTATTTTATTGGTGTATGCATATTTGATGTTTGCGTTGTTGTCTCGGGAAGCTACCTTTGGAGGTGCTTGTTTGGTTGTTTGAAATCTATTCTATTGTTGTTGACTGATTTAGTGATTTGATGTATATATGGCCTAGCTTGGGGATTCTCTTACTCATGTCACGGTGACGGATAGTATTGGCTCACAAATCGCTAGTGTCAAACTCAATGGCAATAACTATCATCTTTGGGCTAATGCCGTTAGAGTTTTCTTATGTGTCAAGAAACTTCTTAAGTACGTTATGGAAGACCCCTCTCCACCGATGCCTATAAATTTAAAGAGTGGCAATGTCAAAAATCCTTAGTGATAACTTGGCTCTGGAATAGCATGAAACCATCTATTTCCGCTAATCTCATGTACATGTCTACTGCTAAAGGTGTTTGGGATGCGGCCAAAGAGATGTATGGACAAGAACGGAATGTCGCTCGGATCTATAACCTTTTTGATCGAATGTTCTTTACAAATCAAGGGGACAAGGCCGTTAGTGAGTACAATAGCACTCTCAATGGTATGTGCAACCTCTCACTACAGATTTAGAAACACTCAAACAACAACGTGATGAGTTCCAAATAGCCTTGTTTCTCTCCGGTCTTGGTCCCAACTTTGTGTCAATCAAGGGACAAATTCTTACTGGTGAGATCTTGCCGAGCCCTGTCGTAGCCTTTGCTCAAGTTCAACGGGCTTCAAGTGGACACACGTTCGCTCCGACCATGGAGTATTTGGCGCTTCTTTCGTTTGGTAGAGTGGGTACTCGTAGAGGTCGTGGTCGAGGTAATCGAAGCCGTGGTGGAGGTTGTGGACTTTCATCTAACCAGGGTGATGGTGGCCACAGTACGAATCGAGATCGGGACAATTATCGCTCCAAATGATCTTTTTGTGGCAAGTTGGGCCATCTTGATGAATGGTGTTGGGAAAAATGATGGAAACCGGCATGGGCAAATCA
Organism: Chamaelirium japonicum; assembly: GCA_947650365.1. Taxonomy (NCBI): domain Eukaryota; kingdom Viridiplantae; phylum Streptophyta; class Magnoliopsida; order Liliales; family Melanthiaceae; genus Chamaelirium; species Chamaelirium japonicum. Next base: position 57,181,568 of record OX393560.1, read on the forward strand.
TGAGAGCGAGGCTTCCCGTATCTCCTCTAGTGTCGCCTCAAGTTTTCATCCATCTAGTGGTAACTCAAGCTCGTATGTTTCTAGAAAAGAGTTCACCCAACTTCTCAAATCTCTCAAAGCATTAACCCCCAAGCTTCTTCTTCCTCACCGGTGGCTATGTTTGCACAATCAGGTACTCCCACGACATTGTTTGCTCATCCCGTCTCTTCTACTCCTTGGATAATTGACTCCTGGGCAGGTTCTACCATAACTGGTAATACTTCTCTTCTATTATCATTGTATCCTCACCATTTTAAACTTATGCTTACGGATGGTTCTTCTCGCCCCATAGTTGGTAGAAAAGATGTCTATTTTCTCTCCTTCTACTATTTCCTCTTTTTAGATTCCCCATTTACCATTTAGTCTCTTGTCTATCAGTCATATCACTAAAATTTTGAATTATTCTGATACCTTTACCTCTTCTCAATGTGTTTTTTCAGGACCAAGTGATAAAGATGGTGATTGATTCAGAGAATGAGCACAATGGCCTTTGCTTTTTGGATTGGACACCGCTTACCTTGTCTATAGCTCATGGATTGGTTGCTAATTCCTCTGCTTTTCAATGACATTGTCGCTTAGGCCATTCATGTCCATCTCGACGTTTTCCAACATAAAGGTGGATGTCCCGTTTTCGATGTGAAGCTTGTCAATTGGGGAAACATCATCGAACCTCCTTTCCTCGCCGCCATGAGATTAGTTGATCTTGTTTTTTTGAAGTTGTTTACACCGATATTTGGAGTCCATCTTGTGTTAGAAGTACTTAATGTACTATGTTTTATTTGTGAATGGCTTTCCTCGAAGAACTTGGCTTTATTTTATTAATGATCGTTTAGAGATTCCTCATGTGTTGTTCATGTTTTATCAAGAAATTCTTAATCGATTTAAAATATTTGTACGTGTGATTCGTTCTAATAATGCCAAATAATATCTTCAAAACTCTATTCGTTATTTTTGTCTAGATAAGGGTATCATTCATCAAACCTCATGTGCTTATACTTCCCAACAAAATTACGTCACTGAACGTAAGCATCGACACATCATGTTGCGCATACACTTATGTTCCACATGAATGTTCCAAAATTATTTTTGGGTGGATGCAGTACTCATGGCATGTTTCCATATTAATCGTATGCATCATCTTTTCTAGGTAACCAGTCTCCTTTCTCCCTTCTCTTATCGACCGGTTCCCCTTTTCCTCTCCCTCTATATGTTTTTGGGTGCACGACATTTATCCACAATTATTCGCCTGCTCTTGATAAACTTTCTTCTCTTGCCCTCAAGTGTGTTTTTCTTGGTTACTCTCGTACTCAGAAGGAATATTGGTGTTACTCTCTCCCCTTACGACGGTGCTTTATCTGTGTCGATGTCATGTTCTTCGAAGAGTCTCCTTACTTTCTCTCCAATAGGGATGGCAGCGGTGTAGTTTAAAACCGAAAACTACGGTAAACCGCACCGCATGGTGCGGTTTTGGTTTGCCAAAATATAAAACCATCGTGGTGCGGTGCGGTTTCGATTTTCAATGTATGCTCCAACCCCCCGGGTTATGTTGATGCTACCAAGGTACGTCATGTTTGTTGGTTGAAAAAGGTTATATATGGTCTCAAGTAATCACCTAGGGCATGGTTTGATAAGTTTAGCCAGGTTCTTCTTGCCTTTGGTTTATCCCGCTCATCCTCCAATCATTTTATTTTTGCAAGATTCGTTAGTCGAGGTATTATCATTCTCATTGTCTATATTGATGATATCATAATTTTCAGAAGTGATAGTGGCGGCATTGCTATCTTGAAGACATATTTAGTCTCTCATTTTCAAGCTAAATATTTGGAACCTCTCCGGCATTTTCTTGGCATTGAAATTGCACACTAAAAGCAAGGTTTGTGGCTCTCTTAACGCAAATTTGTCTTGGATTTGTTCACCGAGACAAGAATGCTTGGTTGTTAACCGGTTAATACTCCTATGGATTCTTCTACATATCTTAATATTACTTCAGGTGCTCTTTTTGATGATCTGAGCCACTATCGTCACCTCGTGGGTAAGCTTATCTATGATAACATTACAAGACTTGACATTTCGCTCACCATAGGAGTTGTGGGAAAAATTTTGCATGTTTCCCATCAACCGCATTCGGATGTTGTTTGTCATATTCTTCGTTATCTCAAAGCCTCCCCAAGATTTTACCTATGGTACAAACCCTCCAAGGTGGTCTCTATTGTCGACTTCTCTGATGCAAGTTAGGTCGGCAACAAAGAAGATAGATGCTCCACCTCCGTCAACCGATCCAATCATGTCGGTTTTTTAAAAACCCAATCCGATCCGATCCATTGAGTGTGTCGAAATCGATCAAAATTGGTCGGTTTGGTTTGGTTTGAATCCTGCACACCCCTACAAAATGGCTCGACCAAACAAAAATATCGACACATTGTTGAAATAAGCCTCACTTTGTTAGCTCACGGCCAAGCTCCTCCAGCCTATTGGCATCATGTTTTCTCTACTACAGTGTTAATAATCAATCAACTTCTGTCCAATCCCCTCAAATTAAGGTTGCTCATCATATAAAGTTTTATTTGGATCCACTCCTAAGTACCTGTGCGTTTTTTGGGTGTGCATGCTACCCTTGTCTCGATCCTTTTGGGCATGGGAAACTCTCCTTCAAATCTATTTGATGTATTTTCCTGCTTTATAGCAATCAACACAAAGGCTATAAATGTTTCGACCTGGCGTCAGAAAAGGTATATATCTCTCGCCATGTTTGTTTTGGTGAATCCTCTTTTTCCTTTGCCGACTCAGTTCGCTAGTAGAATGAATTCTTCATGAGAATAAAACTCAAGGGCACATTGATCTTGCCACGATCTTTAACATATTTTTGGTAATACCTTGTCAGCCCTAAGAATTCTCTCAAACCTGCACATTTTTAGGGGTGGACCAATTTAACTTGCTGGATATATTCTGGTATTTGTATTGACACATTCTCGGGATATGATATGTCCCAAGCACTCCACCTAAACTTGCCAATAGAACACTTCAAGTGTTTGATAGAAAGTTTATATTTTGAATACTATTTGCAGAGGGGACAAGTGCTCCTTCTATATTGGGATATTATAATTTATTATGCATGTTGGTACTGCCACGGTCGCCTTCAACGGCAAAACACATTCAGCGGGGGCAACAATATTCATCGGTGATGCCCACATTAGTGTAGACACCCACATTCGGCAAGGGCACCCACGTTCGTTTGTAGCATCCATTTTTGGCAGGGGTGGCCATATTTGACGATGACCATCGCGTAAAAAATATAAGCCACAGATATATGCGACCATCTACGACAATTTTTGATATCCACCAAACAAGTTTGGCTATCAATCGAAGGTAACTGACTATGTTTGCTGTCGAAGGTGGCCGTTGCAAAATTCATCGGCGGTGCCCACATCGGCATTGATGCCCACATTGGGCGACAGCGACCACATTCAACCCCAGCGGTCGTTTTTTTGGCAATGCGGCCATCATTGAATATGATCGTTCTATTCGAAAAATGGCCACCATAAACAGTTGTGGGTGGCAATGCCGATGTGGGCTGGTGATAAATTTTTTCACCCCATCAAAAATGGTTGTGGCAATACCGATCGACATGGCCAATTCTATTATGTATGTATGCGTCTATATGTATAGAAGGAGAGAAAAAAAGGAAAATAACTAATAGAAAAAATAGCACCTTAATAAGATCTCTTTTTTTCTCTCTCTATCTCTGTATGTGTGTGTGTGCGCGCGCTTGCGCACATAGAAGAGGATGAAGGAGGGAAAAGGTAAAAACATAGGACACATAATGAAAAACTCAACTTTATAACCTCCTCCACATCACACCAAACCTCGGATACTATCACCCAATCTCCTCCTCCTCCTCTTCTCTCTTCTCTCTCTCTCTCTCTCTCTCTCTCTCTCTCTTTGTGTGTTTTGTCTAGAAGAATAAATTTTATAAAAAATATGTCAGTTTCATCATCTCTTTCATAGCACATCCTATTGGAATTGGATCCGCTTATCAGAGTCGCAGCGGAAGCAAAAGATAGATCCGAAGATCATACGGTGTATGTTTCATTACAATTAATTCTACAAAACAATCTACATGCAAATCTATGATCTTAGCATATGTGCGGACACCCTAGAGGCATACTACGATCTACGGAAGACATGCATGCATCTAGTTAGGTGTTTAGAATCATCATACATTATGGATCTATGATCCGGAGAGAACAGAATGATGAAGAACCGCACTTGAATCGCAAGGGAAGCTGTCGGATAGCACCTTGTCCTTTGCGAAGGTAGGAATACTCAAAGTCTCGTCTCTGAGTGCAAGGAATACGAGCCGACGGAGGAATTCGTTGCGAAGACGATGGCGAGCCACGAGATCTCCTCCTTCTCTTTCTCTCTTCTTCCTTCTCCTTCCTTTCTCCTTCTTCTTCCTCTTTCTTCCTTGGCCGAAACCTTAGAGAGGGAGAGAGGTTCGGTTTTTCTGGAGAGGGGAGACACTAGGGCCGGCCCTCTCTCTCCCTTTTTCTCTTATAGGACCGGTCCCCTATTGCTTCAAGCAACCTAGGGCCGGCCCCTAGTAGATAAGGATAAGAGGGGGGCGGTTTTTAGGGTTTCAGGTGTCTATCGTGAAGCCTGGATGAAAATGCCCTTCACGAAAAATAAAACGCTACGAGAGAGATTGAGTGAGGTGCGCTACTCGAAATCGAGTTCCGTCAGCACCTATGAGCTCCTGGAATTATTCCGCTCATTCTAAGATCCATATTTAATATGTTCTGAGCCATATTTCAGTATTTACCAAAATACCCCTACGACCCCTAACACATGTGAATTAGGCTCTTAGGCTCCGGGCTTGCGCTCCATCGCGCTACTTCGCATCCAACGTATCCAACCAGGTCGGGGAATAATTCCTATACGCAACGACAGGGTGGAACCTTCAGGGTTCGGGATCTCTAGCTCCAACCGGATCCCTGATTAACTGTTCCGGTGACACACCGAAAGTTACGTTAATCAGCCCTAATCCGATTAACCCGCGTAGCTACCTAGAGTGTGACGCGAGTTAAACTCTAGTGATCCTAAACTTATGTTACTCCCTCGTAACCCTATTCTCTACTATACTCTGATAATCCTTAGTCCCTCCTATTACTGGTGCCATGATACGACTCGGGCGGTGGGGAGCACCGTCAGATCCCAATCGATCATCTGACTAGGGTTTGATGACTTGTCATCTATAACACCACACACCTTCCGGCGCTATGCCTAGCATTCGGAACATCGTCAGTTATACTGACAACCACCAAGCCTGGGTTAATTGTGTGGACAGATTGACTCATCAAAACGCACCCATCCAACACTGGACGTCGGATAACCTGTTGGGATTACATGTCACTCAAGCGACAGCCGGGTAACCCAACGTACCGTGGTATTGGACTATGGAAGGTCCTTACACGTTGGCATCAAAGCACCACACAACTGGTTGGCCCAGTGAATATGGTCCTTCAGGGTTAATGACAGATTATCTATAGTAGTAAGACGGTTTATGCACCAGTGTCTGAATCACTGAACTGTGCACCGTCTTGGTTCCTGTTCAACACAATCATCGTGCTTGGTCAGGTGAATGGGAATCCCACGTTCCCGTAGTGGAGACTTCACCATATCCTTTACCTGCCAACATCTTGTTCTCGGTGAAGCGACCGGCATCACCTAAGCTGTGAACTAGTTCTAGGTCTACACACAACTGGTCCACTGGGTCTCCCAAGCATGGATCCACCATGCGCCTCAGTAGCCTACTGTGTTCCCTAGGGTCCTTTATTATTATTATTATATATATATATATTAACATATACCATAGTAGTATTCTAATTAAAGCAAGGCATCTTTATTAATGTTAATATAGAAAATCCACGCTAAGGACATACAAGCTATAACAATCTCCCACTTGGCCTAGCGGGGAACAACAGTTTTAACTCCCATGGCATCCACATGCTTCTCAAAAGCCTTGGTCGGTAACGCCTTTGTGAAAGGGTCCGCCATGTTATCTGCAGACGTCACTTGAGTCACTGCAACCACCCCTCGCTTCTGCAAGTCCAGGATAATGTAGTATTCTGCTCGATATGCTTGCTCTTCTGGTGATATTTTGGCTCCTTGGATTATGCTACCGCTCCACTATTGTCACAGTAAAGGACAATAGGATCTTGAGCTCCCGGTACGCATCCTAAGTTCGTGAGGAACTTCTTGAGCCACACCGCCTCCTTAGCTGCTTCGCACGCCACAACGTACTCAGCCTATGTCGTCAAATCCGCGATGCATCCCTGCTTCACACTCCTCCAACTGACAGCTCCTCCTCCTAATGAAAACACAAACCCTGACGTAGATCTCCTAGATTCCGGATCTGACGCAAAGTCAGAATCCGTATATCCAATCGGCATCAGTTCCTGTAAAGAGTAAACTAACTCATAATCTCTTGTCCTACGGAGATACTTGAGTATACTTTTCACAGCAGTCCAGTGCCTTGGACCCAGATTTGATTGATACTTGCTCATCATGCCTACTGCATAGCATATATCTGGTCTCGTGCACTGCATAGCATACACCAGACTCCCTACAACCGAAGCATAAGGTATCTTCTGTATCTCTGCCCTCTCCTCAGGAGTCTTAGGACCCTGATCCTTTGACAATTTCATTCCATGTCTGAATGGAACCAGTCCCTTATTGGAGTTATGCATACTGAATCTGACCAATATAGTATCTATGTAGGCTGACTGTGATAGTGAGAGAGTCTTGTTCTGGCGATCTCGAGTTACCTTGATCCCCAGAACATAACTCACTTCACCCAAGTCTTTCATGTCAAATTGAGAGGATAACCACACCTTCACTGTAGACAACGTTCCAACATCATTTCCAATGAGTAGGATATCGTTTACGTAAAGCACTAGAAAAACTACTACAGTCTTATCGCTCCTTTTATAAATACATAGTTCATCAACGTTCTGCTCAAATCCATAAGACTGGAGAGCCTGATCAAAATGCATGTTCTAACTTCTGGATGCTTGCTTCAGTCCATAAATGGACCTTTGCAACTTGCACACCAGACTTTCTTGATCTTTTGTGACAAAGCCTGGAGGCTGAGATATATATATATGTCTTCTTTTAAATCCCCGTTGAGGAATGCGGTCTTGACATCCATTTGCCAGATCTTCCAATCATAATGGGCTGCAATGGACAAGAGAATTTGGATAGACTTACGCATAGCCACTGGCGAAAAGGTTTCGTCATAGTCGATCCCTTCTCGCTGGGTATAACCCTTAGCGACTAGTCTAGCTTTGTAAGTCTCAACGGTACCATCTAGACCTCTTTTTCTTTTGTACACCCACTTACACCCAACATGTTTAATGTTGTGAGGTGGTGTTACAAGTGTCCAGATCGAGTTTTGGGACATCGATGTCAGTTCTGCCTCTATGGCTTCCTGCCATGCTACATGGTCAGAGGATACCATCACTTCGTCATAGTTCAGAGGATCATCCTCCTGAAACTCTGGATCTACCATAAAGGCTTCTCCAATATATCTATCAGGAGCACTTGTGATCCTCCCACTGCGACTCGCGGTGGTTCCATAGAAGTTGATTCTACAGTATCGTTTATCTTAGTGGTATCGGCTCCCACTACGTTTTTTGTCTGCGTACTCCCATTAGTACCAAGCAATTCTTCAAGAACTACTTTACTGGTGGACTTATGGTCTATTAAATAATCATACTCCAGGAATACGGCGTTCGTCGAGACGATAACCTTTCTATCCTCAGGATCATAAAATAAACTACCCTTTGTCCATTTTGGATACCCAACAAACAGACATACCTTAGTCTTTGACTCCATCTTATCTCGCTTGTCCTTCCGCACATGTGCTGGACAACCCCAAATCCTAAAGTGTTATAGAATTGGCTTTCGCTTCAACCACAACTCCCAAGGAGTTAGAGGTACTGACTTTGATGGAACAAAGTTCAAAGTATATGCTGCCGTCTCTAGGGTATATCCCCAAAAACTAGGTGGCAATGTTGCATAACTCATCATAGTCCGAACCATGTCTAACAAAGTTTGGTTTCTCCTCTCAAATACACCATTTTGTTGCGGTGTCCCTGGTGCAGTCAACTAGGATACGATCCCATGCTCACGCAGATACCCAATAAATTCATCCGATAGGTATTCGTCTCCTCGATCCGATCAAAGAGACTTGATACTTTTACCCGTCTGCTTTTTTGCTTCAGCTCTGAACTCCTTGAACTTATCAAAGGATTCAGACTTCCGTCGCATTATGTATATGTATCCAAATCTTGAGTGATCATCCGTGAAGGTGATGAAATATTCGAAGTCTCATATGGCACGGATACTTATGAGCCCACATACATCAGTGTGTACCAACTCTAATACCTTCTTAGATCTGCTACCTTTGCCTCGGAAAGATCTTTTAGTCATCTTGCCTTTCAGGCAAGACTCACACGTCGATAAGCTTTCTGAAATATCTGGACTTAAAAGTCCTACCTTAACCAACCTGTGAATCCTGTCTGAGGCTATGTGTCCAAGCCTTAGATACCAAAGGAGTGTTGGATTATCTGAGAGATTTTTTCTTTTAGATGAATTAACCACACATGCTTCAGTTATGTTATCCTGCTTATGATTGGAGTTAATTATATAGAGATCATTCTGTGTCTTTCCCTTACAAACAAATGAACCATTTAATTTAATTGACACACCAGAAGCATCAAATAAAACTAAAAAACCTTTATTATTCAATAAGAAAACAAAAATTAAATTTCGTCTCAAGGATGATACATAAAGTATGTCTCTAAGTAATAAATTTTTTCCATCAAGAAACTGCAAGACGACATCTCCAACTGCTTCAGCCTCTGCCATGGCCTCAGTTCCCATGCTTAGGATTATCTCTCCATCACCCAATTTTCTTGTCTCCTTGAACCCTTGCAAATTATTGCAAGCATGGTTAGTGGAACCAGAATCCACAATCCATGAGACTGGAGAACAACTGGATGCTACTAGGGATTCCACAGTATGGATTTGAGATATACATGTGGCCTTCTTAGGAGTTGCACGGCAGTCGCCCTTCTAGTGCCCCATCTAGCCGCATCGAAAGCATTTTCCTTTGGGCTTCGTCGGACCATTCTGCTTAGGAACCTGCGACTGCATCTGGCCCATATTCGCGGGCTTCTTAGACTTTCTTTTCTGAAACTTGCCTTTGGCTTTCAAAGAAGACTTCTGCTCTACGTTCAGGGATTGGGCTCCTACCTTCATCCCGTCCTCTGCTGCATGGAGCGCCGCTAAGAGCTCTGCGTTAGACATCTTCAACCGGTTAAGGTTGAAGTTGGTAATGAAGCCCTCAAACGTTCCTGACAGAGACGCGAGGAAAATGTCGGTCTGGATTTCTGCATCCAAGATAACATCGAAGGAACCAAGTTCATTCACATAGCCAAACAATTTCAGCATATGATCCCGAACTAAAATCCCCTCTGTCATCTTCGTGGACACCAATTTCTTGATGGTCAGGTAACGAGTTACCCCGACTACGACCCTCGAATATTTCCTTTAGATAGAACATCATGTCTGAAGCGAAGGCCATGTCTTCGACTTGCTTCTGAAGGACGGTATGCAAGGATGCCACTATGTAGCACTTGCACATCTCATCAGCATCTAGCCAGTCTTTCTATTCCTTCAACTAGGCCTCAGTAGCACTTGGTCCCGGCATGGCCCGTTGAGGGGTACTTAGGGCAATTGTGTGTTTGCCAACCCTTAGGACGAGCATCAGGTTACACTTTCAGTCCTCGTAGTTTGATTCTGTAAGTTTGTTATGATTAAGGATGGAGGCAAGGGGGTCGAGCTTGGTCATGATTTCTGTAAACAATGGTTTAAAGCTAAAGTTAGGGTCTACTACAATCTATTTCATGGAATTTAGAAATAGATAATGTCTACTCCAGCCGCTATATCTTCACCACCTCAAGTGGAGACATCCAAGTATCTAAATTCCCTGGGCTGGAGCACTAAGACTATCGGCCTTGAATTGGAGATCGCATCTCGGTGAGAGCATGCAACCGCTTCTGCCAACGGGGTTTTTACGACCCAGTCTTCATCAGAATTACCCATGGAAAACTGAAGGACCTCCCAGTCTCCTTTTGGCCAGCTTTATGTGACCCGCGTGCGCAGCAACGGCGGCTTCACACAAACTTTCGGATATTTCCCATAAATCTAGGTAGTGTCGGCAGGGGTGTTCATAGGCTCCCGCGGTGCAGAAAAGAACCGTCACCCACTGCCACCGGCATCCTCTATGTCTCGAAGGAAACCACTAGGCGAACCAGCATGGAAGGAAACACAGCTCTCACCCGGTGGGAATATCGAACTGCGTACCTCCCACCCAGACCCTTAGCCGGTTGATTGTGGAGGCCAGGGGCTCCCCTTTGGAGGGAACCTCTTACACATCCTTTCTTTATAAGGTTTTATGCATATCTAGAAAGGTCACGACCTCCTAGACTTAGACCCTGGTCTACCGTGCTCCCACTAGGATTACAAACTTTTCCGCAAAGTATTAGTATCCTTGGAAAATATCATAGTCCCTACCTTGAATACTCAGCTTTCGCCTTTCTTGCAAGGATCACATTACATAGATTCCAAGGATCCCGATACTTCACTAGTTTGCCCATAATCCTAAGACCTGGAGCCTAGCCTAAGGTCAACGTGGAAAGGACTCCCACTAGAATGATGCCTCATTCACAATTTGATGCATGATGTCATAGTAGACCTTATCTCATTATAGGTTTCGATGCTGGCCACAAATAGGGACATCCGGCAACCTCCGCCGGACCTCAACCTAACAGTGGCATAACCAAATCGTGATGAGTTCATACTACCATCAAACGTTATCTAGAAATGGGTATCACACAGTAAAATCCTAACCTAACTTGGTCACTAGGACCACGTAGGGAAAGGGCATCCCACTAGGGTTATCATACTTCTTATGGAAACATTAGTTATCTCTAAACAAATCTAACACTGCGTATATCTCGGTGCACAGTACTTGGCTACCTGAACTACCACGGGGGCGGTTACCACCTTTTCTTTTAACTAGCCACCGGATTCGCACGTGTTAGAACCATATAGAGACACCGATGAATCCATAAGCTTAGTACTAACCCTAAGCCTGATCTAGAGACAAACTCACAAGCAAGATAGATAATCATATTATCATCGGAGTTCTCTAAACACTAAGAAAAGAGAATCAACAGAAATAACATCCAAGCTGAATCAAGTCCAGGGTCCGACCCCTGAACCTGAATAGTACAGCCAAGATATCCTGCTCTTCCATTTTGCACGATCTCTGACAACGATCCCCATTATCGCCAACGTGCACGCTTTCGCCGGGTCTTTGCACGCCATGGTACCGCTTGCCCGAACCGTGGGTGTAGCATCATCTCCTTCTTCATGTGACCGAAAAACTAACACGCTCTGAGCAAGTACTCGTTCGTGTACAATTTCGCTAGAAAGAAAAAAGAAATAATCCTAGAAAACATGGCTAGGAAACCGAGGGTGATCAACCTCCACCCTCGCTCATCTAGAGCCTTAAAACCCATAAGCACAATAATAATCAATGCAAAATTAAATCCGGGGTCCGACCCTCGGAGGCATGCAATCACAGATTACTATTCAGCACGACACCTGCAAAAAGACGATACATAGCACAATCCATATGCATGATCTACGCCGAACCCCGACGAAAACATATGCCATCATATATTCACATGATGTTTTCATGAATTCATGCATGAAACATACACCAAAGCGTGCTCTGATACCAATTATTGGAATTGGATCCGCTTATCAGAGTCGCAGCGGAAGCAAACGATAGATCCGAAGATCATACGGTGTATGTTTCATTATAATTAATTCTACAAAACAATCTATATGCAAATCTATGATCTTAGCATATGTGTGGATACCCTAGAGGCATACTACGATCTACGAAAGACATGCATGTATCTAGTTAGGTGTTTAGAATCATCATACCTTATGGATCTATGATCCGGAAAGAACGGAACGATGAAGAACCGCACTTGAATCGCAAGGGAAGCTGTCGGATAGCACCTTGTCCTTTGTGAAAGGAGGAATACTCAAAGTCCCGTCTCTGAGTGCAAGGACTATGAGCCGACGGAGGAATTCGTTGCGAAGATGATGGCGAGCCACGAGATCTCCTCCTTCTCTTTCTCTCTTCTTCCTTCTCCTTCCTTCCTCATTCTTCTTCTTTCTTCTTCCTCTTTCTTCCTTGGCCGAAACCTTAGAGAGGGAGAGAGGTTCTATTTTTCTGGAGAGGGGAGACACTAGGGCCGGCCCTCTCTCTCCCTTTTTCTCTTATAGGGCCGGTCCCCTATTGCTTCAAGCAAGCTAGGGCCGGCCCCTAGTAGATAAGGATAAGAGGGGGGCGGTTTTTAGGGTTTTAGGTGTCTATCGTGAAGCTTGGACGAAACGCCCTTCACGAAATGTAAAACACTGCGAGAGAGATTGAGTGAGGTGCGCTACTCGGAATCGAGTTCTGTCAGTGCCTATGAGCTCCTGGAATTATTCCGCTCATTCTCAGATTCATATTCAATATGTTCTGAGCCATATTTTAATATTTACCAAAATACCCCTACGGCCCCTAACACATATGAATTAGGTTTTTAGGCTCCGGGCTTGCGCTCCATCGCGCTACTTTGCATCCAACGTATTCAACCAGGTCGGGGAACAATTCCTATACACAACGACAGGGTGGAACCTTCAGGGTTTGAGATCTCTAGCTCCATCTGGATCCTTGATTAACGGTTCCGGTGATACACCGAAAGTTTCGTTAATCAGCCCTAACCTGATTAACCCGCGTAGCCACCTAGAGTGCGACGCGAGTTGAACTCTAGTGATCCTAAACTTATATTACTCCATCGTAACCCTGTTCTCTACTATACTATGATAATCCTTAGTCCCTCCTATTACTGGTGCCATGATACGACTCGGGCGGTGGGGAGCACCGTCAGATTTCGATCGATCATCTGACTAGGGTTTGATGACTTGTCATCTATAACACCACACACCTTTCAGTGCTATACCTAGCATCCGGAACATCGTCAGTTATACTGACAACCACTAGGCCTGGGTTAATTGTGTGGACAGATTGACTCATCAAAACGCACCCATCCAACACTGGACGTCGGATAACCTATAGGGATTACATGTCACTCAAGCGCCAACCGGGTAACCCAACATACCGTGGTATTGAACTATGGAAGGTCCGCATACATTGGCACATCAAAGCACCACACAACTGATTGGCCCAGTGAATATGGTTCAGATTATCTATAGTAGTAAAACGGTTTATGCACCAGTGTCTGAATCACTGAACTGTGCACCGTCTTGGTTCCTGTTCAACACGATCATCGTGCTTGGTCAGGTGAATGGGAATCCCACATTCTCGTGGTGGAGACTTCACCACATCCACTACCTGCCAACAACTTTTTCTCGGTAAAGCGATCGGTATCACCTAAGCTGTGAACTAGTTCTAGGTCTACACACAACTGGTCCACTGGGTCTCCCAAGCATGGATCCACCATGCGCCTCAGTGGCCTACTGTGTTCCCTATAGTCCTTTATTATATGTATATTATCATATACCATAGTAGTATTCTAATTAAAGCAATAACCAAAGGCATCTTTATTAATGTTAATACAGAAAATCCACGCTAAGAACATACGAGCTACAACACATCCCACACAAGCAATATGTATAGAAAAAGGAAGAGAAAAAAACCACCTCCGAAACAACACCAAATGATGCATGCCGAATGTGGGAAAAAGATTATAAAAGTAAGAAAATTATCTCCTATAGATGAGATCAATCATGTGGAAATAATAAACCATACACAACCATCAATAAATGAGCAGACCAACATCAAACTACCAATGAAAAATATAATAGACATGAATTGAGATTATTGGAGTAAAAGAAAGAATAACCTATGAGCACAATCATCAAATTACCTTTTTTTTCGAATCGGTTCATATATACAAATGGGGCAAAAAAAAATTCTTCCATGAGATCATACCTGATTACAAATATTCAATCTGTGACCAAGCTCTTTGGAAAATATGCAAACTTTCTCTCCCCAAATTAGGTTGGCTGCATGAACAGAAAGCTACACGGTTAGAATCATGGCAAACATATCTAAAAAGCTTTATTAAAAGGATGACTCTCTTATGTGCCAGAAAGGCTTGAATCATGGTGAATCATTAATTAGCATGATGCAACTGAATTTGTACACCCATTAGTTTACAGAAGGCATTAATGCCTCACCATTTAGGGCCTTATCAGAAAGAATTGAGACAATTTATATATCTTGACTTCATATGGAATGATAATGGTACGTGATGACAAAAAAAAAAAGGGTTGTGATATCAATTTCTAGCAACTTAATAAAGGATATAGACTTTCAAAATTAATAGAAGTGTGAGGTTGACTATGCAAATAATGCCACCAAAACTAAGTCAAATATCAATCTTATTGCTAGCTAATAATATTTAGAAAAAAAGAAAGAAAGGAAGAAGAAGAATATTAAAAAAAAAACACATCTGCAATAACAACCCACACTCACCTAAACCATCGAAGCTTCGCATTATAGGTGGTGGACATGCGCATGAGCATTTTGTCGAGTAGCTGATCTGTACCCTTTTTAAAAAAAATTCCATCCTCGGAATCTATTTAAAAAAAACCCAAATCAGAAACAAAGAAATAAAAATAGTGTGTGAGTGTGTGTGTGTGTGTGTGTGTGTGTGAGAGAGAGAGAGAGAGAGAGAGAGAGAGAGAGAGAGAGAGAGAGAGAGAGAGAGAGAGAGAGAGAGAGAGAAGACCAGTAGCAACGTTCCGCGCCTGAACATTGTGCATCACATGGGTTTGCAGGTGGTGAGGTGCTTCACGATGGAATCCTCGAAGACGATAACTATCTTTGTACATATTACCTCTAAGAACCAAAGCTCTAATACCATGTTAGGTTATCATTTTCACCCAAAAGATTAATCTGCTCGGGAATGAACCAACAACATATATCAAGTTAACACTAATACCCAATATTGTTAATGCATCGATTGACAAACATCTTCAGACTTAGCTAAAATAAGACTATTCCTCTGAAACCATGCACTCACCTTTATCTTTTCCCTACTTCTAAACTCCCCCCCCCCCCCCCCCCCCCCCCCCAAAAAAAAAAAAAAAAAAAAAAAATTGATCTCTAGTTCTTAGGGCTCCATTTTCCCTTCCTTGCCCAAAAGCTTCCCAATGAGGGTTGATTTTCACTCAGCTATGTCATTCTCCATCCTCTATTTAGTGAAGGCTATCATTACATGCCTTGGTAGACATGTTAGGTTTTCCTCTGAAACCATACACTAACCCTTATCTTTTATATCTTTTTTTATTAACCTCACCTGTGACAAGCTCCACATCCTCCCATCGATACTTCTATCAGTATCACTTCCACTACTGATTTATGCTCTAACCGCTGGAGGGAGTTCTGATGCTGGGCATGCACCGCCACCCCCATAGGCAGATAGTCGCTCAAAATATCCTCAGTTGCATATGAAGTCGGAGCGCATATCTAACCATCAAGTTATGTCCCATCAACTTGGGGTCAACTTTATGAACCCTTCTTTGTTATTCATTTTCAATGTTCTAAAAAGCAGCCCAGGACTCTAGGCGGGGATAGGCAACCGCACGGGCGAGCCTAGGCACTAGAATGTGTATAGATGCTATTCTATTATTCGTAATCATAAATTTATGATTTTGAATATACTAAAATTATGGATATTATCTAAAATAATATTATGCTTGTTTTTGTTTTTGTTAATCTTGAGTTTATGGTTATGTAAATGATACATGCTCATTAAAATAATAGTTGGGATAATCTTGAATTTATAATAAGTTAAAAAAAAAAGATAAATTACACAAAGACCCCATGTAGTTTGACTGATGATCACTTACACCCCATCATGTTTAAAATTCTACAAATGCCTTTCTATAGTTTGAAAAACACATCACTTGCACCCCCTCCAGAGGGCCTCTGGAGGGGGTCTATGTTTATGGTTTTTCAAACTATAGGGCGACATTTGTAGGGTTTTAAACATGAGGGGGTAAATGATAATCGGTCAAACTTTAGGAGGTCTATATGTAATTTACCTTAAAAGTATATATATTATATATAATATCAAAATAATAATAAAAAAAATACCTAGGCACCGCATAGTCGGTCTAGGCACTAGAAGATCCCTCACCGCCCGACTACTGCTTAACACTTTTTAGAACATTGTTCATTTCTATTTAGGGTTATATCTGTTGTCAGTGAGAGTTTTTCCATGTCTTTTCTAACAACTTCTATCAAAGTTGTTCTAGGTCTTCCCCTATCCTTGGACCTTCCACACTATTTGGGACTCTTTCCTTATCGAGGTCGTCTATGCTCTACATTGTACATGCCCAAACCATTTTAATATGTTATTTATTATATTGACCTCATTTGGTGCCATTGCAATACTTTTTTTATTGTGATTGTATATTTTATTATCAGGACTATCTTTGGGTCAAATCTTTCTTGCTATGTTCTCACTCCTCTTCTCCACGGAAGAGCATTGCTCCTTTTAAATGGCAGCCACTGGATCCAGAGAATTGAAATTGAATCCTGATGGTGTGTGCGGTTTCATAGGATACTAGGTAGGCAGGTGTGGGTTCATTTTGCGTGATACACATGGAACTATTTTTGTGCTCTGATTCTATTCCATTATTTACTACTTATGTTGTTGATGTTTGAATTAGAGGTATGCATCGGTTTCATAACTGGCCTATTTAGGCAAAATCCAAACCGATCCAACCTTGGTCGGTTTTGAGAATTTTCAATCCGATCCAAACCAAACTAAGATTGGAATCCAATCCAATTAAAGTCGGTTTGGATTGGATTGGATGATCGGTTTAGGCTTTGAACCATGCTCTTATTGGGCTCCCCCCCCCCTCCCCCTCTATTAGGACCTAGTTCAAACTTAAAAAATAATAATTATTATCAAATCATTGGCCTAAATAAGATTTTTAACTGATTTTGAGTCACCCTACAGTATTGCAATGGTTGTTGGTAGCAAGGGCATATGAGGACATATGGTATATTTAATAAAATTTTATATGTATATACATATGTCGGTTCAGTTCGGTTTAGGTCGGTTTTGAATTTACAAATCCGTCAACTGATCCAATCATGTTGGTTTTTTAAAAACCCAATCCGATCCGATCTATTGAGTGTGTCGAAACCGATCAAAATTGGTTGGTTTGGTTTGGTTTGATTTGGCTGGTTTTATCGGTTTGGTTTGGATCCTGCACACCCCTAGTTTGAATTCGTGCTCTCTAGGAAGGACTACGAGTAAATGTTAAATCTCTCCGCATACCAATCTACATATTGAAGGAGATTCTACGTGAGCTATCACTTGGTTACTTGCAGTTCAAGGATATCATTTTTTGCTTCTTTCAATCAAGATTCTCATATCTTCCCAGAATATTGCTAGAATTTCACACTTACATCGTGAAGGGAATCAACAACAGACTCGCTCGCTTGTGAAGGCAAACATCTGATTCGCTGTCATGCTCGTTTCCGTGACTTTCCTCCTGAGTTATGCAAACTAGTTGTTGTTGATAACTCCTGTTGTATGTTTTTGAGGCCACTTTAAAATAATATATATTTTGATCTGCCAAAAGAAATATCTATTAGGGCCACAAATATGGCTCCTAACGATAAGAAGCTATTCACAAAACTCACATTAACCACCTCATAATTTGAAAACAAATATCCCTTAGAAATCCTAACAATTCCGTTCCAATCATGATCCTTCCATCGAGGTCAACTCAATTTCATCATTGTCCAGGTTCATAGGTTGTGCCAAGTCTTGTACAAATGAAGGCAATTATCTCCTATCCCATTACCGATGTGGGACTAATCACTCAACACCTATAGAGTGTGTTTCAACGGGGACCTATTGCACGTGGAGAAAGACGTTAGTGGGTGTGACAGAGCCACTCTGGAGACACTCCCGGAATGGGCCCAACTCTGATACCATATAACAACACCCAAAATGATCTAAAAGGCCGACCTTATGGAGAGATGAGAGTACAACGAATATATAAAGACAATGATCTCTGCTTTCATTACCGATGTGAGACTAAGTGCTCAACAATAGGCAAGACATATGCAACCCACAATCGTGGGTTCGAATAAGTGCCACAAAATATTTCCTCTGGTTCTATAGTGGCGGGTCTCCCCCTCGTCTTAGTTGCACGCTTTTCTACCTGTGTTGTGGAATCATTAAAAATCAAGATATTTCACTCACTCTTACGACGAGTTTGGATCCTTGGTTTACTATCTTATGTCGGCGTACCAACAGGTGATGTTCTCTCAACTATAATGTCCCTTAAAAAAAAATAAAAAATAAAACGCAGGGTATTTTAGTAATTCGTGCATAAAACTACTCGCAACAGCATCGCCTATGGGAAGCAAACATCAAACACTTATTACGTCGTGACACGTGTTAATTAGGGTACTTCGTTCACTATCTAAGCAACCTTTCTTGCTGTGATTGGGAGGAAACTAGTTTTGATGTTGTTCTTCTTGTACCTGATCTGCTGCCGTCTCCTCTAGCTTACTTTTCCCCTCGTCTCTCTCCATCGTTCCCTTTTAAGACTACCAGCCTTTCTTACATTTCCCCCCTCGTCCTAATTCTTATTTTGGATTCGCTCCTTCCGTATTCTCTCCTCTTCACTCCCTCAAATTCCCCACCTCCGGAGCCACGAAAGAAACCATCTCTCTCTCTCTCTCTCTCTCTCTCTCTCTCTCTCTCTCTTCAGAGGTAACAACACAAGGTAACAACTAAGCCTTCTGCCTCCTCTTTCTCTCTCTTCTCTCTCTACATATATGTGATTAATGATGTATTTTATGTTTTCTATATAGCTTTAAGATATGTTCTTGTAGTTGTCAATCAATGTGCACGCTTGCGATGGGTTGTTTCGATTAAAAATACTGCAAAAGGTGCTAATCTTGGCTTAATGATGGACACCCATTTGCCCACTTCCCTTGTTACCACGTGGGTTCTCTCTCCTTTGACGCTTGCATGCCTCCCTTCGGCCCTTCCGTGCGGCGGCCGAGTGTGGTGATGGGTTGAATCCGATGGATCCGCATTGTGTTGGTCTGCTTTGTTTTTGCTCGACTCTGTTTGTGTTATTGGGTTTGTCCATATATGTTGCTTGCCCGGCTGATGCTTTTTGGTTGTTATGTTGGTGATGGTGTTTGGGTTTGATTGCTTTGTTGTGGCCCTTGTGGGCTTGCAATTCCTACTCTCACTCTTTCTTTGTATGTGCTTGTAGATGTTTGTGTTATGATTATATATGGTTGGCTAATTAGGGGACTTATCTTGTGAATGCCCTATGAATTTTATTCTCGTTCGTGATGTCATCTATTGAATGCTTGAGCTTTAGTTTTTCCCTCGGCGAGATTGGGTTTGGGGATCTTTTGTTTTGCTAATTCATAGTCTCTTGATTCATGGTTCCTTTTTATTTGTTGAATATAGGCTACTTTACGATAAATGATTTTGTGGGTACCTTATGATAAGGAATCATTTTCTTGGATTAGTATCGACGACAATCACAATTGCTTTACATTCAAATATCTGGATCTATGGAAAATACTTTGATTTTTTCTGGGCTCACCATAACCTCTTTATTGGGAAGCTACTAATTGGAACTTCATTACCTAAAAAATTCGAATCCTTGTATTCCTTGATTCGTACAATGTCATTGCTGGTCTTAATGCTGAAGAGACACATATAGTGAATGCCTTACTTTCTATCATCAACAACCAAAATTTACATGTATTGTTGGGATTTAGTCCCACATCAGCTGGGGATGGGCAACAATTGTCTTCATATACCCTCTAGTGGACCTCCCTTTATGACCCAGGTTTGGGGGCTTGAGGGTACCTACAAATGGTATCAGAGGCTTCAGAGCCTAGGTTGGCCCAAGCCCATGCCGATTTGGTGGAGGGTGTGTGTGTTTGCCTTCGCACCCCAGGCCTCTTTGTGGCTCTCGTGCCTCTCAAGCGCCATATTAGTCCCTTGAACCCACGTGAGGAGGGGGAGTTGGCTTCGCCCCCAGGCCTTAGTGGGAGGGGGAGATTTATTGGGATTTAGTCCCTCATTGGCTGAAGATGGGCAATGATCGTCCTAATATACGCTCTAGTGGGCCTCCCCTTATGACCGAGTTTTTGGGGGTGAGGGTATCTGCATGTACTTGTCGGGGGATCCTCCAGTTTGATCCATGAATTAAACTTAGTTTTTCAATGTTCACAAGAAGAAACAAAGTGATTTAATTATGTAGCTTTTGGTACTTGTATTGTTTAATTAGACATGCGTGACTTGTAATGAGATTTATGGTTTGTTGCGTGATGAATGAGTCATGAAGAATATTTGCTTGTAAATATGGGTCTTTTAGTGGGGATAGCCTTGTTGGGTTGCCAGTAGGTTGTGGTTCAATTTTAAGGTATGTTGCATAAGCGGTTTCTTAGATATAGGGTGGGATATGATACTAAGTGAGGTTTACGGTGAGTGCATGGTGTTGTGTTGTGGGACCTTTGCTTAATTAGATGGACAAATGGTGCATGGTTTTGGGAGACCAAATCCTAGCACAAAATGGTCAACTGCAACAAAGATGGAATCGTGCTTCCAAAATGTTCGAGGAAGTTTTAACATGAAATTCATACTGACATCTTGCTAGGGGAGGTCTGACACTGGCAATGGGTATATAGACTCGTATTTTGTATTCGTTGCTTGGCTAGTTGACAAGTTCGACACTGTCCTACTAACCTTGCAACATCTCTCTTTAGGCTTGGCCTGTAAACTGACATTCTATTGTCTGAATTGTTTTGTCAGGCTCGAAATGACCTACCAGTCCTCCGACGCTCAACTCCTATACCAGAAAATCCCGGAGTGATGTTCCTAGGATACATAGTTGATTGACCTTGAATAAATATCCATTATGGATGAAGTAATCATATGTCTCTCGGACGAGTTCATCTCTTAACACTTTAAATATTTTTCCAAAGTTAGGGCAATCCTCGTAGTCATCCTTGATTCGCTCAAAGCTGATCACCTTGGTCCTCATAGCAAATCATTGCACTACCCTTCGGTTCAGTGCGTCAGCGGCTTTATTGTCAACTCCCGCATTATATTTTAGTTAAAGGGTATAGGTTTGCAGGAACTCAACCCAATATCCATGCCTAGAATCAAGTTCTTCTAGGAGTTTAAGTTCTTTAGAGCTTCGTGGTCTGAGTACATGACGAACTCTTGCAGTAGCAAATAATGATGTCAGTGTCTCAAAGCCTGGACTACCGCATAAAATTCTTTATTATATGTGGAGTACCTTATTCTAGCATCATTCAACTTCTTGCTGAACTAAGTTATGGAGTTCCCCTCTTGACTTAGCACTCCTATGCAAACCTCGGATGCATCACACACTACTTCAAACACTTTCATGAAGTCTAGCAGGTTTTTTCAAAAAAAAAAAAAATTTGTTTGTGACTTTCCCTAGAGAAAAGAGGACCATTTAAGATCCAAAATTTTAGAATCCTTAGATCCTATCTCTTAGGAACTCTCAATCCAAATCTTTTAGGAACTCTAGGTAGTCGGGAATAAAGAAATATCAATCCCTAAATTTTAAAGATAAAAACAAGGATTGGGGGCTATTTAGAAAGCCCAAAGAATATAAAAAGAGAATGATTCATGTCTGTGATTTACTGTTTATGCATGAACAGTAACCGCAAACCTCCTCCCATGGCTTCTTTCTTTCCCTTTGTTAGATACCCTCACACCCCAAAACCCGGGTTGTAAGGGGAGGTCCACAGGGGGTATATTAAGCGGGTGATGAGTGCCTCCCTCACCGATGTGGGACTATTCATCAACACTCCCCCTCACGCGGAGCACGCGTCGCAAGGATTCTCCCACGCGGAGCATGCGTGGCAAGGCACGATCGGTGGGGAGCATCCGTAGCGGGAGCAAGAACAGGTGACAGGCCAGCTCTGATACCATGTTAGATACCCTCACACCCCAAAACCCGGGTTATAAGGGGAGGTCCACAGAGGGTATATAAAGCGGGTGATGGGTGCCTCCCTCACCGATGTGGGATTATCCGTTAACACTCCCCCTCACGCGGAGCACGCGTGGCAATGATTCTCCCACGTGGAGCACGCATGGCAAGGCACGATCGGTGGAGAGTACCCGGAGCAGGAGCAGGAGATGGGCCAGCTCTGATATCATGTTAGATATCCTCACACACGATCAATGGGGAGCACCAGGAGGCAGGAGGCACCCATCACCCGTTTAATATACCTTAACAACTTTCAACAGAAAAATCAAGCATCATCAACAACCCATACAACCTGAATGTGGCTGATCTCCCGAACGTCTCCATCCAACGATTGACCACCCACCACCAAATCAGGGATCTTGAACTGCTAAAAGTAAGGTTTGATAGTCCAATTGCAAGAAGGGACATCATCAGACTATCGCCACATCCTCGCGAACGATGATTGAAAAGGAAGGAGGCCCTCCAAGATGATCTTAAAGACGAGATATGCACACTAGAAGGGCTTCATGTAGGTTGTTTAATTTAGGCTTAGGTCAGGTTTTAGACTGGATGAGTCAATTTAATTTAATTTAGTTTGTTATTTTTTTTTTCTTCAGATTCTCTTTCATTTGAGTTTAATTTCAATTTTTATGTGTTTTGGGATCTTTGAGTTTTTATAATGAGCAGCTGAGATTGAAAGGCCGTTGAGTCATTAAATTAGTGCTTCCGTGTTTATGGCTCAAGTTATCTGCTATATAGCCAACAATTGTGCTAGCCAAGTCACCAGGATAACTTATGAATAAAACTAAGCCCTAAGGGCATTATGTAAACGAAAGAGAAAGGATCAGAGAAAATAAAGGCTCGTGTCCCCTTATGCATGCATGGATGAGAGCATTGTCCAATATTCGTGAAAGAAAGGTTTCCGCCTCCCTCTCTCACGTATCTCACTCTCCTCTTTCTTCATCTTCATACCACCCATTTTTAACGGCCATAAATTTGTGCTCGGTTGTCCTTTTTGGGTGTTCTTTTCTTTTATGTTTTGTAGAGGGAAAACAAGCATTTTGGCCCTCTCGGAATCGCGAAAAAGCTTCATAAGGCTTCCAAATTTGACTTAGAAGTTTTCTACCGAGCTATGACATTTTACAATGAATCCACTCCCAAAATTGACTCGAAACCTTATCTAAAATAAATTACTTCGTTTATTAATCCATTCTTTTTTTTTTTGTTGTTTGTGTGAATTCTTGGACTCTGGTAAAGGCTTGGAAGTTAGGGTAAGTGTTGTCATAGTTCGTTTAAACTCCTTAAAACGAGTTCAAATTTTTAGTTGATTTAGGAGTTTGAAAATACAGTATATGTTCTTTCTCTCTCCTTTTTATTTATCCCTTAATCCTTCTTGTTTAATTTTGGATTAGGCAAATTTTCCTTTTCTTTTCTACTCCGTTTCCCCATACAAACGGATAAGAAAGCTGATTATAAGTCTTTGTAATCCTATACATATATGAGTGTAACACCTGTGTATACAAATAATTATGAAATGAAGAAAAGTTTCTCTCGTCCTTTTTTACTTTCCTCTTTCTTTTCCTTGCATGCTAGGGTTTCATGCCTTTCACTCCTCTCTTTCTTACATGTAGTGTGAGAATTATCATAACCATCATGCATTGGCCCATCTATTTGTAGTCTTTTCTACTGCCTAACATTATCACCAGAAAACTTATGCTGCACCAAAAGATTTGTTTAACTAGTTTCCTTGATGAAAGATCATTCCGCTTGCTAGAGGTCTCGCACACCCATACCCACCTTTTTCTAAAATTGCATCCAATGTAGAAGAAAACCTATTTCTCTTCCTTAGTTCTCGAGCTATGTCATGAAGACAGCCAACGGCCAAGTCAAGAAGCTAGGATTTTGTTGTGGTGGGCAAGGTGCAAAGTCAGAATTATCAAAAGATAGGATACTGATAGTGTCAACATTTTCCTTACACTTTTCACACCTTACAAATTACAAAATAAAAGAAATTAACTTGATTTAAAAAATGGATATTGAAATCTAAATAGAATAGTACTTGGCTATGCTATGGAGCTCGGGCTACACACTGGCATATCCAAATTGCTGCGACGAGATCGGAGCGTAGGAAATCCCCATGGATATCAATGGTTCTGTTGTAAATTAGATTACCATTTACCAAGGGCAAACTATATTTTCATTGGATAAGGTCATAGAGTATGTTCTGTGTGTATTTAGTAATTGCCACATTTTGATGACAGTTAAATCAGCCAACTAGTAATATACTAATATATAGAGCTGATTTGGGACGAAATGCTCCACAATTATCGTGGTTAGTAGAAGATTTATTGAAGTATATTTATGGTTTCAATAATATAATGGTTCCACATATGCTTCTCCATAAACAAGCTTATACCATTTTTAAGTACAGAATAGAGGAGAATAAAGCTATTGCAGAGGGGTGACAGTGGGCTCCTAAGACTTTTAAGTTCATTGGAGAGGGAAAGCACCAAATGCATTGGGTGACCCTATAGCAGAATTCATCCACTTCTGCTGATCCGATGGAAGTGATAAAATACGACAATTCATTCTAAGCGTTGCATCAATGTTCCCCTTTGTCCCTTTGTAGATCCTCCCATGCTTAAAACCGAAGTTTCTATTTCTTGGGATAGTCTCTGAAAGAGCTTTCTAATGCATCTAGAACTGTCTTACTTGGAGTTGATAAGGGAGATATGGTGCTTGTAAAGGGGACAAGTGTAAAAAGCTAAAACAAACTTGGTGACTTGACAAAAGTAAAATTTACAGCAATATTAACGCTCGGCAAGGATCGTAATCCCAGTGATGAAGTTGACTTAATAATTCCTTATGTAGGAGACTTAACCAAATAGCTTAGGAACATTTGTACGAGTCTATTATGGATTTAGTAGGGTTATTTATGTTAGCTTAGAGGGTAGGATGAGTCTTTTAAAGGTAATGGCCGAGATTAGTCCTCGGTTTCTTCTCACTCTTCACATAAGTTTTTTATAAAGAACATAGTTTGGTGAGTTGAATAAAGCATTGAGTTTCCACAATATCTTGCATTTGAGGAGACATGCATCCCCTTCTCACTCTCTTCTTTTACCTTTTTTCTCTTGTTTTCTTTTTTACAAACCTCTTTGGAGATTTGGTGGTGTTATTTGATATTACAGCTCGAGGCGCTTTACATGTGTGAACGAACCCAGACCTTTGGATACCCTCCTCCTCACAAAACTGGCTTGTAAGAGGAGGTCCAAGGTTGGTGTATAAAAGGCTCATCACACGCTCCCATTACTGATGTGGGACTAACCCGTGTGAGGTATGACCATCTCAACACGCCTCCTCACGCAGGACACGCGTGGCAAGGGCACAATCGGGAGAAGCTCTCGAAGGGGGTCTGGCTCTGATACCATGTGAAGAACCTAACCTTGGATACCCACCTCCTCACAAAACCGGCTTGTAAGGGGAGGTCCAAAGCTGGTATATAAACATCACATCACCCACTCCCATTACCGATGTGGGACTAACCCATGTGACCATCTCAACACCCCCCCTCACGTTGGACATGCGTGGCAAGGGCACAATCGGGCGGAGCTCCCGGAGCGGATCCCAACTCTGTTACCATGTGAACAAACCCATACTTTTGGATACCCACCTCCTCACAAAACCGGCTTGTAAGAGGAGGTCCAAGGCTGGTATATAAACGGCTCATCACACGCTCCCATTACCGATGTGGGTCAGGCATGACCATCTCAACAACATGATTTAGTATTAGGTCTTGAAGTGTTTGCATCAAGGGTCATACAAGTCCTACACCAGATCAACATGGTAATGCAAAGATATCAATTTTAGTAACCCTAGCTCATGCACTGATGATTGATCTGCATGAGAATGTTCATTTACTCTTACTTTACGGAAAATTTTGACTAGGTACGTACACAAACATACCGGTGACCCAACTTGGTTCTGGATTCTTTACTTCTTTTTTCTCATATATATATATATATATATATATATATATATATATATATATATAGGGGCATGCTATAATGCGGCATGCGGTAAGTGCGGCATCACACCGCAGTCGTCTGATGCACCCGCTGTGTGCATCGCATGCACGTAGCGGTGCATCAGACGGTTGTAGTGCGGTGCCGCACTTATCGCATGCCCCATTATAGCATGCCCCTATATATATATATATATATATATATATATATATATATATATATATGTGTGTGTGTGTGTGTGTGTGTGTGTGTGTGTGTGTGTGTGTGTGTGTGTGTGTGTACGTGCAGGTGGTATAGAAATCCAGTTTTCTGTGTGTGTGTGTGTAGGTATTGGGGGCGGCCGCATGCGCGGGTGGTGGTGGTGGTTTGATTTTATAGAAATTCGGTTTTCTGTGTGCATGGATTACTTGGTTCAACAATTTACATGCAAGAAAATGTGTTTCTCAAGGAAAAGAAAAAATCCAAAACACTTCCTTCGTTCTTTGAATTGTGGATTACCTATATTGCAATTGTTGATACTTATCAAATACATTGTAGTGATCGTAATGTGTGATTTTTCTTGAAAAAAGAAGCAACTTTCTTTTCGAATTGCAAATTACTTGAGATTTGCTCCTTTGAAGTTTAGGTATTTCAGTCAGCCATTTAAAGACAGGAGCTCTATGTGGAATTCCTCATGTGGACTCCCTATTCAGATTCTGCATGTACAACATTGTACATGGTCTGTCGCTGGTTAGTAGGGGAGAGTGGGACACATGTAAGGGCAGATATAGAATGCTGCCACATGAGGAATCTCCTATAGGAGTTTGTTCCAATTGCATTCATATAATTCTAATTCTTAACCTATTTCCTCTGCCTTTCATGTTGTTAGGAGATGACGGCTAGGGTTTGGAGAGAATAGAATACTTCTCATTCAGGGACTGAAGCCCAATATATATATATATATATATATATATATATATATATATATACATGTATACACACACAACCCGACCCGACTGTACATGTAACCCGACCCATCTCTATACATTAACCCTCCCTCTCAAACTCACGGTGGATCATGGACCGAGAGTTTGCCGATAAAATGCCGGAAGCGAGCAATCGTAAGGGGCTTCGTCAGAAAATCAGCAGTCTGCTCCGATGATGGAATGAATGGCAAGGAGATGGTATGGTTGAGAAACTCTTGGCGAACATAGTGACAATCAACCTCAATATGTTTTGTCCGCTCGTGGAAGATCGGGTTGCTAGCAATCTGAATAGCACTCCGGTTGTCACAGAAGAGAGGCGTGGGCCCGGATATTACAACTCCAAGGTCGAGTAGAAGGCGGCGAAGCCAGATAATCTTTGCGGTGGTGGAAGCTATAGCCCTGTATTCGGCTTTGGTGCTGGAGTGAGCAACAGACTCCTGTTTCTTGCTTCGCCAAGAAATAAGAGAATCACCAAGGAACACACAGTATCCGGTAGTAGAACGGCGAGTGGCTACATCTCCTGCCCAATCTGCATCGGAGTAGGCACGCAGCACCAATGGAGAGGTGGAGGAAAAAAGTAGTGAGCGGGTAATGGTGCCTCGGAGGTAGCGGATAATCCGGAGGACTGCTGCATAGTGAACCGAACGAGGAGCCTGAACGAACTGATTGACAATGCTAACAACATGGGCAATGTCTGGCCGGGTCATAGTGAGGTAGACGAGCATCCCAACCAGCCTCTGGTAGCGGGAGACATCCTGGAGCGGCTCACCATCTGTAGAAAGAAGCTTCAAATTGAGCTCCATGGGTGTGTCAGCAGTGCGAGAGTCAGTAAGAGTAGCATCAGCAAAGATGTCGGAGATGTACTTGTACTAGGAGACCAACAAACCACGAGCTGATCGGGCAATCTCGAGGCCCAAACAGTAGCGAAGAGAGCCCAGATCTTTCATCTCAAACTGACTATGGAGGTGACGCTGAAGGGACGCTATGGTGACACTGTCATCCCCGATGATGATCATATCATCCACATAGAGAAGAAGAACTGCAATACCCTGACTGGAGGAGCGAGTGAACAGGGCATAGTCAGAGTGACGCTCAACAAACCCGGCGGTCAGGACTGCACTACGGAATCGCTCAAACCAGGCACGAGGGGCCTGCTTGAGCCCATAGATGGCTCGGCGCAAACGACAGACGTGACCTGAAGGAGTAGGGACGCCCGGTGGAGGAGCCATGTATACCTCCTCTGAGAGATCACCGTGGAGAAATACGTTGGTCACATCCATCTGATATAGAGGCCACCCTCTAGCAGCTGTCACAGGCCCACAGCTAAGAGGGTGCGAACGGTAGTCATTCGAGCTACTGGAGCAAACTTCTCATCGTAGTCAATCCCATACTCCTGGGAGAAACCACGAGCAACAAGGCGTGCCTTATGCCGCTCAATAGACCCATCCGGTCGAGTCTTGATCTTGAAGATCCATTTGCAGTTGACAGGAACCACGCCAGTGGGACAAGGAACCAAATCCCACGTCTGAGTCCGCTGAAAGGCCTCAAGTTCGACTGTCATGGCCTGTCGCCACTCTGAGTGTACAACTGCCTCACGGTACGACTGGGGCACCCGGTGGGTATGAAGGGCTGTAAGAAAGGCCTGGTAGGACGGAGAGTAGGAGGCAACAACAGAGTGTCCAGAAGTGTCAGGAGAAACAGGAGTAAACACAGAGTAGCCAAACCTGTCATG
The DNA here is from genome assembly GCA_947650365.1 of Chamaelirium japonicum. Taxonomy (NCBI): domain Eukaryota; kingdom Viridiplantae; phylum Streptophyta; class Magnoliopsida; order Liliales; family Melanthiaceae; genus Chamaelirium; species Chamaelirium japonicum. Next base: position 57,210,553 of record OX393560.1, read on the forward strand.
AACGTAGTTATAGCGATCAAGTTAGGAGGATGGAGGTGGAGGAGGCGTGGGTGGGGCAGCAGAATACGGAGGTAGAACGGGGATGTGGAGAAGTGATGAGGGCGAGGAGGGTGATGCAGGAGGCAAGGAAAGATCCCGAGACTCAGGGGAAAAGTACGAGACATCCTCAACAAAAGAAACGTGACGAGAGACACGGATCCGGCGAGCCAAGGGATCGTAGCAACGATACCCCTTGTGCTCCCGACTGAGCCCCAAGTGAACACACCTAACAGACCTAGCAGAGAGTTTGGTACGCTCATGGGGAGGAAGAAAAACGAAGCACGTGCAGGCAAACGTGCGAAGAAGAGAGTAGTCAGGTGGGCTGGAGTGAATACGCTCATATGGAGTGGCACGGACAGAGCAGAGGACGAAGTGATATTGATGAGGTGGACAGCCGTCATGACAGCTTCAGCCCAGTAGGAGTGAGGAACAGACGCAGAGAGAAGCAAGGCGCGTGCAGTCTCAATGACATGACGATGCTTGCGTTCAGCAACTCTGTTCTGCTCATGGGTGTGGGGACATGACTGCTGGTGAAGAGTACCGTGAGATTAAAGAATCTCACGCATCTCAGAGGAGAGATACTCCTTGGCACAATCAGACCGAAAAGTCTTGATGTGCCGACCAAACTGAGTATGTATCATGGTGGTGAATCTCCTATAGATGTGAGGGACTTCAGACGGGTGACACATAAGATAAACCCAGGTGCACCTAGGTAGTCATCGATAAAACATACATAATACATGAAACCAGAAAGAGATGTAACAGGTGCAGGACCCCAAATGTCAGAATGTACTAAATCAAATAAAGCAATAGATTGGGAAACACTAGTAGAGAAGGAAAGAGCTAGATGCTTTGCCAATCTACAACCTGTACAGACAGAGAGAGGGGAGAAGGACACCCGACCCAAAGCGCCCGAACGGAAAACGCTTTCGAGCCGATCACTCGATATATGACCCAACCTTCTATGCCACAGGTCGGCATTAGAAGTAACATACATGACTGACGCAATAGGAACAGAAGACACTTGTAGATGATCCAGCTGGTAAAGTCCTCCTGCTCTACGGCCCAGCTCAATCCTCTGACCCGTCCGCGAATCCTGCACAACACAAGCAGAAGGGGTGAATGTGACAGTCAGTCCAGAGTCGCAAAGAGAGCTGATAGAAATCAGATTAATGTTAAGACGAGGGGCATGATGGACATGGGGCAGGGTTAGGCGACCAAAAGGATCAGAGGGAGTAGTGATGGATCCATATTGCGGAATAGAGACTAAAGTCCCATCCGCAGTGCGGACCTCTAGGTGAGTGGGAGTAGGAGAATAGACAGTGAGTACAGTGGAGTCAAAGGTGAGGTGACAGGAGGCACCCGAATCGAAGATCCATGGAGCAGTAGTACCAGAGGTGACAGACAAGCCGTGAGCAGTCGCGGAGCCGGTGGAGGCTAGGTGGCAGAGGAGGAGCTCCTCGAGGCGCTGAAGACGGCCCGGCTCAAGCGCTAAAGAAGGTGCAGTGGTAGCAGTGGGGAGCGTCGAGGTCTCTACAGTAGCCGCTGTACTACCAAAGTGGCAGAAGGAGGACGGACCACGTCCACGGCTCCGTCCACCTCGACTGCCGTGTCGATCGTCTCGGGAAGCAGGAGCCCAGCGGGATGCTTTCTCATCCGGACCCCAGCGGGGGTTGCATGGAGGACGTATAGGACATTCACGCTTCATGTGTCCGGGCTCCTTGCAGTAGTGACAGAAGACAGGCTCATCGAAGAACCCGGTCGCCAGGACAGTGTCTGAGCCAGGAGCAAGTGGAGGAGGACGAGTACCCTGAGTCTGAAGACGAGTCTCCTCATCGATCAAGGCGACCAGGGCATCCTCTAGACGAGGGAGTGGCTCACGGTGCAGGAGCTGAGCAGCGATGAGAGCAAAGTCCGGCCGAAGCGTTGCCAGGAACTGGTGCAGGTGGCCCTCATCAAGGTAGCTCTGGAAATCCCTAGAGCATGGGCAAGCACACCGCTCCGGGATCAGGGAGTCCAGCTCATGCAAGTAGGCACTCATCAGACTGAAGAAGTCCTGAATCGTACGCTTCCCCTGACGAGCAGACTGCGAGTCACAAATAAGCTGATGCCGGCGTGCGCCGCCACGCGGGAGAAACCGGTCCCGGAGATACTCCCACATCGCGCGCACTGTAGGAAGGCGGCCGATGGGAGCAAAGAGCGGATGAGCAACGGAGTCCAGAAGATAGGCCCGGATGGCCTGATCGTTGCGACGCCACGTGAGAGCAGCAATCGTGACTGCCGTGGTAGTAGTCGTGACAGTAGCAGTCGCAGCAGAAGACGTGGTGCTGTCGGCTGCGCTACTGGTGACAGAGGAGGAGCCGGAGGAGGCAGCTGGAGGAGGATCATCATTGGTGATGTGACCCCAAAGATCGTGACCGGAGAGCTCGGCCTCGACGGTGAGCGACCAATCAGGCCAGTCGCTGGCCGAGAACAACTGAAAGGTGACCGCCTTCAGCGGTGGAGAGATCGCAACGACGGACGACACGGTAGGAGATGCCATGGAGGAAACTCAAAGGAGAGGGGAGCCGGGAGAGGGTTTGCGGGTGGAGGGGAGGGGCCGGGTGGGACTACCGGGCGGAGGGGAGGAGTCGGGGGGGTTATCAGACGGAGGGGAGGGGTCGGGGGTGGCTATCGGGCGGAGGGGAGGGGTCGGGGGGGGGGGGGGGGGCTATCGGATGGAGGGGAGGGGTCGGGAGGGGGTTTTGGGCGGAGGAGAGAGGCGGGGGGGGGGGGGGGGGGGGCTGTCTGGCGAAGGAGAGTGGTCGGGGGGGCCGGTCGGGTGGAGGAGAGGGGTCGGGGGGGGGGGGGGGGGGGGGGGGTTATCGGGTGGAGGGGAGGGGCCGGGGGGGTCTGTCAGGTAGAGGAGAGGGGCCGAGGGGCCTGTCGGGCGGAGGAGGGGGGGGGGGCGCTATCGGGCGGAGAGGAGGTCGGAGGTGGGCTGCCGGGTGGAGGGGGAGACTGGAGGTGGGCTGCCGGGTGGAGGGGGAGACCGGAGGTGACTGCCGTCGTTGCTGTTGTCGCGCGAGAAACCCTAGAGCTCTGATACCATGTTAGGAGATGACGGCTAGGGTTTGGAGAGAATAGAATACTTCTCATTCAAGGACTGAAGCCCAATATATATGTACATTTATACGCACACAACCCGACCCGACTGTACATGTAACCCGACCCATCTCTATACATTAACACATGTGATGCTGTTTTTTTTGGAAGCATATTTATCAAGATCCCATGTTTATTATCTGTCTGTGCTTCCATTTCAGAAATTCCTAAAATTGCTCAACAGATTTTAGGTCTTTGGCTATTTCCTTTCCCAAGTCGAAACCCCCTAATTATTTGTGTTTAGGTACTGTTATTGAATTAGAAAATTTTCAAAGCAGCTTATTATTTTACTTTATCGAGATGATATTGCCTATTTCTACTCTGTATATTCTTAAATAAGTGCATGAACTAGTTAGTTATATGGTACAGTCACTAACTTGACAATCAATTTTGGTGAAAGACGTTGACTAGCTGACCTTTTTTTTTTCTTTCTATTTTTAAGCTTTAAGTATATTCTTTAGTATCATGGAATATACTTCTTGCCGTATAATCACATAGTTTATCTGTAATCAAATCTTTCCAAATTTTAATTCTTTCTGTGTCCTGGATCTTTTTCTTTGAAGTCCTTTTTCAGGTTTACACCAAGTGACATGGCTTAAATCATTACTGTCAATATTTTGCAGATGAATTTGGTCGAACTAAATTACATTGAAGACTTATTAGACAACAATGAAGAGTCCAATGCGGAGACATCTGCTGTTCGTTTACTTGCATCGGGTTCCCCCCATAAAGATGATATCCATGGAGACCCACCAGTACTTCCTCGTTTAGGAGATAAGTACCAAGCTGAAATTCCATCCCTATTGACTGAATCTGAGCATCTTCAGCTCCGGCATAGTCCAATCAATACTGGTGACATGCTCACTGCTTGCTGTTCTTTTGGAGAGGGATTGACTGTCCCGATCAGGTGGGTTCCCCATGTAGGAGATGTCATCAAATGTAAACAAGAAGAATTTTTTGGTACCCCATTGGATGCCGATACAGCTGTCATGGGTTATATAGGTGATAAAGAAAGCCTGATTGATTTTAAGGGCCATTTGGTGAGTGGATGTCCACCTGTTAGTTCAAGTGATCTCAATACATTTCCTCAAGGGCCAACTTGTAAAGTTGATTTTTCAAATGAACCACTAGATCATGGTGAAGATTTTGCAGGATCCACAAGCCAGGAATACTTGACTGTGGATGACCAGACGTATAGGGGTTTTCCTTGGCTGCAACTAAAGAAATCTGAAGGTTACATTCCGTTGCTTGGTTCACCAGTTGTTTCTTGGAGCTATGCTGAATTACAGAGCTTTCTCCTTGGTCTCTACATTTTTGGGAAGAATCTTGTTCTGGTTAAAAAGTTTATGGGGAGTAAAGAGATGGGCGATATATTATCCTTTTATTATGGTAAATTTTATAGGTCTGATCCATACCTTAGATGGTTGGAGTGTAGAAAGATAAGAAGCAGGAAGTGTATACATGGGCAACGCATTTTTACTGGTTGGAGAAGACAAGAACTGCTATCGCGAGTGCTTCCTCGCATACCAAAGGAAGTCCATGATAATTTGCTTGAGGTATTCTCCTTTTTTTTTACTGATCTTAACCTGCATTGTTAAGTACATAATTTTCACTTTGTGAAGATTTATGGTGCCTTTGATCTAAATGAAATTTTCTTGTTAACTTTGCATCTGAGCAACATATAGTCCATCTTGACCAAAACACTCATAGTCGCAGCACATAGCTACTCTTTGTGGTACTCAATCATATGGGAGTTGAACATGTTATGTCCAGACGAAATCCATCGTGGAAATCTCAGTGAAGGTGATGGGATCTCAAGCCCAAAACCTGCACCAGCTAACTTGCGTCACATTTATAGGGGTTGGACTTCTGTTGCTAGTTGGCTGGCTAAATGAGCTTGAATGCCCTGTTACAGCTAAATGGTCAGCCACTAATAAGGCTACTAGATTACTGAAATGTCTTGAAAAGTAGCCAACCTTGTGTACATGCCAATTGCACTGATCAAGTCCCATATTGGTAACCAGTGGCAGTGGGTAAACTTCATAATTTAAAATTTCCTGTCAAGCTGGTGCATTAGTATTTCCCATGTCCAGTGCAGTGTTCTGAAAGGCTCAAGGCGCATATGAGGCGCAATGATGCAGCATGATCAGCATCATCAGATCATCGCCGCATCTTCAGATCATTGCCACAGACCTAATTTACTGTCGTTTTTATTTTTATGCTTGGATGACATTAGCTGTATGGGACTTGTTAGCAGTCTATTTCAGTTTTTGGCCATTTTTCCATGTTTTTGGCCTTATTTCAGCACTTAGTTTTATTTATGTTCTTGCCCAGTTCATGGGGGATGTCCATGATCTCATTCGAGGACTTTTCGGATTGAATCCGGGTCTTCTCGGGTGAGTTTCTGCATAATATTAATAAAATTCTGGGTGCATGTGTTTGCCGGGTACCGACGGACGAGATTAGATCTTGAAACCGACGGTTAGATAGCAAAATAGCTCCATTTAGATGACGTGGCAAGTTATGGGCTTCAGTAGGGAGTTAAATGGGCTTATCTTAAGCCCAATAGGGATTCCTTTGTGATGCCGCCCCTTTCTTTTCTTTTTCCCGTGAACACCGACCGGCCCCTCCTCTTGTCCGCGCGGAAGAAGCCACCCGGCCTTCCCCTTCCGTCCCTCTCTTCTCTCTCTCTTCTTTCCCTTGTTTTCCTCCCTTTTCCTTGCCTTTCTTAGCCATTGCATCCCCACCATCCAACCCCTAATCCCCTTTGATCTTAGCCATCCAAAAGAAACCCTAATCCTACAAAAAGATGGAGAAAGAAGAAAGAATGCAGTTTTGATCAATTGCTGAAATTTGTGCCTCTTCGTGAGTGCTTCCGGGCGAGACTCGTGTCCCCGATCCTCGCCGCTTCCGCGACTTCGCCTCGTGAAGGCCTCGGTGTTGATTTTCCGAAGGTTCCGGCTTCTCCCGACGTCCGGTCTTGCTCCGTGTGCAGGATCGTCGGCGCATCCTTGCAATCGACCCACGACGGGAAACCCCAGGCAGTATCTATCCTTTACCCTATTTCCCTATCGTATCCGCATCGTCTTTTTCTTATTTCCATTGCCTCCGCTCCGCATCGCAGCCGTCATCGTTTTTTCCATCGCTAGTTGAAGCCCTAACTTATGCCTATTTACTAGTTTTGCTATCTATAGTCTGCCGGTAACCCTAGCAAACATATCTAACCTATTTTTAGTGAAAATCTGATGCACATCTGCCTTTCAAGCTTTAATATATACTGCTGCGATTGAATCTTATATATGCTGAAATTAGTTTTCGTGATAATAATACATCTTTATTGTTAAATCTGAAACCTGTTTTATATTGATTGCATAGACTCTCTAGTACTACGTGAGATAATTAATGTTGCTGTCCTTTTGAGTTATATATCGCTATATTGATCCCTAAATCTTAGTTATTGGCCAAAGGGAACCCGAAAAGGGTTTAGGATTGTAGTGTACCTTATCGGTGCCTGCATCACGCAAAGGTCTCCTAGAGCCTAGGCGCGCGCCTGATTGAAATATATATATATATATATATATATATATATATATATATATATATATATATTCAAAATATACATAACTAGACGAAGAAAATGAATCTTAAGACAAAAGATAATTTGAATAGATCGTTGTTGCAACAACACAAATGTTGTAGCCTTGTAGGTTTGAATTACGGCTCTAAATAAGCCATTTAAAATATATTAAATCTTCCAATATGTATAATTCAAATTCAATAACCAGTTATAAGATATCAAATGTGATATTATAACAAACAAAAAATAAATAATGAATGATTGAATGTGTTATTTCATCCGTGTGCTTGTGCACATGCTTCTAAATCATAATGACATGTGCAAATCGAGAAAGAAAAGAAAACTCATTGAATCTTGTAATAGTTGAAATAATATCAAAGTCAGCAAATCTAACCCACAATTGCTCATATGGTCCTACATAAGAACTATAACAAATAATTTTGAATGTAAATAATATTCAATCAATGTGCCAATATTCAGACTACTGTAATCATGAAGCAGATCTACTTAATAGCTTAATCATATTGTCAAAAATATCAATTGCAAGCACATAATTGCACATGGTTCAACTAGGTACGTCTTTTTTGAGCCTGGAGCCTAGGCGCACACCTTAGACCTAGGCGCGCGCCTTTCTAACAGAGCATGGCCTTGTGTTTTTTGAGGTGTAGGGGGTGAGCCTAGTTGAGCCTGAGCCTAGACGCGCCTTTAATAACACTAGTCCAGCGTGGAGCATGTAAGATGATCTTCAGATATGTAAGGCGTTATTATCGTCTTATTACTATATCTCAAAGAAAATACTTCATCTCAAACAAAATGACTATCAACTATCAGATGAAGAAGAAAAGACGAACACAATATAAGTGCGTCAACTTGAAATACCCTAAGAAGAGACCTACCCAAAGAAGGTTGTAGTGAACGATCCGAAGACCGGTAGGAAGATGGGCCAAATAAACTGGTGTGTCCAAATAAGGTTTAGAAACTTGACAAATACAGGCGACAAAAATGGGAAAATATAAACAAATCACCAATAGGTTGGGTGAATCAAACACGTGGAGGGTCAAAGAAAAGGTAAATCAGAAAGATCCAAAATGAGACTACAAACTAGCAGCTAACCAATGTATAATAAGAGGTCCAAAGAGGCCACTTTAAACAATGAGAGAACAGAGACCTCAAACTTTTGATTTACATTAGACAGCTAGTAAAGGTAAATTTCAGATCCCTCAAAGTCCTAATAAGATTTGATCAGCTACTAGAAGGATATAACGATGCATGACATTATAACTGGCCAAATCAAGAGCAGAATACCTAAAACACTTAGAATTGATAGGTAAATAACACCACTGAAACTCAATATGTAGGCTAACAATTAAATGTATCGAAGTTCGAAGGAGGAGCTTCCTTGGGGATTTATGCTTCGATATAAGTGATAACCACTGAACCGAATCAGATTTGGGTTGGTGGAGACATGTTTGTCACTAAAACGAAAAAATTACTTGCAATAACTCTCAAGGGAAGAGTCAAGGGTTCAAAACAAAAGGTTTGGACTCTAAGGAAAAGCTTGCAGAATAATCCAACAAGAAATTGCCTCTAGGCATTACACTTGGTCATAAAAGGGGATGGAATGTATGATCCTTGATGAACATTTGATAAAAAGCCAAGGGGATGAACTTCTCAAGTGATTCCAATAGTTTGTTTCTACCAGACCTTTTTTCGTTGCTTACTTGGTAATGATTGTTGGATTTTATCCAATGAAAAATTTACTTGCATAGAGAGGTCATTTAATCCAACAGTGGAAATCTTTTGTGGGTGAGAATGATAATCCATCTTCAAAGTGAATAATCCAATGAGCATGCATGTGCTGTAAGTCATTTCTAAACTGTAGGCTATTGCACTAAATTTAACAATTACATTTTATTGAACTTATTTTTCAATGAAATTCCAATGTCAACAAAGGTTTGAAAATCAAAGCTTCTTTTGTTTTACCAATTTGTTTTCAAACCTTCAAAAATTTCATTGTACTTGGGATCAAGATCAACATTGTTAGAATGATGCTTCGGGTATTTAGGGGTTTAGAGTCTTTAGACCATCTAGGTAAATTAACCTTTACAAGACCATGAGGAAGTCTACGGTGTGAAAGTTTTATAGGATTGTCACTTAAGGTATTGTAAATACTGTGCCTTTGTTGAAGTACATCAGATATGTTTATGACATCTATGAAGAATTTATGCTGTGCTTAAGAATAAGTGCACTGGACCTCTTTGCATATCTAGTCTAGAGAATATTATTCGTATGGAAATGGAGATTCTTTCTTTATGATGGGAAAAATACAGTTTGCAAAGTTTGGAATAAGTGGGTTTGTGATCCATGATGAGTCTGAGAAGAATCGACCATAGAAATCTCCCCGAATAAGCTATCGTGAAAGGATAAGAAATCACAACACTTTAATCTTGTTAAATAACCCGAGCACCTTTAGAAACTTGATCTTCTAAGGTTATGAATAACTAAAAAGAAAGATAACTTGCAAGTTAGGTGTAGGAATCATTGCTTAATCTTTCACATGGCCTTGGAGGAATCACCATTATCAAAACAAAACAATTGAATTTACCATCAATAGTGGACTTTCATCAATATTTCTCACAAAACACCTATAATCCATTACCACATGTTTCACTATTCAAAGTTTTTGCTCCAGTGTATTGATATTTTAAACGAACTAGTTGGTAAAAAATTGGTAGGTGCTGCCAGTGTTGACCTATTGACTATATGCAGTTGTGGCCTTTCAGGGGCAAGGCGTATAAGTTAAAATTTCATTCGTTTTTATTAGTCAAGGGGGCATAATCTAGAACTTATATCTAAGGAGTGGAAAGCGGTTTTCTATCCAAATCCTAGCCTTAAATTTCTCAAAGAGACTACATGGTGGAAAATATCTCTTTGACTCACACTAGTCTGTTTACGAAAAAGAAATCAATACCATTGAAAACCAACGTTAAGATTTTATTTGACTGGATTGTTGCTAATGCTATATAGTTTGGATAAACGTCCATATCAAAAAACACTTTCAACTCAAAACTGTAGATTCTTGCATTCTGCATTGCCAATGCAAATTTCCTTGTATTTTTTAGAAAAGCTCTCTCAATAAATCAGCTATTACTTCTCCGTTTGGATGCTGGTTTAAGTAGTTTGAGGTGTAGTGCATAGTTCTTGATATCCACCAAACAAGCTGTTGGTTATGAAAATTCCTTAAGCAAATGTCCACTACCATTGTACAATCCTGGATCTTGCTTTTGTGGTGCCATGATTTTGCATCATTGCTTCTATTAGAGATTAGAGATACTTGTATCCATTAGGTTATACATCCTTCTTATGTGTATGGGACTCATACCCTCATGTATATATACTAGTGCATGCCCGTGCCTGTCGGCACTGCAGCGGGCTGTCTTTGGCGGCAACACACCTGAACGACTTCGACAACAAAACACTTTCAATGACAACACGGGCATTCATAGGGACAATCATTTCCTCGTTTGTGGCAATTGGCACGAAGCGGGCACCTTCGGCGCGACCAACTCCCCCTCCCCCTATAATCAATCAATTATAGCTCTTTTTATTCGAACGGATTCCTCGAGATCGACCTGATTGTTTGGGGCGGTCGAAATTTCAGCAGGCGGGTTTATAGCCGTTAGCGAACAACGATCACGGGATGAACGGTCAGGTTTAGTGCAGTTTCAATGGGCCGGAATTTTAGGGGTTTATTACAGTTTAAATGGGTCGGGATTTGAAACAAAGGGGAAGGAGTTAGTTGACGTGGAAATAGAGATCGTGTGTTGATTTTTGAACGAATGGACGTGGAAATAGAGATCGTGCGTTGATTTTTGAATGAATGGTTAGATCTATTCGGTTCATTTTTGTCCAATCAGCTTGTCCTAGTTAGCTTTCGTTTTGTCTAGTCAGCACAAAACTGACGTGCCATGTTATATAGATTGGGGTCTTGCCTTAATGAGAAGTCATCATTCTCCCCCAAAAAGTCTCCTCTCTCTCTCTCTCTCTCTCTCTCTCTCTCTCCCTCCTAGGGTTATTGGTGACATGGTATCAGAGCTAGAGGATCAGGCTCTCACTCGATCAAGTCCGACTAAGACCTCCCTTTTTTCCTCACCGACGACGCTCGCCACCGGCTCCCTCCTCTGCGGATGTACCCAACCAGATTTGGTCGGATTCGGCCCTCCCCCACCCTGCTCCAACTGCCAACACTCATCATCCGCGAGATCAAGCCAAATTTGTCCCTCCTCCGCCCTGCACCAGTGATCGATACTCCACGATCTGCAACCATCATCACTGCAGCTCCTTTGCGACCAGCTATTGGACACCAACTACTTCCCTTTGGCTACAACCTGCGAGGTTTCACCTTTGTTGGCTTAATTTGTGTTCAAAGTAGTGTGTGAGACATAGTACCAAAACTCGGTTCGACTTGACTTGCCCGAGTCGACTCGACTTGGCCGAAAATCGGATCGACTCGGACCAGCTGTGACTCGTGCTGTGACTCGGGCCAACTCGATCCGACTCGGTCCGACTTTGGCTTTTACTATTTTGTGTTTTTAAAACACACACACACACACACACACACACACACACACACACACACACACATATATATATATATATATATATATATATATATATATATATATATAAAATTACCGAGTCGAGTTTCGAGTCGAATCTTCGAGTTACTCGACTCGGTGGACTTTCGAGTAGAGTCCGAGTTCCGGGTTTTTGAACACTGGTGTGAGAAATTACATGTACCTCTGGTTTTGCTGAGTCAAGATAGCGATCACCTTCATGAAGATCGATCAAGTGCAGCACATCGTTTCAAAGAACATCTAAAGACTTGGCAGTCCATCACATAACCTTAGTTGTGCAACGGAAGGATCGAATCACTCGCAAGTTTTCTATTGGATTCAGGGATGAACATCATATGCAAAAAAAAAAAATCATAATGTTGGGATTATGAAAGATGATACCTCATAGATTTAATTAAAAGCCCGTGGAAAAGATGATTTTTGCAACCTCGTGAAGACATCTCCTATGTCCCTCAAACAAGGCCTGCCCTTGAGAGCTTGTGGTGTGAGAGCTCTCCTTTTTCTTCCTCTTCTCTTCCTTTCTACCTTGACTGGCTTCTAGGGTTCCCCTTGCTCATAGCATGCATGAGGCCGATCCCCTTGGGAGACTTATAAAGTCGCCTTGGCCGACCCCTTATGGGAATCCCCCTTAGGGTTGGGTTTCCATTAGTGGGAGCCCCCATATATTGCCTTCTGGAGTCTTGCCAAAGCAAGATTCCTAGTGCAACCAGTATCCCTTTTGATTAGCCCCTAGGGAGGCCTATTGGGATCCCTATAGCTGGCCATTGGGTTTCCTATTGAGGTTTTGTCTCTTGAGGTTTTTTAGGAAAAGTTTGACTCCCCGTTGTTTCCACCTCTGAATCCCATTCAAATTAGGACTATCAACATGGGAATCACTAATTTTTAGGACTTTAATTCTAGTTGAATTAGGACTCTAGTTAGCATGGATAAGCCCATGACTAAGAATCCTACTTACACTAGGATTAGGGTGGTCGGCCTACTATCAAAAGCTAGGAGTTGGGATCAGTTAGGACTCTAAGGATTCTTTGTTATCTCATGCCTATATCTTTATCTAATTAACCATGGTTAGAACCACTATCAGTTAGGACTCTAAGGATTCCTTGTCATCTCATTATCCAGCATACACAAATGTTGATCAGGAGATGCAACCATATTTACCAAGTTCAGATTCCCTTTAGGTCGCTTTTTAAACATATTTTTTTAAAAAAAAACACCGAACTTTGTGACTATGGATGCAACTGTCCTATCTGGTACACACACTGTCTCATGACTTTAAGTTAACTTCTCATTCTTCATGATCACTTCATCAAAATTCTTTTTAATAAAATAATAATATTTTATAAATATATATAAAATTTATTTGATAAATACTTTATCAAAAAATTTACATGGTACCATTTCTAGTGATCATACTAAATAAGAGTTACTTAAGGGGATACCTTCTCTAAAATAGTGAGTTTAGAAAGTCCTCGATGATCGAACGTGTTCCCAAGCACTCAATGCATGCCACCCAAGATACACAATTATTGACCACCATGTCAGTCTCACTGGTTTGTATGTCAAAGTGACATACATAGATACATTTAGCCCCGAGTTCACAAACATCTTATGATTGAGTCTATGCAATCAGTAAATGAGAGACACATCATCATAAGACAGTCATCTAGATGAAGTGCTCTCATAGTGATCATGTTTTGTGTATTCTAAATACGCCAACACCGTTGACTCAGAGTCACTACTCTGATGATTGAGATAAACCATCTCATACTAGGTGAAAGTCAAGAGTGTTACATACTTACATACATGATATTCAGTCCGATCACCGACTGCGAAACTTATCATGTATAATAGTTCGGTAAGCTTAGACGTCATGTATGTGAATCTCATTCACATACCTAAGTAACCTATGTTATACTTGATGGACTAATATGCATCTCATGCAACAATATAATAAATGTTACAATGTATAATGTATAGAAAGGAAGCTATCTCATTAATAATGTCAAGGAACATGGAATTGGCATGTAGAAAATCACCATTCCCAACAGAATCCCCATCTAATATTGCACACCAGTTATTGTATGCTGAATTTTCTTGCAACTTCCCTTGTTTATGCAACCATAATAGCAATGTGGCTTTATCCCGGGATTTAGTATGCATATGCCTGTCCTTGGGGAATGGTTTGTAGTTGTAACAACGGGTTCTCTACAAAAGTAGTGTTATTATTCTTAACAATGTAAGCGAGAAAGACATCTAGTACACCACAACAATCGGTACGCATGACACTTCGGTCTATATCGAAGTGCCGATTATCAGAATTAATCGGCTCAAATTGATGTTTGGCTTAACATCTAGAGTTCACAGAATCACAGTACAGCACTTGTCTTCAAAACCAGCACCTATGTTTGTAGTAGGTAGACCACTTGCGTTTTTGAAGTGTCAGCAATGTTTGCAATAGGTGCAACAATTGTCTTCAAAAGTGCCAACTATGATTGCAATAGGTACATATGTTGAAACTCCCAAATAACATTTAGAATCTTCTATGTTAATAACAGGTAAATCTTTGTTTTGGAAATTTTATTTGACACACATAATTGTTTTTTCTTTTCTTCAACTTATTTAAATGTCCCTTTTGATTCTGTATGAACTGTAATTCCTATGGCAGGCAACTAAGTCCTTCAGTGAGGGAAGAGCTTCTCTAGATGAATTCGTGTTCACTCTAAAATCTATGGTTGGTCTGGAACTTCTCGTAGAAGCCGTAGGAATTGGTAAGGGGAAGCATGACCTCACTGGCATTGTACTGGATCTGGCCAGACCAAATCAAGCGGTCCCTATACGCCCTCAGATACCTATGGGCAAAGCATGCTCTTCCCTCACGTCTGGAGACATTATCAAGTTTCTAACAGGAGATTTCAGGTTAAGCAAAGCAAGGTCGAACGATATCTTCTGGGAAGCAGTTTGGCCCCGTCTTCTCGTGAGAGGGTGGCACTCTGAGCAGCCCAAAGGTCTCCGGTATGTCGGTTCGAAAGCGTTGGTATTTGTCATCCCCGGTATCAAAAAGGTCTCTAGAAAAAAACACACGAAAGGAAATCATTACTTTGATTCTGTTAGTGATCTCTTGAACAAAGTGGCATCTGACCCAAGGCTTCTTGAGTTAGAGGTTGAAGGTGCTAATGAAAGCGGAAACTGCAAGGATGAATATGGGTGGGATGCAGATGCGAAATTGGACCAAACCGGTCAGTCCGATCATCAACGCCATTACTATCTCAGCCCCAAACTTCCAAATTGCAGTTCAGAACTCGTGAAATTTACTGTCGTGGATACTAGTTCGACCCGAGGGGAGGCACCATTCGATGTGAGAGAACTGCGGAGTTCACATATGGATAGTGATAGCTCGGTAGACCTTCCAGACTCTGATGCAGCATTGAACCATCAAGAGAAGTCTGATTTAGGTAAATCGGACGACAGGAACCTAGAGAGCAACAAGAAGTGCACATCAGACAAAGGAGTGCAATCTGATCATTTTGTTTCTGTTTTGAATCAAAGGGTTGATTCCAAGGATCAATGCTGTGAAGTATCAAACGATAAGAAGTTCGTAAAGGATACGAAGTGCCAATATAGTCGCAGGGTGAAATCCGGCCAACCGAATTATTTAGCCCCAGCCTCGAAACGACGGAGGTTTACTCCTTGCAAGTATGTAGTAACCGGTCGCTGTTCTAACATCGTTTCAAGGGACCATCAGCTAAAGAAAGAGGAGCCCCATTGCGAGCAGAAATCATCGGGAGTGAATGAAATCTCTTCAGCTAATGGCAGCTTAGTTAGCGAGGTAGTCCTCTCTCACGAAAAGCATCAGGAACATACTTTGATCGACCTTAATCTTCCACAGTTTCCACCAGATTTCGATACTGTTGAGGCCGGTAGCCATGATGGTTCGAACCCGAAGGGACCTTTGTTCCCTTCAGAAAATGCTAAGGCTGCTCAGCAGATTGATGTCCACAAAATATTTGATGAGTCAATGGGGGTTCCTAGCATGCAGCAGCCTACTAACTGTACACGGAGGCAGAGCACCAGAAACCGCCCACCCACCGCGAGAGCACTAGAAGCACTCGCATGTGGATTCCTCGGCACAAAGCGGAAGTTGAGGGGCACGAAGGACCCTCCCTTGAGTGATTTGGTATCTGGGTCTTCCAGCCAAGCACGAACGGCGGTTGGAGCACCAGTACCTATTACTACTACTGATCTTGTCATGGTCCCAAATGTGGGACTAACTGAAGAGTATCGGAGGGCCACGAACCATGCGAGCATGTTCAACGAGTCGTGCGTTTGGTCTGAGAGAAAAGAGGATCATGACTTGCTCAGGGTTCTTTATTCCTAGGGTTTTAATTCCCTATGTCAGCTTCATATATATTGTTGACATGGTTAACTGACATGCTATTAGAGGTCCTGGTTTTTGAGAGGTCCTGGGTTCGAATTGTGTTACCTCCATTTGTTTATTTCAGTAGTGTCCCATTTGTTCAATTCTTCACGTGTGCAGTGAGGAGCTCTAACACTCTTCACCAAGAATTGGAGATGCAACTGTTTATGGGTGAAACCTTCAAAGGGAATGCTCACATGTATCAGAGTCACCTACATGTGAGAATACCACCCAAAGGTAAAACGAAATTGCGTGTAATGCAAAGACATGTAAAGTTAAAGAGAAGCACTCTAAAAAAGCAATGTTGTGGAGTAGGAATGGTTCCACCTGTCGTTTGCATTGAGCAATCAGCCTTGAATTCATCGTGTTAGAGATATTTGTATGTATTAGGTTATACATCATTCTACTATGTATAAAGCTATATATATATATATATATATATATATATATAGTGAGTTGTGAGCTATAGAAGAAGAAAATGAGTTGCGATCATTTTGATCACCTTAGATGTTTTGGATTTTATGAAAATTGGTGGGTGTGTTGTCTAGGGTAATATGATCATCCTCATCAATTTTCAAGGAATTTCAAAACTTCTAGGGTCATCAAATGGTAGAAGCTTTATCTACCGTCCAAAACTTCCAGTCAAGCCTGCTCTACCCTCTATCTACTTGTATAAGCACTTCTCGACCTGTCGAGAGGAGCTCTACTCCTTCAAAGATAATGGATTCAAAGGTCGTGTCTTACCGCATGGAGACGTAGGCTTCGGCTGAACTTCATCACCACCTCCTGTGTCAACCCTTCTTCTCTCTCTACTCTACAATGTTAATATGACAGCTCAACACGCAATAGCTCAGCGCTCTACAACGTACCACATCTCGAAGGTCAATACCTTCTATCGACTATTGAAGGTGGACCGTACGACGACCGTAATCTCTCCCCCCCCCCAATAGTTTGGCACCGTCTGTGGCATTCTTCCTTATCAATTTGCGACCTCTAGACTTTCCAATTCCTTCGATCAAGCAGCAACTACCGATAACTTGAGCAACCCGTTTGTGTATATCGTTATACCAGAATGGCGAAGATATGACATGTGGATCAGTTGGAGGGAAGTCATCTAAATTGAGACATTCAAACATCAGGGGTGAATCCTTCGATGTCAGCCACCGGTATCAACGACGGAGCAAATGTTCACTGGTTGCTCGACCTGTCCTATGATCCCTACATCGGGAGTGATGTTCGAAACTACAACCGTTATCCGAGGGTTTGGAGACAGCTAACCCTCGGGCATCCTTCGGTGTTGCAAATCTCCTGAGGATTCAGACATCCACCGAGGGTTTGGAAACAACCAACTCTCGAGCACCCTCCGACGTTGCAGATCACCTGAAGGTTCAACCGACAACCGAGGGATTAGAGACAACCAACCCTCGAAGACAAAGTCCGAGGCATGCACTGTCACCTCGGCACTCAAGCAATTAGTCCAAGGAGACAGTCTTGGCACCCAAAGACAAGACTAGTTTGATCGCACAGGGTCTTCCCATGATCAGCTAGCAAACACAAAGGTGCATGCTCGGTGTCCCTTCGCTAATTTGATCAACCAACATTCAAAGGCACCTGCTACGTACCCCGTAACCGGTTGGGTCAGTAAGAGTTTTGTCTCAACCAACCAAAGTCAATACTAGTTTGATCGCACAGGGTCTCCCCATGATTAGCTAGCAAACGCAAAGGTGTATGCTCGTTGTCCCTTTACTGGTTTGATAACATGGTCTCCCCATGATCTGCCAGTGTTCAAAGACACATGTTACGTACCCGCAACTGGTTAGGTCGGTAAGAGCTTTGCCTCGACCAACCGAAGACAAGACTAATTTGATCATGCAGAGTCTACCCACAATCAACTAGCATTCAAAGCTACAGTTAGTTCAGTTCGGATTACGACACGACCGACTAACCTACAATAGTATAAAGTTATATGCCCTAGACGTAGGTTCAACTGAAACGGTGCTTCACCTAAGTCCAACTAATACAAAGGCACTACACTAAGTACTCCGAATCTTTAGCGTTGTTCATGCTCCCATTGTCACGTAAGGACACATGCTCCCGTGCCTTGCCATAATTAGTTCGGTTCGGGTTGCGACACGGCCGACTAACCTGCAACAATACAAAGCTACGTGCCCCAAATACAGGTTCGACTGAAACGGTGCTCCGCCTAAGTTTAACTGATATAAAGGCATTATGCTGAGTACTCCAAATCTAGGGCGTTGCACATGCTCCCGTTGTCATGTAAGGACACATGCTCCCATGCCTCGCTATAGCTAGTTCGGTTCGGGTTACGACACGATTGACTAATCTACAACAGTACAAAGCTAAGTGCCTTGACGTAAGTTCGACTAAAATGGTGCTTCGCTAAAGTTCAACTGATACAAAGGCACTACGTTGAGTACTCCAAATTCTATCCTCCATTGATCAACGAGCCCAAGGAAATAGCCTTGGCATTCGAGGACAAAGTCCGAGGTAGTCTTCGCCGCCTCGGCACCTAACAAAGCCTGATGCGCTGACATCGTCTCGGCCCAAGGAGATAACCTTGGTATTTGAAGACAAAGTCCAAGGCAGTCTTCGCTACCTCGGCATTTGACAAAGATCTCTGCCCAAGGAGACTGCCTTGGCATTCAAAGACAAAGTCCAAGGCAAGCCTTGCCACCTTGGTACCTGCCAAAGCCCGAGACGTCGATATCATCTTGGCCCTAGGAGATAACCTTGGCACTCAAATATAAAGTCCGAGGTGCCATCGCTGCCTCAACGTACAACAAAGTCTAAGGAGATAGCCTTGGCACTCGAATACAAAGTTTGAGACGCCATCGCCACCTCGGCAAACAACAAAGTCCAAGGAGACAACCTTGACACTCGAATACAAAGTCCGGAGCGCTATCACCGCCTCGGCATGCAGCAAAGTCCAAGGAGACAGCCTTGGTACTCGAATACAAAGTCCGAGGTGCCATTGCCGCCTCGGCTTGCAACAAAAGTCCAAAGAGATAGCCTTGGCACTCGAATGCAAAGTCCGAGGCGCCATCGCCGCCTTGGCATGCAGCAAAGTCCAAGGAGACAGCCTTGGAACTCGAATACAAACTTTGAGGTGCCATCTATCGCCACCTCGATATGCAGCAAAGTCCAAGGAGACAGCTTTGGCACTCGAATACAAAGTCCGAGACACCATTGTCGCCTCGGCGTGCAGCAAAGTCTAAGGAGACAGCCTTGGCACTCGAATGCAAAGTCCGAGGCACTATCGCCGCCTCAACATGTAGCAAAGTCTAAGGAGACAGTCTTGGCACTCGAATACAAACTCTGAGGCACCCTCACTGCCTCAGCATGCAGAAAAGTCCAAGGAGGCAGCCTCGACACTCGAATACAAAGTCCGAGGCACCTTCGCTACCTCGGCATGCAGAAAAGTCCAAGGAAATAACATTGGCACTCGAATATAAAGTCGAGGCACCCTCGCTACCTCAGTATGCAGAAAAGTCCAAAAGACAGCCTTGGCACTGGAATACAAAGTCCGAGGCACCCTCGCTGCCTCGACATGCAGTAAAGTCTAAGGAGACAGTCTTGACACTCGAATACAAAGTCCGAGGCACCGTCGCTGCCTCGACATACAGAAAAGTCCAAGGAGATAGCCTTGGCACTCGAATACACGACATGCAGAAAAGTTCAAGAAGATAACCTTGGCACTCGAATACAAAGTCCGAGGCACCCTCACTGCCTCGGCGTGTAGCAAAGCCCAAGGAGACAGCCTTGGCACTTGAATACAAAGTTCGAGGAACCCTCGCTGCCTCGACATGTAGAAAAATCCAATAAGACAACCTTGACATTCGAAGACAAAGTCCGAGGTAGACTTCATCGCCTCGGCACTTGCAGAAGCCTGAGATATTGACATCGTCTCAGCCCAAGAGACAGTCTTAGCATTCAAAGAAAAACTCCTAGGCATGCTTTGCTGCCTTGGTAGCCGCCAAAGTCCGAGACGTCGACACTGTCTCCGCCCAAGGAGATAGCCTTGGCATTCGAGGACATAGCCCGAGGAAGATTTTGCCACCTCAACATTCAAATGAAGTTCAAGGCTCTACCCTTGGCACTCGAAGACAAAGTCCGAACCGTTCAACACTTCGACACATCCAAAAAAGTCCAAGGTCCAGGCCTTGGCACTCGAAGACATTCCAAACAATATTCGATCGAGTATTCAACATATATTCAAAACATTCAAGACAAGAAGCATTTCAAACATAAGACATCTGATCAGAAGATGTTCTTTGTTATCAAACCAGAAGATAGATACATGGTGCAAAGAGAGGAGAAGGAAATAGAGCACATGTAATCTAAGGGATCTAAGGAGCAGAGCGGAACCCCTTCGAGCGACCTCCGCTGGCTGTCCTCGATGAAGTCTCCGAGCCTTTCGAGGCTGCCCCAAGGACGTGCGAGCCGGCCATCGCAAGTTCCTCTTCGACTGTCTTATGCAGACTGGCGCTCTCTTCCTGAAGCTCCCTGATCAGATTCTCATGCTCCTTCTCCACCTTTCTCCACGCCAGAGCATGATCGGCTCTGGCTTGCATCTCTGCTCGAAGAGCCTCCACCTCAGAGCAGTGGTCGACCAACCTCTTCAAAGCATCATCCCGCTGCTCGACTGTCTCGGAAGTTTGGACCTGGGAAACTCGTAGCGCCACCGTCATCTCCTCCAGCTTGGCCTTGAGGGTGGCGATCACCTCCTCGGCTCTCTCTCGCTCTTCTTTCTCCTCGAGGTGGTGATCACCTCCTCGGCTCTCTCTCGCTCTTCTTTCTCCTCGAGGTGGTGACTCCTGCCGATGACCTGTACCAGCATCTCAATCTGCAAACAAACAAGACACGTCAACTCTTATGACACTAAACGAGAGCTGAGCAATATGAGTACTAGCTTACCACATTCAAGACTTGACTGGTGATGACATCAGAGGAAGCGTCGAACGCTTCTGTCAGGCACTGAACGATTGGAACGACATCGTCGATATCCAAATCCTCGACGACCCTCTTAGCAGCTGCAGCAGCCTCATGCTTCCTTTGCTTCTGCTCTTCATGAGACCTCCTCTCAGCTCCCCTCGATGAAGAGGGTGACCTCGTCAGCCGCCCCATTACTACAGCCTCGATAGGCTCCTCAATCGGCCTCGGCGAGAAGTGCACCGATGATGATGCATCAATCCCTTTTCTTCAACTGTGAATTCTTCAGAACTCGGAGGCGTGTCGTGGCAGTAACTGCCACTCCTACATGCCCAGCAGCAGGCACAATAGTACCACCAGTAGACGACATTGAGCCAGGATCTTGCCTACCTTTGCACTTCGGCCCTGACATCAGGGGTCGAAAGGTACCTTGTGCTCCTCTTCTTCCTCCTCCTCTCCCAAGTGGTGGGTGAAGACCTCCATGCCGAGGGACATTTTGCCCATGCTGCAGAAACGAGTCACCACTACCACTGAGGGCACCGGTATCTCGGGGCTCTGATCGCTTTCGCGAGCCCTCGAGCCGTCAGACCCCTCTCTGTCGTCGCTCCCCTCCTCCTCATCTTCACCCTCCTCGTTGGCGTCATCGGAAGACTCCTCTGCCCTAGAGGACTCCCCTAACAGCAAGCGTGGGTGACGCTCAGCAGGAGTCGCCTTGCCCCGAGGCAGGGCTTGACCTCCATCTCTGGCCGCCTTCTTCGCTCGCTCCTATTGCTTCGCCAGGATCATCAACTTCCGGGACTTCTCCATTATCTCCGTCTCTTTGAGACCGGCCCGCTTCTTATTCCACTGCTCATCCTCGAAGTCTGAGTAGAGAGAGTCATTATCCTCGTAGCAAGCCGAGAGGTGATGCATCAAGTGCTTTGTCCCATAGCGCACGGGACAGCAACGGAACTGCCACCACGATATGCTACCGTAGGTCGACTCGAGGAAGACGTTGTCGATGGCCACCGCATGATGCGAAGACCAGGCTAAGTCCCCGTCGGCCTGGTAGCGCCTCACCTACTTCGGCACGACGAATCGCATCTTCTCCGGTACACTGACCGGCGACCAATCTCCCATGATCGAAAACTGCCCCTGAGCAAAGACTCTGTCGGAGTCGGGCAGATCTTTGATCGACCTCAAAGCCGACACACCCTAAAGGTGGAAGAAACCACTCCCTGTGACTTTGCCTATCTGCCACTTGTAGTGGTAGAAGTATCCCAGTTCGATACGTGCCGGCTCCCCTACCTTCAAGTCGGTATAACACTTCCGAAGCTCTGTCTGGCAGTCTGACTCCATACGACAGAAGGCATAGATCACGCACCAAGCATTCCTCGAAACCTGCCCGGGACAGATGCCCGGGGTATTCAACAGACGGGCTGCGAATGACATCATCGGTAGCCTTATCTCGCAATTCAACTGACCCACCGAGACGATCATCCCCAAAGCCTTCTCCCTACTCACTTTGCTAAGGAAGATGGTTCGGTCGTCGATCCCGAAGACCTTATGGATCACTGCAAAACTCGACATTTGGGAGTGCACCTTGAAGAGCCCCGACAATGCCACCCACGCATCACGATGCTTCCCCATCTCATGGAAGCCTTTGTCGGGTTGGAAGAGAGTCTCCGCCTCCAGCGGCATCAGGCGCCTCGACTCGCACTCCATACGAGGGACCTGACGAGGCTTGCACGGAGCGGACGCCTCAGTGTAGCGTCTCCTCAGCTTCTTCTCCTTCGTCCCGGCTATCGGCTTCGACTGAGAAGACGTGCCCTTCTTATCAGGCGCCTTCGACTCAGGGCAAGGGGGCATACCCTTCTCTTGAGGACTCACCTCCGGGCGAGGGTTCGAACCCTCGGTCTCCGACGAACCCTTGAAGAAGTCCTACAAACCTTTCCTCAGGTGAACGACGGTCCTCTTTTGCCCCATCGACCCAACACCGCCTTCAGAAGACATCAATTAAAGGGACAGACGAAAGCTCAGAGGATCTGAGAGTTGAGATCTTTCGAAAAATTCTCAGCACAGTGACAAATGAAGGCCCCTCGAGCCCTATTTATAGACTCGGCGGACTCTCCTGCTGTCAATTTCAAGAAAAGCAAGAGATTTTCCAGTCTCCTCCAAAGCTTGCGCAGACCGAGGGCCGCTGCCCGACCGACAGGTTTGGGTTTCTTAGGGTTAGAGTTAGGTTTAGGGAGGGTGTTAGGGTTTTTAGGGTTAGGGTTAGGGTAAGGTTAGTGTTAGGGTTAGGGTTTGGGTTTTCTGTGGGTTAGGGTTGGTTTAGTGTTAGGGTTTAGGGTTGGGTTAGGGTTAGGTTAATGTTAGGGTTAGTATTAGGGTTAGATCAGTATTAGGGCTAGTGTTTGGGTTAGGATTGGGTTAGGTTAGGGTTTAGAGTTAGGATTAGGGTTGTTAGGTTTAGGGTTAGGGGTTTAAGGTTTTGGGCCCCCACTCGACCGCACGTAGTCCCCTCACCCAACCAGGTACAATTACCACCCAACCGGGCGCATCCATCACCCGATCGAGTGTAGCCATCACCCAACTAGGCACAACCCTCACCCCCAGACCACCCTTCAACTGACCGGCCGCCGGACCCCCTACCTGACTGATGGTTGGTAAAAAAATGCACTACGATCGGCCACCGGGGTGACCCAAAAACCGATCGCCGTTTTTGCGATCGATCGGCAGTGACCGATCGGGCGCACACTGGTGACTGATCGGGCGCGAGGCTACTGATCGGGGGCAATCCAAGCCCGACCGACCTGGCGTAGGCCCGGTCCTATTGATCGGGCGCACACCGACGACCAACCGGGCGTATACCTGGCCCGATCGGCACCTGGCATCACCGTGCGATCGATCGGCCTTGGCGCAGTCGGTCAGCGGCAACCGATTGGCAAAACGACCGGTCTACCCCGGACAGCGAGTCGGTAGACACACCCGGCCAGCCCTTGGCAGGGGGTCGGCGGGCACGACCGTCGACCCCGGACGGCCCTGCCTAACTGGGAGGGGGTAATTGTGGGTGCAAAATTTGGCTAATGCCTAATGGTGGGACCCGCCAGCTAGGCTTGGGACCTACGAAGACGATGGTGGGACCCGCTAACCTTGCCTGGGATCCACGAAGACGATGGTGGGATTTGCCAGTCCTTTTTAGGGCCCATGAAGGCAACTATGAGACCCGCCAACCCTCCCTGGGGCCCACATATACTATCTGGGGTCTAGTAAACCCCCTCGGGTATTTACGAAAACCCTCGATATTTCCAAACATCTATAAATAGCATATCCTGTAAATATTCTAGACCGGAATTCATTATTCAACATTCCACTTTCTGTTTTTCAGAGCTCTTTGAGCCTTCTGATGATCAGACTCCAGTCAAGCCTTCTTCACCCTTTGTCTACTTGTATAAGCACTAATCGACCTGTCGAGAGTAACTCTACTTCTTCAGAGAAAGTTGATTCAAAAGTTGCGTCTTACTGCATGGAGACGTACGCTTCAGTTGAACTTCTTCACCACATCATGTGTTAAATCTCTCTCTCTCTCTCTCTAACTTACCGAACAAACTCATGTAATTTACAAGCTTTTCTTTCTCTCTACTCCAAAGTGTACGTGCGACAGCTCAGCATCCCACAGTATACCACACCTCGAAGGTCAACACCTTCCATCAACTATTGGAGAGGGACCGTATGATGGCTGTAATCTCCCCCCACTTCTAGTTCCAGTGATCATCCTTTATGAGAGTTACTTAAAGGGATATCGTCTTTCCAATAGAGAGTTTAAAATTTCTTATCAATGAATGTGAATCTAAGGACTTAGCGTAAACCACCCAAGATTATCAACTATTGTCCAGCAAAATGGTTTCACTAAATTGTAACTCAAAGTGACTAAGGCTATGCACTGAGTTCCCAAACACCTTAGGATTGAGAGTCTAATCAGCAGATAAGAAGCACATCATCATATGTCACTCATTTATATGATGTGTTCTCATAGTGATCATGTTCATTGAATTCCAAATACATCAACACTATTGACTCAGAGTCAGCACTCTGATGGTAAAGATAAACCATCTCAATAAGTGAAACCAATAGTGTTATAGTGTTACAGATAGAATAACATGTCCTATAATTGACTGCGAAGCTTATCAGGTATAATAGTTTGGTAACACTAAACCCTTTGTATACGAATATCATCCACAACCTAAGTTACCTAAGTTACACTCGATGGACATTTTATACAATAATAAGATACCAGTAACAGTGAATAATGCATCAAATAGAAGACTATATCATTAGTAAACTATTTATTGATTATAATATCAAAACTAATATTAAGTTGGTTTGTAGAACATCACCAATCCCAATAGTTAGATATAGGTTTATTATGTCTTTTATTTTTCTATGCCTTTATGTATTTTACTTTCGTTTAGTCCCATATCACCTATAGGTGATCCGTTCCCTTGTACACTGGATTATATATATATATATATATATATATATATATATATATATATATATATATATATATATATATATATATATATATATATATATATATATATATATATAAGGCCTTTGTCCTATGGAATAAGATATCTCTTTAATCTCTTTTTCAAATCATACAATTAATAGTCATTTAAAAATTATTTGCATGACGCATTTTCTAAAAGTCTTCACCTATCTGGCATGTGCAGCCCACGCGTGTATGTCAACTACTTTTTGAGAAAATACTATGCCATATCAACCTTGTAGAACTATAGAAAGACATGCACTACTTCTAATGAAATATTGCATTTACTATTTTTCATTTCTTGTGTTCCTTTTCTCACAATGGAAACTATGCTGCAAACATAATAATAGTATATACTGGTCTAATTATAGAAAAGTGATTTACATAGTGGATGTATGTTGTGGAGGACTCATTGCAACCTCCAACATCTACTTAAGTTCAAACATTACCTATAAATATGAGTCCCCACCCTTTGTTTAATCCATCATTTGTTAGAATCTACCCCAACCTCACGATAGAAAAAAGAAACTATGTCAAAGGTATCAAAGGAGGGATCTTTCATGGGTTTTGACATCAAGATGACAAACTACACTGGGATCCCAAGCTCAAGAATAAATTAACGTCCCTTTCTCCGACCATGACATTGTCGTGGATTTTTTCCTCCCTTGCATCTTTCATGCATTTTTTTATCATCCAAAATAATATGATATAACATAATGTGTACTAAATATACAAAGAACTCAAGGATGTGATCGATGTATCTTGGTGACTTTATTCATCCTTTATCTTCCCCATGTCTGAAGCTCCTCTTGATTGGAAAACAAGTATAATGTCACCATGTGTTTTGTCCTCTCCCACAAACCAAAGGAAGCAACATTATTTTCGTACTAATGAAAATTGAGTCATGGCATAGCTTTCATCGATCGCTCATCGATAAGAACAAAGTTCGAGGATTGTGAATTTGTGGTGGGTATGAGAATGATGAAATTGCTTTGATGACACCGGCTTTATGTTTCCTAACTCTTGTAGCTTATCCACACTTTTCCAACTATTGAGTCATCACATTCTTAGCCTGAAAATCATCATTGAAGGTTACCTCTAGCCGAAGGGCAATGACCTTTGATTATATAATTTGATACCACAAAACTTATAAGTTCGTGAAAATCTTAACCGCTAAGAGAAATAAAAAAAAAATACCAAGAAAAAATAATGCATCTTGAAAATTGAAACACCATCTTGAAAAAAAATACCAAGAAAAAATACTAGAAATTTTAATTTTTAAACACATTGAAACACCATCTTTCAGAAGATATGGATAAAACCATGCATAAGGATCAACTATATACCCTTAGGAGGATGGTTGTAAATGTCCTGAGAACGATTTTGCTCACCGTCTTTAAAAGAGGGTGATTTTTTATCATTTCACCATGGTGTATAAACCAAAATGACATATGTACCCTTGAAATGGACCTATAAGGAGGAAGGTGATGTTTACCCTCCTTCAAGGGCGTTACAAAATCGTCCTCAACTGTCCCTCCAAGACACACGGTCCCCTCATTGGTTGAAAGAAAAGGGCATTATCTATTCTGTTTTAGCCGAGAGTGATGCTCAATCGGTCAAGTTCAACATACACGAGGATAAAGGCAAAGATCCCCTTCGGAGCAGAGAGGGACCTATCTATAATTATAAAACTATTATAGTTTTTACAAAAAATAACATAAAACACCGTAAGGTCCGTAACAACATATATCGTTAATCTCAAAGCGCCTTAGAATATTTATCCACTTGATTGGATATTAGTTTAATCTTAATTAGTAACCATCAAAGTGAAATTTTGTAATGTTATACATGTGCATAGATTTGTTAGCTATAATTTAGTCCTTTTCAATAAATGATATCTTTATTGAGGAAGAAGTCGTAAGTCGATGCATGACACTCATAAATCTATATCATCATTGAAATTAATAAATAAATAATCCAACTAATTACATTGTTTAATTGGTCAAAATTATTTCTTTAACTAATTAACAATTATTATAAAGTATTGATGACATTCATTCTTCATTAACTGATTATAGATCATGACCTCATCGAAGTTGAGATATCCCACACGTGTGCTTGCATTTGCTTGTAGGAGGTTGTGAGGTCACGTTTAGGGTACAAAGGAGAGTCCAATCTGAAATAAAGTATTTGGTCATACCTTAGACACTGATTCATTATAAGAAGCCATTGGAGCTTGTTGTCTTCTTGTTTGCAAGAGGGCCTTGACTCATGATGACATTCCATGATATGAGCTACTTAGGGTTTGAAAGTTGGTATAGATTTTTATTTTAATTTTAGAGAGAATGAATTTGTTAGAATTAATGCAAAGAAAAAAAATGTTAATCTGGTTTCAGAAATTCCTATGGATATGGATATGGTTTAGCTTGATTCTGTCGCTAAGACATCCTTCCCTATAAACTCTTCACTTGCTGAGTGTGACAACACTTGGAAAGGTCGATCTTATGGAGAGAGAAGAGCATGACAGATATATAAAGACAATTATCTTCGTTCTCATTACCGATGTGGGACTAATCGCTCAACACCGCCCGCACACATAGTACGTTTCAATGGGGACATAGCCTCATGCGGAGTGAGGCGTCAGCGGGTGTGACGGGGTTACTTGGGAGATGCTCCCGGATTGACCCCAGCTCTGATACCATGTGACAACACCCGTAGTGCTCCAAATCCTGAACTTACGGAGAGTGTTGCAGAAAAATCACGACCGGGGAAAGACAAACCTAGCCAGTAAGAAATAATTTCATTTCTTTTAGCGTGATTCACCCACAATTGGGCTACGTGCATGAATACAACTTCTTTTTAGTGACCGTAAACCATGCTTTAACCATCTGTCACGCTCTTACGCTTTGTCCATCACTCGTCGATGGCCCATTGCAACCGCAACAAGTGCTATGTGTCAGGCACCTCTTGCATTTATCGCCTTGGAGCCACTACCCTTTAACGATGCTCAGCACTAGGAACCTATTGGTTCTTAGACAAGTCGTTTGTCAGTGACTATGCATGTTGCTGCTAGCAGCTGTGTCTGTGGCCTCTCCATTGCTGACCGCACCTGTGTGTTGTAGCTCGTGTGTCCTGAGTGTGGATTTTCTGTATTAACATTAATCAAGATGACTTTGGTTATTGCTTTAATTAGAATACTACTTTGGTATATGTTAATACACATATAATAAAGGACCCTAGGGAACACAGTAGGCCACTGAGGCGCATGGTGGATCCATGCTTGAGAGACCCAGTGGACCAGTTGTGTGTAGACCTAGAACTAGTTTACAGCTTAGGTGATGCTGGTCGCTTCACCGAGAACAAGCTGTTGGCAGGTAGAGGATGTGGTGAAGTCTCCACTACAGGAACGTGGGATTCCCATTCACCTGACCAAGCACGATGATCGTGTTGAACAGGAACCAAGACGGTGCACAGTTCAGTGATTTAGACACTGGTGCATAAATCGTCTTACTACTATAGATAATCTATCCTTAACCTTGAAGGACCATGTACACTGGGCCAACCAGTTATGTGGTGCTTTGATGTGCCAAAGTGTGCGGACCTTCCATAGTCCAATACCACGGTACGTTGGGTTATCTGGCTGGCGCTTGACTGACATGTAATACTACAGGTTATCCGATGTCCAGTATTGGATGGGTGCGTTTTGATGAGTCAATCTGTCCACACAGTTAACCCAGGCCTGGTGGTTATCAGTATGACTAACGATGTTCTGGATGCTAGGCATAGCACCGGAAGGTGTGTGGTGTTATAGATGACAAGTCATCAATTCCTAGTCAGATGATCGATCGGGATCTGACGGTGCTCCCCACCGCCCGAGTCGTATCATGGCACTAGAAATAGGAGAGACTAAGGATTATCAGAGTATAGTAGAGAAAAGGGTTACAAGGGAGTCACATAAGTTTAGGATCACTATAGTTCAACTCGCGCCGCACTCTGGGTGGCTACACGGGTTAATCGGATTAGGACTGATTAACGGAACTTTCGGTGTGTCACCGGAATAGTTAATCAGGGATCCGGTTGGAGCTAGAGATCTTGAACCCTGAAGGTTTCACCCTATCATTACGTATAGGAATTTTTCCCTGACCTAGTTGGATACGTTGGATGCGAAGTAGCGCGATGGAGCGCAAGCCCGGAACCTAAGAACCTAATTCACATGTGTTAGGGGCCGTAGGGGTATTTTGGTAAATACTAAAATATGGTTCAGAACATATTGCATATGAATCTTAGAATGAGCGGAATAATTTCAGGAGCTCATAGGCACTGACGGAACTCGATTCCGAGTAGCGCACCTCACTCAATCTCTCTTTCAGTTTTTCACTTTTCGTGAAGGGCGTTTTCGTCCAGGCTTCACGATAGACCTGTGGAAACCCTAAAAACCGCCCCCTCTCATCCCTATCCACTAGGGGCCGGCCCTATCTTGCGTAAATCAGTAGGGGGCCAGCCCTATATGAGGAATAGAGAGGGAGGGGCCGGCCCTAGGTCTTTCCCCTATCTAGAACTCTAGAAACCCGACCCCCTCTCTCTCGCTCCCTCTCTGAGGTTTCGGCCAAGGAAGAAAGAGGAAGAAGAAGGAAAAAGAAGGAGGAAGAAAAGAGAAGGAAGAAGAGAGAAAGAGAAGGAGGAGATCTCGCAGCACGCCATCTTCTTCGCAACGAATTCCTCCGTCGGCTCGTAGTCCTTATACTCAGATATAGGACTTTGAGGATTCCTCAATTCGCAAAGGACAAGGTGCTATCCGACAGCTTCCCTTGCGATTCGCGTGCGGTTCATCATTGTTCCACTCTCTTCGGATCATAGATCCATAAGGTATGATGATTCTAAACACCTAACTAGATGAATGCATGTCTTCCGTAAATCGTAGTATGCCTCTAGGGTGTCCGCACATATGCTAAGATCATAGATTTGCATGTAGATTATTTTGTAGAATTAATTGTAATGAAACATACACCGTATGATCTTCGGATCTATCTTTTGCTTCCGCTGCAACTCTGATAACAGGATCCAATTCCAATACTGTGCCCATGGCCGCTCCACTGCTGACCACAATTGTGCTTGTGTCCTCTTTGTTGGGTTTTGGCATGTTGAAAACCGATCCAAAGAGGCAGAGCCTTCATCAAATTCGCCCAAGCACCACGGATGCTGGCAGGTAGGCAGAACATAGGAAAAATTTGCCCGAGTGATTGACAAGTTCGCTTGGGCAAATCGGGTGCGAGGGTCTGCAAGTAGGGGGTTTAGGGAATTCACCCGAGTGACTCAGGGGTATACAACACTGTGATGGCTACAATGACGACGTGAGAGAGAGAGAGAGAGAGAGAGAGAGAGAGAGAGAGAGAGAGAGAGAGAGAGAGAGAGAGAGAGAACGTGTGAGAGGGAAGGGAAGAAGAAAAAAGGAAAAAAATGAAGGAAGAAAAGAGAGAAAGGAGTGCTCATTCTCCTGGAGGGCATTTCTCTCAGCTTCTCGAGTCTTCTCTGGGCTTCTCGACGCGTCTACTTTGACCACTTATTCTGTGCATCATCTTTTGGTATTGTTCAAAAGATCTAGTGTACTTCCATGTGTTGATTGTCTTTCAGTGGTGATTGTTCTGAGAACCCTAAAAACTCTGACCTCGAACCTCAAATCATGCTTCCATGAAAAACTCGACACATCAGATCTTGATCGCCAGATCCTGTCCCCAAAAAAGTGGTATCAAAGTCATGTTCTGATCCCAACAAGTGATATCAGGGATTTAGGTTTGGTGCAAGGCTTCGAGGTAGGTGGAGTGGAGATGGCCTCAAGCATGAAGTTCGAAATAGAGAAGTTTGATAGGAAGATCAACTTTGTCTAGTGGTAAGTTTAAGTTGGGGATACGTTGATCCGAACAGGGTTGCATAAGGCACTAAAGGGGGAGAAGTTGATGAATATTAAGGATTAGGAATGGCCGGGATATGGTTTAAAGACAACGAGTATAATTTGGCTATGTCTATATAATGAAGTTATCCACAAACCATCTATACCTCAAGCAGAAGTTGTTTACACTTCGAATAAAGGATGGTACGGATATGAGCAAACATTTCAATGCCTTTAATCAATTAATCTCAAACTGACTATTGTCAGTGAAGATATGAAGGATGAAGGCATGACGTTACTTCTTCTGGGTTCGCTTCCCTTGTAGTTAGAGCATTTGAGAATTATGTTTCTTTACGAAAAAACTACCATTAACTTGTAGGATGTTGCAGGTGCACTTTCTTTCAAACGAATTCCGGTTGAAGGGAACAAGTGCTAGTAATAAAAATCTTGTGGGAGGATCAATGGTGATAAGAAAGGGTGTGAGGAATAAGAAGTTTCAGTGGTGAAAGTACAAGCAGTACGAGCACATTAAAATTGAGTGCAAGTGGAAAGGTAATAAAGAGGATTCCGAAAATATCCCCAGGTCGACTAAAGGCAAGGGAGTTTTCGAGGCCGGGGAAAGCACTAATCAAGTATATGTAGTTTATTCCGATGAAGAGATGGTCTTGGTAGCCACTAAGTGTAGAAGCCAAGACTGAGTTCTTGATAACGGTTCCATGCATTACGTTTGCTCATGCATGGTGCGATTCAACAACTATATATGTGACGACCAAGATCCAATAGCTAATAGCCAAGACTCTTGAGGTTATGATGCTAAGATGGATAAGGTGAGGTAAGGTGTCCAAGGCTACAAGCTAGCCTCACATCGCCTGGAGAGAAGGAGATCATGAGCTACTTATATAATTTTCCCTACCAAACATAGGCGTTTTAAAACAGTGCGCCGCTACAGATCTCGTAAGAACTCCGTAGTTAAGTGTACTCAAGTGAGAGTAGTACTAGAATGGGTGACCTCCTGAGAAGTCCTCGTGCAGGCATGGGCAAAGCGGATAATATTTTGTGTGTTTGGGGCGTGGCAACTTGATATCAAAGTCGGTTCTTCGTGTGAGAGGGGGGGGGGGGGTGGTCTAACCTTACACATGGACGTGTGGTCTTTAAGTGGGGTTGGATTTTGACGACCAAGATCCTATAGCCAATAGCCAAGACTCCTAAGGTTGTGATGCTAAGATGGATAAGATGAGGTGAGATGTCCAAGGTCACAAGTGAGCCTCATATCGCCTAAAGAGAAGGAGATCATGAGCTACTTATATAATTTTTCCTCCCAAACATAGAAGTCATGTTTCAAAACCGTGCACTGCTACTGATCCCATAAGAACTCCATAGTTAAACGTGCTTGAGCGAGAGTAGTACTAGGATGGGTGACCTCCTGGGAAGTCCTCGTGCAAGAACGGGCAAAGCGGACAATATCATGTGTGTTTGGGAGCGTGACAAGCTATGCGGGTATAAGGGTAGCAAGATGACGATTGACAATGACTCCGGGTTGCTGACAAGGAGAGTCGGTAAAATTTGCTTGAGGCTGTCTGATCGTTCGATTTAGATACTCAGGAACATTTTTCATATTCCGGGTATAAGAGTATATCTAATTTCTTTTTCCGAATTAGATTCTCTCAGGTATAGGACCACCAATTTAAATGGAGTCTTGAAGGTTACAAATAACATTTCTTCAATCTTAGAGGGAGTCTATAGTCGAGCTTGTACATGATCATTGTGAGGGTAGATTCGAAGGTAGATGGTATGGTAAAAAAACAAGTATGCATATGGAGCAACCTCTGGCACCAAAAAGATGAAAAAGGAATGGGTTCCGGTCAAGTCCAAACGCAAATTGGACTTGCTCGATCATCGGTCTAGATTATCGGACACTTGGTGCGGGTACACAGGTGGTGACAAGGATGTCGATAGATTTGCACAAGGCTTTCAGAATAGGTAGCGGTGGTAATGTCTCAGTTTTGTGTTGTTGCCTTTTAAAAGGTCAAGGTGGAGATTGTTGAGTTTTGGCTTGTTAAAAGCCAATCCAAAGAGACAAAACACACAAGAGATTCGCTCACATGCCCGATAGGTTTGTCCAGATACTGGCAGGTAGGTAGAACACATGAAAAATTTGCCTAGGTGACTGGCAAGTTTGCCTGGGCGTATCGGGTGCAGGGTCGCGAGCAACAGGCCCAGGGAGTTCACTCGGGCAAACCAACAGGTTCACTTGGGTGACTCGGGGGCATACAACACGATAACAGCTACAACGATGACGTGAGAGAGAGAGACAGAGAACATGAGAGAGAGAGAGAGAAGAGAAGAAGAAGAAAGGAAAAAGACAAAATGAAAGAGAGAGAGAGAGAAATGAGGGGTCCTTCTCATGGCGAGCATCTCTCTCGGCTTCTCGGGTCTTCTCCGGGTTTCTCGATGTGTATACTTCGGCTACTTCTTCGGTGCTTTATTTCTCAGTATTGTTTGAAAATCTCTAGTGTATTTCCATGTATTGATTGTCTTATATGGTGATTGCTCTGAGAGCGGGTGAGAGATACATGGTGTATGGTTCTGACAAATGGTGAACCCAAGTATTGTAATCATTGTTAGTGAAATCCTAAATCCATGATTGTCGGTAGTTCTTTTTATTTGTGATTGTGTGTTTGCATCATCTCCTCTGGTTTCGTGAACTTTGGAATCTCTGACCTCGAACCTTGTGGTACACTTCTGTGAAAGACTCAACGCATCGGATTTTGATTGTCAGAGCCTTTGTCCCCCAACACTCTTCACTGTTAACTACAAATTTGCCTGTGGGCCATGTGGCGTCTCCTAGTCCACCGATCTCAATCACATAACATCTGTCGTTCGTCAATGACTCATCGGCACCAGTTGTGTCACCTCCTACTACTTGTCGAATGCTCTATCAGGCTATCCGTTGGTACTTAGATAAGCCACCAGTTGGTGACTCCGCTACAACTCTCATGCAGCCAGTGCTCCAAGTATCTATGTCTTCGAGCATAACACGCTCCAGCACTTGGCGCCCGTCGATGGTCTTAGAGCTCTTGTACGTTATCCCGTAGGCATGCCTGCGACTGAGTTTGCCATGCTACCATGCACCCGTTTATGCCTCAGTCACGGTTCCCATTAGCACCTTCATGTCAGCACCTATCGGTGCCTGTTAAGTCTCCAAATAATGCATTTTATCGCTTATTTATTACTGCATTATCATCGCTTTCCTACGTAAAACTTTTCATATACTCGTAAAGCGCATCATTTTCTTTGCACCAATGTATAGTAGACTTTAATACGGACATAACGGTATATTGGTTCGCACTCATACGATACATGCATGAAAAATACGAAGCCCGATAGTCCAAGTTATTCTTTTTATTGATAATCATATTGGATCCTTACACGCGTTATTTCATGTGTGTTTTTCAGGGAACTGACCCGGTACTCGACGCAGTCAGATAGGAGGCATCATGATCGAGCGATGGATAGTCTCACGGCAATTCAATGGAGGATGCACAGCCCGTTTGGAGGCCTTTGTGAAGAATGATGCAGAAAAGGACAGTTGTGACAAGTCGACTGAGATGACGTCACTGGCTCAACACATTGCTAGCATCGGATAAATGGAGGAAAACTACGCGCAAGAAAATGGCCTGACATTGGATGCGGTCACTGACTCAGATGGCTCGGATGGGAATGGAGTTCGCAAAGGATAATCTCAGACATCATTCCATATACCTGGGTCATACTCTATCTTGCATCGCACCCAACAAACGCCCATCCCCAACTTAGCACGATTGCACCCATGCATGCTCTTTCTCTTTCATTAGCCTATTCATCACAGCTGCGCGCCGTCCGTGTCCCTTCCACCCGACGCGATCCTTTCTTTTTAACACCCAAGATCATGTCATCCATGCAACTTAACCATAGCCATCCGATGGCCTAGCTAGCCATGCAAAGCCACACCCATTCCATCACCGAAACCTGCTCTTTCCTTCCCATTTTAATCACAGCCGTCCGGTGTAACTGACACCACCCGGACCTGATCACATGCAGGTTAATCGCAGCCGTCCACTTTAATCACAACCGCCCGTATCTCTCCTCCTACGAACCAGCGGCCCAGCTCTCCCGTTCAGTTCTCTCTCTAAAACCGGAACCCATCAGCTTTCTCTCCCTAGTTTTTCTCCACCGAAATCCCCTCTCTCTAACTCCATCTCTTTCCATAACCGAACTTCTCTCCTCTCTCTTTCCTTATCTCTCTCTAAACCGAACGCCCAGTCTCTCTTCTCTCCCGTTTCGCTCTCTCTTTCCTTTTATCTCTCTAACCGAAACCCTCTCTCTCTCTCGTCCTTGATCCTCTCTCTCTCGGATTCTCTTTCCATCTCTCTCTCTTTCCTTAACCACTCCCCACCGAACCTCTCTCTCTAAACCGATCCAGCGGTCCCGACATCACAGCCATCCGACTTCCTCTCTCTCTCCCTCTGAATCGAATCCCAGCCGTTCCTCTATCACCGAGCCATGCACGCAACAGTCCCGACCCGATCGGGAGCCTAGCATCCGAGACCCCCTGCGAGCCATCTCTCTCTCCTCCTACAAGTCAGCCGCCTCTCGAAACCCCCTCTTCTCTATATATATAGGGCTGGCCGAACTTGAGGAGGGGGAGGCCGAACCTCATAAGACCATAAGCCCGAACTTCATTAAACCACCACCCGGGCCATAGCCCGGAACTTCATCCACCATCACCACCCGGCATCGTCATCAAAGCACCCGGACCATCGTCTCCGAGCCACGCTTCACCGACGCAGTCATCATCGTCGCACGTCGTCACCATCGCCGGAAGCTGTCATCCACGAGCGCCATCCTTCGTATTTGTTTCATTAATGGAGTTTGCGTGCACTTATGCTTCTCTGTTGAATTTTATGAACATGCACGGCTAAACCCCTAGCTAAGGCTATGGGGGATGCCTAGTGGTTATTATGTGTTTCGTTTGATCAGTAATAATGTTTTAATTGTCTTAAGATTGAATCCTATATGAATGACACTATTCTAAGATGTATGGCATCTAGCTTGCAAATTTGTTTGATTCCGTATTGACTCCGGGCATACGTAATACTTGCGAATCCCTGTGGCATGATGACACGAGCTTCACGAGTCTCTCGTCATATAATCTTCAATCTATATTAGTTTTTATGATAGATGCATATCTTTAGAAATCGATGCATGTGTACAAGTCCTTTTGATTGCATATCGACTCCGGGCATGTGCAATGCTTAAAGACCTCTGTAGCATGCATCCGAATTAATTTTCATGCTACCGTCATATATACTTATTGATCAAAAGAATGCATAATATATTACTAGGTTGAACCCGGATGCCTTAGCCTCATCTCCATCGTAACCTTCTTTAATTAATTGCAATATTTAGTTCTAGTTAATTTAGTAACGTAGTTTCATTTTCTCGTGCTCCACTCTCAGTGGAAAACCCTGACTTACATTCACATTCACGCACTGTCATCACACTAGTTCCAATTAGTCCTTCAGTCCCTGTGGAATCGACCTCGGACTCACCGAGATTACTACTTCGCTACACACCCTATACTTGGGGTTAAATTGCACTTTTTAGTCCCTTAATCAGGACTACTCAAAGTTGTAGCAAGTTTTTGGCGCCGTTGCCGGGGATTGCAACGGACGAATAGGAACTTCGCATCCACATTTTTCTTTTTATTCTTTGCTTTTTCTTTGCATTCAATATACTAAGTACTTCTTTCTATCTTTTCAGGTTAAAAAAAAAAAAAAAAAAATCTGAATATTGGAAGAGGAGTCGACCGTTGATTGCGAAGGAGTACAGCGCGCTTGCCTGAATAAAGATCTGCTTATCCCTGGTACACTCGTTCTTTAAATTCTCTATATTTGCTATCTCGCATCAACTTACGCTCTCGTGGGAAAGCTCGGCACATACGTCTCGGTGTAGGCGTATGTGTGTCTAGTCTGTTATCCCCTTCAAACGAGAGCGTTCGTATAGAAGGCTCTAGGTGGTGCATACATTTGCTTGCAAACCCTTGACTTACCTTCTGCCTCTGCATCTTGTGTATGCCCTTGTAGTATCGGGATTATACATAAAAATTAAGCAAAGCTGAATCTGAATCAAATCTGTCTGAAGAACTATTCTGAAAATATGGCTGATAATGCAAGTAACCATGATGAGCAACAATTTAGAACCTTGCGTGATTATTTACAACCTAGTAGAACGACTACCCCGTCATGCTTTATTTTTCCTACCAATGCGGGAACCTTTGATATGAAACCGGGAGTAATTCAATTACTCCCTAAGTTCTATGGCTTAGACTCTGAAAGTCCTTACCTACATCTTAAAGAATTTGAAGAAGTTATTGCAACCTTGCAATATAATAATGTAACTGAAGATGTAGTTAAACTGAAGCTTTTCCCATTCTCTCTAAAAGAGAAAGCCAAATCATGGTTTCATTCTTTAAGGCCGAGAAGCATTGGGACATGGCAAGAGATGACACGAGAATTCCTAAAAAAATTCTTTCCGACTCATAAAACGAATACCTTAAGAAGGAATATCATGAATTTCTCTCAAAAAGAACATGAAACATTTTTCCAATGTTGGGAGAGATTTAAGGAACTTCTTCTCTTATGCCCACATCATGGCTTCGAAGATTGGAGGATCATCAGTTTCTTTTATGATGGCTTAGCCTCCAATATGAGACAATTTGTAGAGATGATGTGTAATGGTGAATTCATGCATAAAGGCCCTGATGAAGCTTGGGAATATTTTGATCAACTAGCTGAAAATGCTCAAAGCTGGGATACAAGCAATCAAACTGACAAATCTAAACAAGTGTCTAACTCTAAGGGAGGAATCTATCAATTATCTGAGAAAGATGATGTCAATGCAAAAATTGCCAACCTAACTAGAAAACTTGAAGCCCTAGAATCACAAAAAGTTAACATAGGAAGAACCACAACTTCTGTTAATAGCATATGTAAAATCTGTGAGAGTAACGTTCACTTAACAAAGGATTGTCCTACAATCCCTGCCTTTCAAGAAGTGTTGCACGACCAAGCAAATTTCACTAATGCTTACAAAAGGCCATTTAGTTCCCCATATTCTGATACCTATAATCCTAATTGGAGGAATCATCCTAATTTCAGTTGGAAGAATAATTCATCTACCGATAATCCTCCGGGATCTTCTAATCAAACTTCTTATGTGCCACCACACCTGAAGTCCCTCGAGGATAAATTAGATATGATTATGGCAGGGCAATCTACGATAAACCACTTCATAGAAGGGCAAACTCAAATAAACCAGAATAATGCACAGGCTATTCAAGAACTTAAAACCTCAGTCAATAGGATTGAATCACAAATTAATGCTAGGGAGAAAGGAGTTTTTCCTGCTCAACCTCAGCCTAATCCTAAGAATCAATATGAGGTTAATAAGCCTAGTTCATCTTATTCTCATGTAGAGCATGCTAAGTCTGTCACCACCCTTCGAAGTGGAAAAGTCATCAATAAAGAAATCTCTAAAACGACTGATAAGCTTGAGGAATCTTTTCTAGATGAGGGTGAGGATAGCACTGCTAAACAAAACGATGATGAACCAATGCCTGCGTATAAACCTGTTGCCCCATTCCCCCATAGATTGTTAGCGGCTAAAAAGGGAGCATCTGATCAAGAAATCCTCGATGTATTCAAACAAGTTAAAATCAATATTCCCTTGTTGGATGCAATTAAACAAATACCGTCATATGCTAAGTTTTTGAAGGACCTTTGTACAGTTAAGCGAAAGCTTTATGTACAAAAGAAGGCCTTTATGACGGAACAGGTTAGTGCTATCCTTAAGCAGAGTGCTCCCCCTAAATATAAAGATCCTGGTTGTCCTACTATTTCATGTATCATAGGGAACTTTAGGATAGAACAAGCTTTACTTGATCTAGGGGCGAGTGTGAACCTGTTACCTTACTCGGTTTATGAACAGTTGGGACTTGGTGAATTAAAACCCACCAAAGTCACTCTCCAACTCGCCGATAGATCTGTCAAAATTCCGAGAGGGATCATAGAAGATGTGCTTGTTCAGATAGATAAATTCTACTTTCCCGTAGATTTTATTGTTTTAGATACTCAACCTGTGGCATATGGTAGCACCCCTATTCCTGTCATTCTAGGTCGACCATTCCTGGCTACATCGAATGCCATTATTAATTGCCGGAATGGGGTCATGAAACTTTCATTTGGCAATATGACTATTGAGCTGAACGTTTTCAATATTTGCAAACAACTAGATGATGATAATGATGATGAACCTGAGGAAGTAAACTTGATTGAAGCTTGTATAGAGGATAAATTGGTTATGTCTACTTCTGATCCATTAAAAACTGGTTTGACTCATTTTTATGGTCACACTGATCATAAGATTTTCGAGGATGTTAATGCTTTGTTAGATTATGTCCCATTGTTTGATACCGATAGATGGAAAGCTTACTTTGAAGACTTGCCTCGAGATACTACAACATCAATTCCATCTAATATCAAAGCACTAAAACTTGGTCTAAAACAATTACCATCTGAATTAAAGTATGCTTATTTGGATAAAGGAGAAACATTTCATACGAGCATATCTTCTGATTTAAATAAGAACCAGGAAACAAAACTGTTTGAAATTTTGAGAAAACATAAAGAAGGTATAGGGTGGAATATAAATGAAATTTATATTCTCCAGTTTGAAGAGAATACAAATTCAGCACATGAAAAACAATGTAATATTGCCCCTGATAGAAAGGATGTGGTAAGAGAATATACGCATCCATATTACATCTTAGGATATGTCTTCTTTATGCATGACTACTTTTTATTTTTTTTGAAAATTCCAAAAGATTATGTTTATCAGGATTAATCTCTATATCTGCTAGAGATCTTTTGCTTGTATATTAGTTTTGTTTTTCCTGTATTCTATTTTCTTTCTAGTAACTGTCCTTGGAGAGCAGTGTAAATCTGTGTAATCATCTTTTCAGGTAATCTCTAACCCGTCTCCATGTCTTCCTTACAAAATGATATATCCTTCATGTTTCTATATTTAAATCTTCATGAAATATCATTATGTGCATCATTTTTTTAAACATTGAGGACAATGTCATATTTAGGTTGGGGGGTGGGAATCCTGATGAATTCCAATTTTGTGCATTTTTACACTTTTCCAAATATTAGTTATTACTTTTATTCATTTTTCAAAAAAAAAAAAAAAGAAAAAAGAAAAAAACTTCTTTTCTTGCGTATGATTATAAAATTTGTTTGTTTTTAATTTTTTTCGTAAAAAAAAAAAAAAAAATTATTATTATCTACTCTGGAAGTTTTGCAGTATAATTTTGTGTACTCTTGTTAGGATTATATGGCACTTAGTGACATAGATTATAAAAGGCTTAAGTTCTAGTCGGAAGGTGTTGACGTTGAGTTCCCTTTATTAATTCCTTCTTATGGAATATCAGGTTAATTGTATTTTGAAAACTTCACTACACATCTGGCTTGCACCTTTGGAGTCTAGGTTTGATAGATTGTTGTTGATCTGATAATACTTAGAGGCCTGATGAACCACGACTGTCTTGTTCACTTAGTTTGCTCTATGGAGAGATAGGGTGAAAAAAAAAAAAGAAAAAAAAAGAAAAAAAAAAAGGCAACTAGTGGATTAGACCAGGTACAGCGAAAAGGGCTACCTATTACAAGGTCTAGGGTTGAGTTATGTAAAAGTCCTAACTTACATGCAACTATATTAGTGAAGCATGGTGTATAGGGTTATGAGAATGATCCTATATACACATAGTGAATCTAATGTAGAAGCAACATGGGGATGGCTACCTGACTTGTGAGAGCGTTGGCAGCGTGTCATGGGCACAGAGTGCAGCTACCATGGTGTAAATTAGGAAGGGATACATAATGAGATCCTTAAAAAAAGGAGACCTGAAAAAAAAAAAAAAAAAAAAAAAAAAAAAAAAAAAAAGAAGAAGAAAAAAGAAAAGAGATAGTGTGAAAGCCGTCGCTGTAAAAACACGAGTAAGCATGGAATATCACATATAAAGCCCTTGTGGTATTAAAGTGAACATCTACACCTCTCGTAAACCTGGACAGACAGCGGGGTTTTGAATCAGTGTTTAAGGTCTTTTGACTGTTCTTGGTACTTATTAGTATTGACGCACTCTTGAAAACCAAAGCTCTAGTCGTGTTAAGTCCAGATATCACCGAGCACTCGAGTACAGTCAGTTTGATATTTCCTACCGGAGGGTTAATAACCGGACCTCAATCGATGACTCGGTAAACTAGAAGTTAGCTAATATTAATCTATAAGCTTTGTGCCGTAGAATCTCTAGTCTTGAGTATTTTAAATTATTCATCAAAACTTTCCGTAAAAAAAAATATATATATATATATTGCTTTATGTTGTTTTACCATTTATTAAAAAAAAAAGAAAAAAAAAAAAAAAACTTTTTGGGGATAGAAATCATGAATTATTATCGAAAACCTTTGCATTGAATTCTCGCTTATTTTGCTCGAGGACTAGCAAAAAGCTGGTTGGGGGGTGTGTTAAGTCTCCAAATAATGCATTTTATCGCTTATTTATTACTGCATTATCATCGCTTTCCTACGTAAAACTTTTCATATACTCGTAAAGCGCATCATTTTCTTTGCACCAATGTATAGTAGACTTTAATACGGACATAACGGTATATTGGTTCGCACTCATACGATACATGCATGAAAAATACGAAGCCCGATAGTCCAAGTTATTCTTTTTATTGATAATCATATTGGATCCTTACACGCGTTATTTCATGTGTGTTTTTCAGGGAACTGACCCGGTACTCGACGCAGTCAGATAGGAGGCATCATGATCGAGCGATGGATAGTCTCACGGCAATTCAATGGAGGATGCACAGCCCGTTTGGAGGCCTTTGTGAAGAATGATGCAGAAAAGGACAGTTGTGACAAGTCGACTGAGATGACGTCACTGGCTCAACACATTGCTAGCATCGGATAAATGGAGGAAAACTACGCGCAAGAAAATGGCCTGACATTGGATGCGGTCACTGACTCAGATGGCTCGGATGGGAATGGAGTTCGCAAAGGATAATCTCAGACATCATTCCATATACCTGGGTCATACTCTATCTTGCATCGCACCCAACAAACGCCCATCCCCAACTTAGCACGATTGCACCCATGCATGCTCTTTCTCTTTCATTAGCCTATTCATCACAGCTGCGCGCCGTCCGTGTCCCTTCCACCCGACGCGATCCTTTCTTTTTAACACCCAAGATCATGTCATCCATGCAACTTAACCATAGCCATCCGATGGCCTAGCTAGCCATGCAAAGCCACACCCATTCCATCACCGAAACCTGCTCTTTCCTTCCCATTTTAATCACAGCCGTCCGGTGTAACTGACACCACCCGGACCTGATCACATGCAGGTTAATCGCAGCCGTCCACTTTAATCACAACCGCCCGTATCTCTCCTCCTACGAACCAGCGGCCCAGCTCTCCCGTTCAGTTCTCTCTCTAA
The DNA here is from genome assembly GCA_947650365.1 of Chamaelirium japonicum. Classification (NCBI taxonomy): domain Eukaryota; kingdom Viridiplantae; phylum Streptophyta; class Magnoliopsida; order Liliales; family Melanthiaceae; genus Chamaelirium; species Chamaelirium japonicum. The sequence continues at coordinate 57,253,336 of OX393560.1, forward strand.
AACCGGAACCCATCAGCTTTCTCTCCCTAGTTTTTCTCCACCGAAATCCCCTCTCTCTAACTCCATCTCTTTCCATAACCGAACTTCTCTCCTCTCTCTTTCCTTATCTCTCTCTAAACCGAACGCCCAGTCTCTCTTCTCTCCCGTTTCGCTCTCTCTTTCCTTTTATCTCTCTAACCGAAACCCTCTCTCTCTCTCGTCCTTGATCCTCTCTCTCTCGGATTCTCTTTCCATCTCTCTCTCTTTCCTTAACCACTCCCCACCGAACCTCTCTCTCTAAACCGATCCAGCGGTCCCGACATCACAGCCATCCGACTTCCTCTCTCTCTCCCTCTGAATCGAATCCCAGCCGTTCCTCTATCACCGAGCCATGCACGCAACAGTCCCGACCCGATCGGGAGCCTAGCATCCGAGACCCCCTGCGAGCCATCTCTCTCTCCTCCTACAAGTCAGCCGCCTCTCGAAACCCCCTCTTCTCTATATATATAGGGCTGGCCGAACTTGAGGAGGGGGAGGCCGAACCTCATAAGACCATAAGCCCGAACTTCATTAAACCACCACCCGGGCCATAGCCCGGAACTTCATCCACCATCACCACCCGGCATCGTCATCAAAGCACCCGGACCATCGTCTCCGAGCCACGCTTCACCGACGCAGTCATCATCGTCGCACGTCGTCACCATCGCCGGAAGCTGTCATCCACGAGCGCCATCCTTCGTATTTGTTTCATTAATGGAGTTTGCGTGCACTTATGCTTCTCTGTTGAATTTTATGAACATGCACGGCTAAACCCCTAGCTAAGGCTATGGGGGATGCCTAGTGGTTATTATGTGTTTCGTTTGATCAGTAATAATGTTTTAATTGTCTTAAGATTGAATCCTATATGAATGACACTATTCTAAGATGTATGGCATCTAGCTTGCAAATTTGTTTGATTCCGTATTGACTCCGGGCATACGTAATACTTGCGAATCCCTGTGGCATGATGACACGAGCTTCACGAGTCTCTCGTCATATAATCTTCAATCTATATTAGTTTTTATGATAGATGCATATCTTTAGAAATCGATGCATGTGTACAAGTCCTTTTGATTGCATATCGACTCCGGGCATGTGCAATGCTTAAAGACCTCTGTAGCATGCATCCGAATTAATTTTCATGCTACCGTCATATATACTTATTGATCAAAAGAATGCATAATATATTACTAGGTTGAACCCGGATGCCTTAGCCTCATCTCCATCGTAACCTTCTTTAATTAATTGCAATATTTAGTTCTAGTTAATTTAGTAACGTAGTTTCATTTTCTCGTGCTCCACTCTCAGTGGAAAACCCTGACTTACATTCACATTCACGCACTGTCATCACACTAGTTCCAATTAGTCCTTCAGTCCCTGTGGAATCGACCTCGGACTCACCGAGATTACTACTTCGCTACACACCCTATACTTGGGGTTAAATTGCACTTTTTAGTCCCTTAATCAGGACTACTCAAAGTTGTAGCAGTGCCTCCTGATAACTCAACAAATTATTGCACTGCAGGAGTGACTGTAGCTATGATCGCCACCATAGTATCCATCGTCGCCTCTGTCATCCATAAATGACTTGCACTGGTGCCCATCGGTACCTCCACCAGTCACCCATCGGCAACCCCATCAGTCCGTTTGTCGGCGGCTAGAATAGTTGTCAGTCGGTGACTCTGCAAACATGCCCGCATCTCCCATATGATACTTTACAAATCGACACCTTGCTCCTCGCTCTATGCCTTTATGACATTACAGTACTTCCTTGCAATCCGGCACTCTCGATCACCTCTGTGATTGACTGAGGCCCTCGTCACACACACTGGTGGAGAGAGGCCATTGTTACCACTCCGTGACTTGCCGCTAGTCAAAGGGGCACTCAAACGTCCTATAATTTTGCTTGGGTGCCGCTCGTGTTACCCGAGGCTCTCATGTCCAACCCTGATTTGCCCGGGTGCCCAACAGATCTGCTCCGCTCTGGGGTTGGATCCTTTGGACTCATGCTTCGTCGGTCGTCCACGCTGGCCTCCGTCGCACCCCCTGGTGGAGGTTCTATGCCCACACCTCCCCTGACCTCGGCTTTACCTACCGATGCCGCTCTCATGGCACCCGGGGGGACGCCCCCCCCCCCCCGACTCATGCTTTTCTCGGTGGTACCCTCTGTGCCGACCAAGATCCAATAGCCAAGAGCCAAGACTCATGAGGCTGGAATGCCAAGATGGATGAGGTGATGTGAGGTGTACAAGGCCATGAGTTAGCTCCACATCGTTTGGAGAGAAGGAGATCCTGAGCTACTTATATAATTTTTTCTCCCAAATATAGAAGACTTGTTTTAAAATCGTGTGCCGCTACGGATTTCGTAAGAACTCCGTAGTTAAGTATGCTCGAGCGAGAGCAGTACTAGGATGGGTCACCTTCCTGGGAAGTTCTTGTGTGGGCATGGGCAAAGCGGACAATATCTTGTGTATTTGAGGCGGATGTTACAGAATGGTATCAGAGCCGGTTCTCCTCGCAATGGAGAGGTCTAACCCTACACGAGGACGTGTAGCCCTAAAGGGGGTGGATAGTGACAACTAAGATCCAATAGGCCAAGAGCCAAGACTCCTGAGACTGTGATGCCAAGATGGATGAGGTGAGGTGAGATGTACAAGGCAACGAGTTAGCCCCACATCGCTTGGAGAGAAGGAGATCCTGGGCTACTTATATAATTTTCCCTCCCAAACATAGAAGACGCGTTTTAAAACCGTGCGCCACTACGGATTTCGTAAGAACTCTGTAGTTAAGCATGCTCGGGCGAGAGCAATATTAGAATGAGTGACCTCCCTGGGAAGTTCTCATGTGGGTACGGACAAAGCGGACAATATCTTGTGTGTTTAGGGCGGATGTTACACCCTCTCTAGTGTTTCATTCGGCTCCCTTGACGTTGGTGTATATTCACCTTGGACACCCACCTCTATTTATAGAGGTCAAATCGGGCTGCTTGGCTTGCACTCCAAACAACTTACTTTGCTCATGCACCAAGCAACCCGTGAGTGGAGGCCATTGCGTCCGCACCTCGTGGGCCGAACTCATGGGCCGGATCCCAACAGAGAGGAGAGAACAACATGTATATGAATGCAATGATCTCCGCTCCCAATATCGGTGTGGGAATAACTGCTCAAGACTGAATTGCTGAACCTTCTCTCATATTAGTATAATTGGAATTGCATAGTTTACTCTCTCTCTCTCTCTCTCTCTCTCTCTCTGAATGCGTACATGGAAGTGTATGTTATATATAAATTTTTCTATGTATGGAAGTAGACGTTATCTGTATTTGTTGTTCATATATGATAGGCCCCTAGTAAGAGATCGGTTTAGTGAAAAGGACTGATAACAAAATGGTTTTCCACCAAGTCCCTACCAAAAAAGATGCATTTAGAACAAATCCTTCTGTTGACTTTTCTTCATTAAAATAAGAAAATTACCCCTAATACTAAAATCACAAATATTACTCTTCATTGCAACAAGGTGTAACAATCTGTAAATTTTACTCTTGATTACCGAATTATTACTCTTTGCTACAATGAAATCACTGTAGCTTTTTTTTTTTTTAATTCTCCTTCTTTTTTTTAATTCTCGTTTAAAAAAAAATAATGCTGTAGTGAAATTACTATAGAATATGTTACTCTTTATTACCAAATTGTTACTCTTATTACCGAATTGTTACTCTTTACTACAATGAAATCACTGCCGCATTTTTTTTTTGAGAAATCTCGTTCAAAATTTTTTGGGGAAGTTCGTGATCGATAAGTCCCTGACAAAGGATCGGTTTAGCGTTAAGGATGCCGAAATATCTCTTTATGCACCAGGTCCCTCTCAAAAAGGATGCATTTAGAGCAGATCCCTCTGTTGACTTTACTTCCCTATAAATGACAGAACTACCCCTTTAATGTTCTTTTTTTTTTTTTTTGGAAATTCAACTATCCTTCGTAACCCCTATTAATTCTATGGATTTGCCTAGTTACTGAGTTCACCAGGTACCAAGTCCATAGAATTATTAGGGTTTACAGGGGATGTTGGTCTATTATTGATAACATTCAAATCATTACAAATGGAATCTCGGACACACATAGGTATCGAGATGGATGACCAATCCTGAAAACATGAGTGGTTTACAGAGTATTTGGCTAAATTATGGGCTACTTCATTGCCTCCTCTGGGGACGAATCTGACTGAGGTTCCTGGGGTCTACTGCAACATCATGAGACAATACCGTGGAGATTGATCTCAATTATTTAATGGTCTTTATTACTGAAGCAATTGTTGCTATTCATTACTGAATTGTTGCTCTTACTACAGTGAAATCACTGTAGCTTTTTTTTTTTTGAAAAATATCGTTTAATTCTTTTTGCTAAAGTGATCATATCATTATAGGAATTGTCGCTCTTTAGTACCGAATTGTTGCTCTCTGTTATAGTGAGCAAAGAGTAACAATTCAGTAATAAAGAGCAACAATTGCTGTAGTAAAAACAATTGTTGCTCTTATTACCGAATTGTTGCTCTTGCTACAGTGAAATAATTGTAGCAATATTTTTTGTGAAATCTTGTTTCTAACAAAAAATTGCTATAGTGAAATCTCTGTAGCAATTGTTGCTCTATATTACCGAACTATTGCTCTCCATGTGATTTCCTTGTACTGTTGCATCAGGGGTAAAATTGATATTTTTCAAAAGGAAGGATCTCACATAATCAGCCATATTTCGTTGTCTTTTACTTTAAAAATTTCTTCCATCAGGGATTAATCACCAATTATCCCATTTTTTTTTTTGACAATGAAATCATCATAGCAAATTGTTACTCTTTATTACCAAATTGTTACTCTTCAGGTGATTTCTTTGTACGACTGCATGTAGGGGTAAAATTAACATTTTCCAAACAGAAGGACATACTGCTAAAGCATCTCTTTGCCCGTCCTTATCGCTAAATAGGATCTGTTTTAAAGACCTACCATCAATTTGCCCATCTTTTATGGGGTAATGTGGCTAAGGTCCCTGACAACATATCTTTAGTGAAAGGACCAACATAAGATGCATTTAGCCTAAAGTCCCTGATCAAAGGATCGGTTCAGTGAAAAGAATTGAATTATTTTGACAATCCCCAAATTAACCGAAGGCCTCTCTTTCTCCCTTCTCTCAGCGGTGGCGGAGGCAGGTGCTAGCAGCAGTGGCGGAGGTGGGCATGAGCAGCAGCCTCGAGTTGTAGCTGCTCGCTGGCTCGGCCCCAACAGAGGCGAGAAGTTACCAGGGGCAAAGGGGTTTAGTTTTGGATTTCTAGATCTAGGGTTTACACAATTGCCTATATATAGATCTTACGGTTTAGGCCTATAGAAGTGGTTAGATCTTAGGGTTTAGGATTTCTAGGTTTAGGATTCAGGCAGTGCCCTATAGATCTTAGGGTTTAAAGTTGGGTTTAGTTTTAGAAAGAAGTGGCATGATCAACATAAATTTGAAGTACAATGAGGGGTGGTATTTTTGTCTGACACTTTGTTTGTCCTTCAAGCTAGACGATCCTTCGACAAGAGACCTATCGCTAAGTCCCCCTATTATAATTAGATGGAATTGAAATTTGTAGCAACCATTCCTGCGGTTCCACGTGTCTCACTTTCATAAACCATGTGAAAAAAAAACACATTTCCTTTTTTTCTGCAAAATATGCATGTTTCTGATCTTTGGTGGGCAAACGTCGTCCATGATTTCCACATAATTAATCATTCACATATTGAGGAGAGAGAGAGAGAGAGAGAGAGAGAGAGAGAGAGAGAGAGAGAGAGTTGTTAAGAACATGGAAAGGGACTTGTTATATGTTGCAGGCCAGTCGGTTATGATATACATATGATAGTAAACACAACGTCCATCTTCATCCCTTCACTCTTTTTCTTATAAAAGCACAACGTAGTCGGCCATACAAGGCACGTCACTCTTGAATCATTAAAGTTACCAATTAGCTTTTAGTCCTTATTATATTATATTATATTAAATGGAACCAAAGAACACTAAAATTAAATAATCCACGTACTGAGCAGGACATGCAGAGAGAGTTGTCACTTCGGCCATTATTGGTAACAGACTGTTTTGGCATTTTTGGCAGACCAATCATGCTGACAAGTTAAGAGAGGTTCCGTGTTCGACTCCCCGTATGGACACCGTAGGGTGAATTTTTCGTCAAGGCTGTTGCAGCTTGTTTGTGCATACGTGCAATTCGTGACCGTTGATGCTATGTTCACGGGATTATGAAATTAATAAATAGTGCAGTGACTCCCCAGTTTCAATCTTCAGATCTCTTTGAGCTCTTGCTCTAGTGTTCTGTCCTCTGACTATTTGGCCGGTCTAGCAAAAAAAAAAAAAAATCAAGTTGATAAGTTTTCCAACCTCTTGATCCAAAATATGTCCATATCTGTGTTTTCTTTATTTATTTACTATACTCATCAGCAAAGGCATCTAAGTTTATACGGGAAGTGTTCTCCTCGTGATAACGGATTGGAATCACAGCGAAACAATGATGTTTGGCCCGTCCACGCTCCACCTATTTTTTAGTTCCACGAGATCGCCGGCTAATCATCTATATTAATTGGAGATAGCAAATTGACCATCATATAACAAAGGACGTCGGTTTTGTGCTGACTAGATAAAACGGAACAAAAATGCTGACTAGGACAAGCTGATTGAACAAAAATGAACCAAATAGATCTAACAATTCGTTCAAAAATCAATGAACGATCTCTCCTTGGTTTCAAATCCTAACCCATTTAAATTACACTAAATCCCTAAGATCCTAGCCCATTTAAACTGTACTAAATCTGACCGTTCATTCCGTGATCGTTGTTCGCATCAACGGTTATAAACCCGCTTGCTGAAATTTTGGCCATCTCAAGCCATCGGGTCGATCTCTAGAAATCCATTCGAACAGAGACAACTGTGATTGATCGATTATAGGGGAAGAGGGAGTTGGTCACGCCTGGTGCCAATCGGCACCGGCAAGAAAATGGGTGTCCCTATGAATGCCGGTGTTGTCATCGAAAGTGCTTTGTTGCCGAAGGCATTTAGGTGTGTTGCTGCCGAAGACGGCCAACTTCAATGTCGATAGGGGTGTGTTGCGGCCGAAGGTGGTCCATTGCAGTGCCGACAGACACGGACATGCACTAGTATATGATACAAGAAAAGAAGCACTGCAACAAAAACACCCTAATTCGGTGGTTAAAAATGATCGATTATAATCTAGATCGAAAGCCTGGCCGCATTTGACTCCTTCGCAAGAGCCTTTTATGGTGTTTGATTGCCAATTTTGTTTCCTTACATAAAGCATATTCTCTTGATAAGAAAATAAAGGAAGGAGAATTTTGTTGTTTCATCTTGAGAATGCTTGTGGTTTTGTAACACACATCCAAAGCCCAATGCTTGGCAATGTGCTGAAGGCCAAGCTAGTAGATGGGATTTTCTTTCTTTGTATAGAATGCAAAAGGAGCTTTTGAATGCTTCAAAGGCTTTGGTTGGATGAGGCTGTGCATGATTGACCAATTCCATGTGTCATTTTAGTAAATTTCTAATTGATGATCACACTTCTAGCTGGATTCAACTGTTCTAGGACTTCTGAGAAATCCTTGAAGAAGTTCATGGACCATCGGAAAATGGCGACATGGTAAAAACCTCGACAGACAAGATAGAGAGATGGATGGTTGATGAAGGTGCCGACGGGTACCAGTGCGAGTCATTGACGAGTGACGGAGGTGTTGACGGGCGCAATGGCATCAAACACAGTTACAAACACGTCTGCTGTGTAGCGGGGTGCTGGACTGTCGACAGATAGTGGATGCAAGCGACGACGGTCGCACTGGCACCAAGCATAGCCGTTGGAGTCCCCCATGAGTAACATGATTAGCTACTGATCGATGAGCAACGTGACGCAGTTGCTGCCTGAAGACTGGTGGAGGACGATGATCGGCCTAAACATCACACTGTTATCTCAAAAAGTAACTGCAGAACTACTGTCAACTTGAGCATGATAAAGCCATTGTTTGAACTTGTGGGTTTAATAAAGCCTCTGAATCAAACAACGGTATTAATATATTGATATAGCTAACTATAACCGTGGTATCAAAATAAATTTCTATCATTATTATTACTAGATGCATGCATGCATGCACGTGCCTTGCACACATAGGAGAGGGCGGCGGAGGTTGGGGGGCGCCAACGACCTCTTAGCCTGGTGGTACTTCCCCTCTCCCATGTTGGAAAGGCTCCTTGTTCTTCTCCCGATGTGGACACCGTGGGGTGAACTTTTCCTCAAGGCCATTGTATATACCTTGTCTGCTCGTACAAGTCCTGATTGTTGATGTTATGTTTTTGGGATTAATTATAAAATTAATAAATGACAATTATTGCCTCCTTGTTTCGATCTAATCCAGGCCTTTTTGAGCCCTTGCTCTAGCGTCTTGTCCTATGGCTGGTTGACCGGTCTAGCAAGAAAAGGAAAAAAAATTTAGGATTTAAAATCGGGGCAATGGTTTTGTTTGGTTTCAGCCGTAAGCTTAAATTCTTTTTATATAGTAGAAATTATTCGTAATACAGCATCGGAGGCATAGATTACTCCCGAGGTTAAATCAGTTCATGAGGGCATGAAAGGTGACACAATATTACGAAATATGTCGAGTTATATATGGACTAGTTAACTATAGAGAGCATGTCGTTACCTAAGAGTGTGAGATAAATTGGCTATGTATAGTCATCCTTATCAAATTATTAATTTGTCTAAGTCAGCTATGTTGACATAAAATCTAGCTTTAAACTGATTAAAATAAGTCTAACAACTTAGTAATACTTTACCTTAATTACTAGTCAAGGTATTAGTGCCATCATAAATGATGCATGCATTTCTTAATACATCTCTTGCATTCTCTTTCATCTATTTTTTTTTTATCCAGAAAAGTTTTTAGCCATGGAAGCCAAGATGAAGGGGGGGGGGGGGGGGGGGGGGGGGTGATTTTGCAAGAATATATACCATATTAAGGTTTAGAAAAGATGAATATGTGTTCATACAATTAATGGGCCATGGGCGAAGAATATATACAAGTAAGTGAGTCTACCACACAGAGAAAATGTATATAACCCAAAAATACGTACATACACGGGTACAATAGTATAACACAATGAAATAAAATTATAAGTACATGCAAACAACTTTGTTAGGTCGTGCGCACGACTTCTGTAGAAGCCGTGCGAACAAGTGAATCGGTGTAAAAACGGTGACCAAATTTTCTGAGGAAATCGTGCACACGACTTATACAAATCGTGCGCAGGAACTGGGCGTGGCAGCATGGGTTTGGTCGCAAGTCACGATTTTGACCGATTTTTGAAAGTGTTTTTTGGTCTCCCTTCAGCACACATTTGTTTTCCTATTTAAGAGAAGCAACAATGGCGCGGATAAGTAAATGATCTGGGGGAGAGGGTGACGTTGTGCTCCCCCTGAGCTCTTAAAGTCTTAAGACGACGGTGACGCGATGAGTGATTCTTTTCGGTAGAGGATGAAGATTAAGTCATGGTTAAGGAGAGAACGGAAGCCCGGTCTAGGGTTTGGCGTGTAGAGAGAATGATGAGATGAATGAAAATATAGAGAAAGAAGGAAGAAGAAAGAGAAGAAGAAGAAAAAAGGAGAAGAATACGGTGTGCAGAAGTTCTTTGGCACAGCTATCTGAAAGGAAATGAGAAGGATACGGTGTTCGGATCTTCTACGAGTTCTTAGGCATGTGTTTCTTCTTCGGGGTGCTTCCATCTCTTGGTGATTCTTAGGTAATTTCTATGTATCTCTCGGAAGCGAGTGGTTCTCTACTTCGTGTATATGTGATATGTGAGAGGAGTAAGATTAGAGTTAGCAGGATCCGACAAACGTAGACCACTCCTTGGTGTAATTCTTACTATTGATAATCCAAGTTCTTGATTGTTGGTAATCTATGATGTTCCTTCATTGTATTTGTGCATCGTATTCTTGTATGGGTTATGTGATCTCTGCAGGGCTCCTAACCTCAAACCTCGAGCACTGTCTTCAAAGCTTCCACAGATGCAGGGGATCGGTGTTGCGAGCCTATTCCCCAATAGTGGTATTAGAGCTAATAGTTCAGTGTGAAGTTGCGAAGAGGATGGAGCCATGGCAGATGATGCAAGGATGAGAAACGTGAAAATTCAATGGTACGAACTTCGGATTCTGAAAGGCGAAAAAGTATAGAACCCGGGGAGGATGTCCGAAAAGGATTAGATGTTTCTCGACAGCACAAAGATTTGACTCACTTCTCTTTTATCTCAAGTATCTCCAAGGAGAATAAACTGGTGTGACCTAGAAGCCCAGGCAAGTGAGTGCAAAAAGAGAGGTGGTGCAAGTTCCGGAAAGGGCTCCAGATCAGTTAAAAGCAATTGGATATGCTTAGGTCAAACGAAGATGCTAATTTGATTGGATTATCGGGCTTAGAAGATGTTGGGTTGTCTTGGTAGCCACTGAGAAATCAAGCCAATACTAGTACTGGATAGTGGGGCCATGTGTGTTCGCACAAGGCAAAATCCAACGGCTATATGCGGGGTGTGATGGTGGCAATCGACGATGGATCTGAGATGTTAACCGGGGGAGCCAAAAAATTTGCGTGAGGGCTGATGGTTGTTCAGATTCTCTTTAATGGTCGCCATGTTTCGGGTTCTGAGAGGCAATCTAAATCCGTCTCTCCGAATTAGATTCTCTCGGGTGTAGGACCGTCGGTTTAGGTGGAGTTCTGGAAGTTTCGAAGTGCGCTTTTTTGATCTTGAAGAGAGTCTACAGTGGATATATATATATATATATATATATATATATATATATATATATATATATATATATATATATATATATATATATATATATATATATATATATATATATATATATATATATATATATATATATATATATATATATATATATATACAGAGAGAGAGAGAGAGAGGGGGGGAGATGCTATAATGCGGCATGAGGTAAGTGCGGCACTGTACCGCAGCCGTCTGATGCACTGCTGCGTGCATGTGATGCACGCAACGCATGCATCAGACGGCTATGGTGCAGTGCCGCACGCACCGCATGCCGCAGCATAGCATGCCCATATATATATATATATATATATATATATATATATATATATATATATATATATATATATATATATATATATATATATATATATATATATATATATATATATATATATATATATATATATATATATATATATATATATATATATATATATATATATATATATATATAGGCATGTTAGGATACGGTGTGTGGTGCGTGCGATGCACACAGCGGTGCATCAGACGGCTGCGATGTGACACCGCACGTCGCATTTTAACATTTATATATATATATATATATATATATATATATATATATATATATATATATATATATATATATATATATGGGAAAAGGGATGCTGGACCTGAGGTGTTGCGTCGTTGCTGCACCTCAGGCATTGTTTGACCATCCTAGAAGTTTTGGAATTTGATGAAAATTGGTGAGGATGTTGTCTAGGGTAAGATGATCATCCTCACTAATTTTCATCAAATTCCAAAACTTCTAGGGGGGTCAAATGGTTGAAGCAAAATCAGCCGTTCGTAGTCACCGTTAAAATTTGTAGATTTTTCTTCGACCATTTGACCCCCTTAGAAGTTTTGGAATTTGATGAAAATTGGTGAGGATGATCATCTTACCCTAGACAACACCCTCACTAAATTTTATCAAATTCCAAACCTTCTAGGTAGGTAAACAAGCGAGCGGTGCAGCATTGTTGCTGCACCTCAGGTGCAGGCTCCCCGCCCCCTATATATATATATATATATATATATATATATATATATATATATATATATATATAGGCGTGTTAGGATGCGGCGTGCGATGCACGCAGCGGTGCATCAGACTGCTGCGGTGCGACACCGCACGCCGCATTTTAACACACACACACACACACACACACACACACACACACACACACACACACACACACACACACACACACACACACACACACACACACACACACACACACACACACACACACACACACACACACACACACACACACACACACACACACACACACACACACACACACACACACACACACACACACACACACACACACACACACACACATATATATATATATATATATATATATATATATATATATATATATATATATATATATATATATGGTTAATGCGAGGAAAGCTTCGATGGCAGAGGGTTCAGTAAAAACAAAATCTGCAGGTGGCCAGCGAGTTCAGGCACCAAAAAAATGAAGACGAGTCAGTTCAAAGCAAACTGAACTTGATCGATCTTCGGTATAGGTGACCGGACACCAGGTGCATGGTGCAAAGTTGCGACAAGGAAGACAATGGATATTACAGGTTCACCGAACTCGGTGTGAACCTATTCGGACCTGGATCAAGGTGAGCCAGGTAATCTTAACTCACCATTAAACCACCAAATAAATTAAAATATTTCGATTGAGGTCGTTCTTGAAATTTCCTTAACCCCATAACTCGAGTTGTAAGAGAAGGTCATAGTCTGATATTTATGTAAACTCCTGAACTCCCCATAACCTGTATGGGACAAAACAAACAAACTTCACAGTCACATTGCAGTGGCTAAGCACTTGCCCCCTATCCAGTGGTCGTGCAATTGATTAATCCAGTGGCAGGCTTAGCTCTCGCCTGTATGGTGGGTTTATTTGTGCTCCTGTGTAGCAATATTACATGCACGGTAAGACTTGAACCTTAGATCTACCTTCTTCTCTTAGTACTAACAAGTGAGGTCCCTTCAGAAATATTAAAAAAATAAAGTAAAAAAGTAAAAGCATGATCAAATGGTCAAGCAGATAAGTGGACACAGACAGACACATGCATGTCAACTAAGTGGGGTGATTAGCTAGAATTCTGTAAGACAAAGGAAGGCCAGGGGGGAGGGAAGGAGACCTGGTCCCAATGTAGTTGTTTGAACACCCAGCACATACACTGCAGATATTGAGGAGAATTCTCTGCCTTCTGTCTTCGTCTGATCTCTAAACAAAGATTAAAAAATAAATAAAAATAATAAAATAAGGGGCAATAAAAAACAAAACCCTTCTTTGATGCCAATTATGGCCTCCCCTCCTCCCATAAAAGAGAACAGAGGGCAACCCAAACCCCTCCCCCTTTCCTCCATTCCTATCACCACCATCATCACCACCACCCGGAGAGAGAGAGAGAGAGAGAGAGAGAGAGAGAGAGAGAGAGAGAGAGAGAGAGAGAGAGAGAGAGAGAGAGAGAGATGTCAAATATAACAGGTGAAGGAGAGAGCCTCTCCTCTGAGAACAACACAGGGGAGGAGGAGGTTCAGCAGCAGCACCACAATTCATTCAACGGGCCCGGTGGCACCACCACGCAGCCTCTGGCGGCACCCGTCAAGAAGAAGCGGAACCTCCCCGGGACTCCCGGTACTTCACCTTAAGTCCCTCTTGATGCAATATAAGGATCAGGATGAAGCTTTCTTAATGGTGGAACTGTTGAAGCTAAATATTGGCCTTTTTTTTTTGTGGGGGGTAGTTGAAGAGTTCAATTATTAGTTAGGAATCAAAATAATAATAACAAGAATTGCATTATTTTTTACTCTCTCTCTCTCTCTCTCTCTCTCTCTCTCTCTCTCTGTAGCCAATAATCCCTATTCATGTCATCACAGTCCTAGTCCTCCTTCTAACTTGATTCTTTGCAGAAAGCATTCACAGTAACTTTGCAAATTCTTAAGATTTAATAGCCCACAAAGTTCTTCACTAATCATCCTTTTAATCTCTCTCTCTCTCTCTCTCTCTCTCTCTCTCTCTCTCTCTCTCTCTCTGTGTGTGTAGCCAATAATCCCTATTCATGTCATCACAGTCCTAGTCCTCCTTCTAACTTGATTCTTTGCTAAAAGCATGTGCATGACTTTGCAAATTCTTAAGATTTAATAACCCACAAAGTTCTTCACTATTTAGCATTCATCCTTTTAATGTCCATTAATTACTTGAACTAATTCTATGTGAAATATTAGTCCCGGGAGGCCTCTTCTTCATTATTTAATATTCACATTTTCTTATCTCCAATTACTTGAACTAGTTGTGTGTGTTGAACGGTTAGTCTCCCAAATCTGATGCGCTCTCCTCCCTTCAAAAGGCCGGCTAGTCTGGCCTCTCTTAATATATCCGATGCACTCTCCTCCCTTCAAGAGGTCCGTCTTTTGGAACACTCGGGTGATGTCACATGGTATCAAAGCTAGGCACATTCCGGGAGCATCTCTGCAATGACCCGTCGTACCCTTGCTAACGTTGAAACGCACTCTACGTACATGTGGAGCAGGATGGCCTCTCTTAATATACTTGTGATCTCCTCCTTTCAAGAGGTCGGTCTTTCGGATTTTTTCACTCTTTGGTAAGCGCTAGTTCCCCTCCAATAATTGGAGTCCACTAATTATTGAGGATTTGTCCTATGCACTCATCATCCCAAAAAGATGAATGGCATCCAATCCATGAACCACTAAGTATACCATATATAGTCATCAATTGATCATGCCATGTCCCATCTATTTAGGGTTGGATCGATTATCGAACCGGGATTTATTTTTATTTTGAGTTGTTTTTTTTTACTGTTGGCTTTCAACCTAACATCAGCCTTCAACCTTTCTTGTTCGGCCTTTTGAGTGAGCCAATATTCAAAACATTGATATCCGCAACCAATATATCAACACTAAGATTTCGAGATATTTCACGATATCTCAAGTACTTACCAACATGTGATGATATTTAGCATTGGTGGAAGCGACAACCAAGATTTTTCATGATATTTTGCAAGATTTAGTATCTTGCCACCAACCAATTTGATTGATATTCAACTCAAACCCCTCTTAGAGAAAGAAAAAAAAAACTAGATAGACAAGTAATACTTATATAAGCATGGGAGACATCAAGATATATATTTATTTCTCTTGATCAATCAATACATACAAGAAAGGACAACATGTATAAATATGTATGTACCAACGGAGTCTTGGCCTGGTGGTACTTTCTCTCTCCCATGTTGGAGAGGTTCTTTGTTCGACTGTCGGTATAGACATCGTGGAGCGAATTTTCTCTCAAGACCGTTGTGCTTTGTTTGTGCGTGCGAATCTAGGTCGTTGATGTCATGTTCATGGGATTATAAAAATAATAAATAGCAGCTGCTGCTAACTTTCTCCTTCTGTTTCGATCTTCGAACCTTATATATTGCTCTAGTGCCCAGTTCTCTGATTGCCTGATTGGTCCAGCAAAAAAAAAAAATAGATAAATATGTATGTAATGCCATTAATTGGTTGATTGGCACACAGACCCGACGGCGGAAGTGATCGCGCTATCGCCGACAACTCTAATGGCGACGAACCGGTTCGTGTGCGAGATCTGCAACAAGGGGTTCCAGCGGGACCAGAACCTCCAGCTGCACCGGCGTGGCCACAACCTGCCGTGGAAGCTGCGGCAGCGGACGAGCACCGAGGTGCGGAAGCGGGTGTACATCTGCCCGGAGCCAACGTGTGTCCACCACAACCCCAGTCGCGCCCTGGGGGACCTCACCGGGATCAAGAAGCACTTCAGCCGGAAGCACGGGGAGAAGAAGTGGAAATGTGACAAGTGCTCCAAGAAGTACGCCGTGCAGTCGGATTGGAAGGCCCACGCCAAGACCTGCGGCACCAGGGAGTACAAGTGTGACTGTGGCACCATCTTCTCCAGGTTTTGCTTCATTTTGGCATGGCTAGGGTTTTCATAGCACATGTTAGATGGAGTCTTATAGGGAAATTATATCCCTTGCTTATTTGATTTAAGGGTATTTTGGAGTTTTTACCTACTCGGGTAATAGAATTAGGGAAAAACTGATAAAGGAAGGCCATGAGTGTTTTGAGAAATCTAGCTAGGGTTTGTAAAAGAGATGCTATTTAGCCCGAAGGTTGTCTTGATTCCGATCAGGCCGATTGACGTGGCTGTGTACTACAAGTGGTTGTTGAATGTCACTAGCACGACATCTAAATCTCTACCCCCCATGCCATTCGTACACGGCCATGTCAATCGGGCTGAGCAAAATCGAAAAATCTTCGAGCTGAAAGCGTTTCTCTCACCAACGGGCTCTTGGCCTGCAGGTTGTACTTCCTCTCTTTCATACTTGAGAGGTTCCTTGTTCGACTCCTGGTATGGACACCTACCGTGGAGCAAAATTTTTCTTTAAGGTTGTTGTGTCTTGTTTGCATCTGTGAATCTAGGCCGTTGGTGAGAGAAACGCTTGGCTGGTCCAGCAAAAAAAAAAATAGCATCTCTATGTAACAATAGTTTTAATGGTTTCTGGTTGGGGTCCGCCAAACCCTCCCTCCTTAAGAAGGGGTTCTCAAAAATAAAAAATCTCTATGTAACAAAACCTACATTCCATGATATATACAAGGGTATTTTGGCCTTTGACAGCACATGTTAGATGTAGTCTTATTTAGGTATCAGAATTAAAGGGAAACAACCTCTTCTGCTTATTTGACTTAGGGTATTTTGGACTTTTTCACTTGAATACACAGGAGAGACAGCTTCATCACCCACAGAGCCTTCTGCGACGCCCTGGCCGAAGAGAACAAGGGGAGCCGGGGTCCGATGACCGCCATGAACCCGAACATGCAGTTCCCGGTCCCGGATCTAATGATGCCCCTCGGCGGGGGACGGAACCCTATCGGAATCCCCGACTTCAACAACCACGACCTCGGCATTGGGGTGTCCGGGTCCGTGTTCTCGAGCGGTCTATACGGCCCCAGGGCCGCCTCCTCCTCCGCCGGCCTCCAGCTTGGCGGCAACGGACACCCAGTGGGTTTCGACAGTCTCGGAGGGGGGGACGGCAAGGCATCGGGCGGGTCGGCTCACATGTCGGCGACGGCGCTGCTGCAGAAGGCGGCACAGATGGGCGCGACCGCCAGCAACACCATCAGCTCCTCCATGATGCAGCAGAGGGGGTTCGCATCGGGGATGGCCGGGCACGACCAGCTCTCCGAGGCAAGGGCGTACGGGGGGTACGATGGGGTGCAATCGCAGCACATGGTGGGGATCGAGGGGGGAGGGCTATCGAATCATTTCTTCGATGATCCGGTGGGCGATGGGTCGTCGGCGATGGACGGCGGGGAGAGGTATTCGGCGGGGCTGTTCATGGGCGGCGGAGGGGATGAGGGGTATGTGAGGAATGTGGGGCCGGAGAGCAGCTTGTTGCAGGGGAGGAATAGTGGTAGCTCAGCCGGGGTGAGGATTGGGGGTGGGGATATGATGACGGTGGACTACTTGGGGGTCGGGGGAGCGAGGTTGGCGGCGAGATTACATGAGCAGCAGCAGCAGCAGCAGCAGTTTGAAGCGATGAGTCAGTATAGACTGCCGGGAATGCACCCATTTCAGTAGGATGACTCTCTCTCTCTCTCTCTCTCTCATGCACCCATTTCAGTAGCATGACTCTCTCTCTCTCTCTCTCTCTCTCTCTCTCTCTCTCTCTCTCTATCATGCACCCATTGCAGTACAATGACTCTCTCTCTCTCTCTCTCTCTCTCTCTCCTGAAAGTTAGTGTCTTGCTGAAGTGCAAGACATTGAGGGATGGCAGTTGTTATGGTCTGCAGATGTGATCCACAGAAGGGTGTAATACATCGTTGAACATTGAATCCACAGAATAGCAGTCAATTTCGATCTTGGGACTCCGAAAGAATAAGATAATTAAAATCTGAGTCTAGGTACCATGAGAATCTTTTTTATATTAACCCTTAGGTCCTTAGATCTAAAGCAATCTAATTCAACAATGGTTAAAATATAATCTATTATATATGTTATTATTTGTAACGAAGTTTGGCCGAAGCTTATGTCTATCTCCGTGCGGTAAGTTGCAACCTTGAATCCACTCTCTCTTTTAAACGTTTGAGCTATCCCTCAATAGGCCGAGGGAGACTTGTGCAAAGTTAGAAAGAGAAAGGACGAGAAATAGTGGGTTATAGAACTAGAAGGTCAGAGAATTTGTCAACTCGGATGTAGAGCTCTGTTACTCCACGCGAGGCTTGAGGTGTTTCAAGTGGTCAAAAGTCATTATGTTGTTGTCTTAAGATGTATTTCTAGGTGCTGACCTTCCATAATCATCAAGATTGATGTAGAGGCCTGCGATTGGTCCACATGGCGACCTGCCACATATGGACCTTTGAATGGGCCACGAGTTGTCCACGTGGTCCTTTGATGGTGTGAGCCTCTTCTGGCTTGCTAGTGGGCCACGAGCTGTCCTCGTGGACCTCTGCTTATCTATTTGTTGATTGGCTTGTGGGCTAAATTGGACCCCACAGGGTCCTAAAAGCAAACAAGACTTAGCTAGCACTCTAAGAAAATTCATTGGGATGAAACTCCATTAGTCGATACTCAAACCATCACAAGAACTCTAAACTAGTTTGAAATACTATTCAATATGATACTCATAATTTTCTTGGCTATATTGCTTGAGAGTATCTCCAATGTACTACGAATTCTTTCCATACCCAAGAGCGCCACATGGTGCTTTTGTTTAGAACAAAATCCAAGGCACTCCAAAATTCTTTCCCTACTAACGTGGGTATCGATTTCACATGGCCGAGTCAACTGAGTCGACTGTTATACTCAGGCTCGCATTAGCGGGATTCTTCTTCCTTTGGGGGAACCGGATTGGGAGGTGTCTAATCTCCAATTTGCGAATGACACTTTACTTTTTTGCAGGACGGATGAAGTACAAGTGTTGGTGGTTAAAATCACTCTCTATTCCTTTGAGCGGGTGTTGGGATTATCCATCAACTTCTCCAAGTCGACGGTTTTTAGCCTTGGAGGGGACCCGAGACTCGGCGAACGATTAGCGGGCCTGCTTAATTGCCAGGTGGGGAGATGGTCGTTGAAGCACTTGGGACTGCCGCTAGCGCGCCAGGCATGCTCTGCGAAGGTGCGATTGGGAGATCATAATAGAGAAGGTGGAACGCAGGTTGGCTTCTTGGAAGAGCTTGTGCCTCTCTTCGAGAGGACGGATCACTCTGGTGAACTCGGTGGTTTCAGCCTGCATCCCTTCCTATTTTCTTTCCTTTTTCTTCCTTCCATAATGGGTGGTGAAGAGGATGTATAGAGTGAGGAGGAATTTCCTTTGGAAAGGGAACCTTCCAGGCAGATCAGCATTTCCGCTTATGCAGTGGGGCGGGTTTGCAAGACCTGGGAGCAAGGAGGCCTGGAGGTTCTCAATTTGAGGGACTTTAATGTGGCGATGCTCGGTAAATGGTGGTGGCGATTGCATTCCTCCCCGGAAGACAATTGGGCACGTATCATTCGAGGTTGTTAGTTTAAGCGATCATCAACTTTTTGGGCGAGGGGTAGAAGATCCGGGAAGATCTCTTCCTTCTGGCGAGGGATGGCGAAGGTCAGAGAAGCTTTTGCTTGTGGTACGAATGTTGTGGTTGGGGATGAACACACTACGAGGTTTTGGGAGGACATTTGGCTGGGGGACTGCTCCCTGAGGACGTTGCTGCCGGAAGCCTTTGCTCACGCTAGACTTAGATCTGGTTATGTCAGCTCTTTCTTCCGCCGAGGAAGAGGAGGGACCTGGGCGGTCAAGTTCTTCAGGCCCCTTAGTAGGGAGGCGCAACAGGAAGTTTCTCAGCTGGACATCCTTGTCTACCATTTCTCTATCTAGTAGCCCTGATAAGCTGGCTTGGAGGTGGCACAAGAAGGGAGTCTTTACGGTCTGCTCTTTCTACCGCTTCGTTAATGATAGAGGGAGGAGATGTTCGATAGCCAAACATCTTTGGCGGTGTATAGCCCCCTTAAGATGAAGATCTTCTCTTGGCTTGCCATTAATGACAGAATTCTTACAAAGGATAATTTGGCTAAGCGGAACATCCATATTATCGACCTCGATTGCCCGATGTGCGGTCAAGCCCTCGAAGGAGCAGACCACCTCCTCTTGACTTGTCCCTTTGCCTCCAGTATCTGGGACTTTCTCCAAGAGAAGCTGGGCATCGCTGAGATTCCTTCTTCGCTCGTTGCTTTGTGGACACATTGGAGGAAACGATCGATCACTTCAGATAAACATGTAGGGTGGGATATGCTGGTGGTGGCAACAATTTGGTCGATTTGGCTGGAGAGAAACAAGAGAATCTTCTCTGGCGACCAGGTCTCTTGGGAAGGGACTCTTCGTAAGATCGGGATTCTGGTGAAGTCTTGGTTCCCTTTGCTCAGCCGTAGAAGAGCCCCTTTTGTTGCAGCGTTTTTCTCCCCCTTCTTCTGAGGAGGGAGTTTTCGGTCTGTTTTTTGTTTTCTTTTTTTCGCTTTTTCTTTGTACCTATTGGTACTTAGCTTTGTTCTTTCTGGCTTATTAATCACAGGTTGGGGTCATTGTCTTAACCCCTCCTCTCTCCGAGGGATTTCTCAAAAAAAAAAAAAAAGTAAAATAAAATAAAAAATCAGTTTTTTTGACTTTGCCCCCCAAATTTTGCCTTGAATTAGACTTTACCCCCTAAAACTAACTGTTCCGTCAGCTTAGATGGTTAGCTGACGGAACAATTAGTTTTGGAGGGTAAAATCTTATTAATGAAAATATGGGGGGTAAAGTCTAATTTAAGGCAAAATTTGGGGGGCAAAGTCAAAATAACCCATAAAAAATCGTACAAAACATTCACTAAACACCCCATCTGAATGGGCCCATAGTCTTAACGAATAAAATAAACACCAAACCTTTTGTTGCATGTAGCGACCCTAGTAGGGCTCCACTACTATGACTTACCTTTGGGCTAGCCCGTTGGAGACCTTTTGGTGCTCCTTGCATTAGAAAAAGGGAAAGGGGATTTTTAGCACTGCCGGCTGTTGTACTCCTACTCTTTGCATGCCAATCGACGGGCTACACCTAACACAAAGCCAGAGTGGAACCCAGCTAGCATATTGCCAAGTGCAGCCAGAGTGGGACCCAGATAAAAGTTTTACCAATTTGTTGATGTTTGGATTCAAAAGTTGTAGTAAAGTAAATGGTAGGAGGTTTACTAGTATCCAAAAAGTTTTACTTCAGAAAAGCCAAGTAAAACTTTTCATTTACTAGTAGATGGCTCCGTTGACTCTTGCCACGTTAGCCAAGCTGTACGATCGAGATCCCGTGAATTAACCTCGTACGTCCTTCGCGCACTGATCTTTGTTTATTCTTCCATAACAAGAAAAAGAAAAAGGGACGGTTTTACAGCACCTCCGATCGGTCCGGATCTTCACCACTACGATGAGAAACGAATCCTCTGATTGGATCTACAAGTATGGTTTGGGTTTCCTATTCTTTTAATTATTTTCTTCTTCTTAGAAATAAGTTCCCCTCCGACGATATCTGCAAACAAGTCCTCATGATTTATAGATTTAATTTTTTTCCCCACTTCTTCCATATCCGATCTGTGTTTATCCGATTGACGTTCTATTTTTGTTGAGAATCCGATCAGTTTGGGTTAATTTCCTATCAGATTTGTTGAGAATCCGATTGCATCTTTGTTTCGAGAATCCGATCATATTTTATTGTTTGTTACTTCCTCTTTTTTCCCCCCATTTACTGAAATGAAGATCTGGGTTGTGTTTAACGATCTAATTTGAATTGTTCAAGATCCGATCTGAGTTGTTCGTGATTTGGGTTTTAAAAAAAAAATTATTGACCCTATCCGAGGTTCACAATCCGATATGTATTTATACTATATGGGTTTATTTTTGTTGAAAATATGATATTTGCATCTTTGTTTCCTCTTGCTGAGAATCCGATTTTTTTTGTTACTTCATCTTTTTGTTTGGAAGGTTTGTTACTTTCTCTTGCTGGGTGTCAAAGAATATGTGCACCTCTGTTTCATTTTTCCCCCAAATGTATTGATGTTTCTATAAAAAATAAATAAAAACTTGTATGCTGGATCAATAATATTGTGTATGACTATGAACTGAGCTTACTTTACTGTTCAATCCAAACAACTATCTAAAAGTAAAGGTTTACTTTATTGGTCATTACAAACAGTAAGCAAGAAATTCTGATTTACTAGTCGATGTGCGAGATTTACTAGCCTACATCCGATTTGTTAGCCTTTACTTTGATGATCCCAAAAACAAACAAGCCCTTGGAGTTGTTCTTTAGAAAGTGAGTGTACTCGACTTAAAAACGGAGCCGTCTGCTCCACACCCTCACTGACCGTGCCTCTCCTAGATCACTGGACCGTGCCTCTCCCCGCTGTGCCCTTCGCCTAGGGTGCCGACCGTCGTAGCCAACAAGCCTTCCCGGGGGAGAGGTCCTATACCGCAACCTCCCTCCGGGCTTCTAGCTTCTCCTTGGATGCCACTCCCAGTCCTCCGTCACATTGCGTGCCGCGAGTGCGTCTCGAGCCTTTTTCCTTGGTTTACCTTGATCTACACAATTGAACTAGAGCCTCCCCGGATCACCAACAAGAAGCTCTAATACCAATTATTGTTGCGATCCGAGGCCCTCATGCAGTAGAACACAATTCACGTAGTACCACCACGATGGAGACGACCACTGACAAGACCAAGCAATTGAAAGAACAAGCAGAACACCCAAAAAGTTTCGGCAATAACCGATCAATGGATTTACTAGTATGGAAAAAAACCCGAGTACAAGAACAATTGTCTCTAACCAATCCCTCATACACCCACAAAGAGATCCCCCCCAAGAAGAATAGATCCTGCAGCCTTACACCCCAAAGACAAGAAGAAACTATTCTCGAAAACCCTTCGGTCTTCAATGGTTTCCTCTCCCTTGATGACGGCTACCTTCTAAACCCTAACCTGAGATACTCATGTGCCACCATGATCATCATTTCTTCATTCTTAGGGGTCATTTTATAGCCCCAAGTTCATGCAAGACCTAGGAGAAAAGATAGAAATAAACTCCTAAAAATTCTCTCGAAAACTCACGAAAAATCGAAACCAAAACAGCGTCTTGCACATTCATATCCGGAGCCTGGCGCCTTAGGCTCCAATTTCCTGGCCTGGTCGCCTCGGGTTAGCGCCCAGGGCGTTGGTTCTAGCGCCCAAGGTGTCAGGCTCTTTTTTTTCGCTCCGTAGCCGCTTCATCTTTCACTATTTTTTACACACGAATCTTGAACACGTTGAGGGCTTTGTTTTAAATCAACATCTTCGACATGTCCCAAAAACAAACATGCCCTGGAGTTGCTCTTTAGAAAGTGAGTGCAGCGGACGTGAAAAAGGAGCCGTCGGCTCCGCACCCTCACTGATTTCAGCCGCTCCGAATCTCGGACAGCTCCTAATACTGCCGCATGGCGTGCACGTCGGCTCAAATGTTCCTGCAGACCAATATAAGCAAGCCACGCGTGACACCGCGGATCACTTCTTATACAACGCCTCAGCTTCCTACCTTCGCGATATCAGGTCGATTGAACGTAGGATTCAGATCTCAGAGCATCGCCCGCGAAGAAAGAGAGAGAGAGAGAGAGAGAGAGAGAGAGAGCGCACCACGGATACCTTGTTCGTCCTCGAAGGAATGGCGATGGCGAGAGCGAGCTCTGGCCTCGCGTACCCCGAGAGGTTCTACGCCGCCGCCGCCTACGCCGGATTCGGCGGATCTCCGGCCTCCTCCACCGGCGCGATCTCCCGGTTCCAGAACGACGTCGCCCTCCTGCTGTACGGGCTGCATCAGCAAGTAAGAGCTTCGCTGCTCCCATTCCTCTGATTTTCACTCGATCCACTCCTTTCTTATGATTTCAAATTAAATGCATCCCGGACCTTTCTGCGATCCGTGAGGCTGGGATCTGTGTTTCCGATTCCTTTGCTGCGATTTTTATTTCCGAATTACGGTAGATCTGGGGGGTAAGGGCCGAGATGGAACTGATCTTGCACATTTGAGCGCAGATCCGGTGGTTCCTTATGTTTTCTAAGGTTCTTAGTAGGTTGAATTTGAAGGTGCTTTACGTTGAACGCAAAGTGACTGTGGTGTTTGCAGGCAACTGCAGGACCCTGCACGATTCCGAAGCCCCGAGCGTGGAATCCTGTGGAGCACAGCAAATGGACTAGGTTGGTGCTACTTCCATGACATGATACGTTTTCATTACCTTGTATTATATAGCTCTGTGACATATTATGCTTGTGCACTGCTTGAATCTCACCCTGTCACCTATACAAATCTGGGTGTCAAAAAAAAAAAAAAACCCGCACTAACAATCAGCGAGGCATTGTTTATGTTCCCCCCGCATCTAGCTTTACTGCATTGGATTTGGATTAATGCATCACTGACTCTAAATATAGAAGAAGAGCGGATGAGAATTGCCAGTGAGCCAATGAGACGATGAAACTGTTTTCTTGGATCGAGCTTGTATTAGTAAAAAACATTGGTCCTTTCTTCTACTTATATAGTGTGCGTGTCTACATGTGAACATTTTGATTCTGGAGTTAGTTTGAGGAAAGAACCAATGTTTTGAAAAGCGTTAGGCGGACCCAAGGTGGTGGGGGGTATCCAAGGCGGCTAGGCGGAAGGCGGGTGCCTAGGCGGGCGCCTTAAGATTGAGGTGCCCGAGTTAGCAAAAACCACTCATAATTTAGATTTTACTTGTTACGAAACACTAAAAGAAGTATGAAACACTCATACATCATGTATGTGATAAAACAATAGGTACACAACTACGCATACACCAGAATGTCATAAAGATAAAGCAAAAGCTAACGAAAATGAAAATATGGAGGAATAGATCCTTACCTCTAGACTCCAGCCAAGATAATGGTATCATTGATTCATTATATTAGTTGCACTTGCACCTTACCACCTTCATGTAGAGAGAGTAGGAAGCCTTCAAGCCTATGCAAGTGCCTTATGCTTTGGATGGATGGAATCACAATGCAACCTGATTTCCTGCTAGACATAGGACATTGATATTCCAAGTTCCAACAAAATAATATATCGCAGGAGAAGAGAACATTTATGATGTTATGTCTTTCGCAAAATGCCAAAATAATAAAAAGTCAAAAACTAAAATGTTCTTCAGTCCTTTGCTTAATTGCTTTATCAAACATCTTCGTCATTAAGATTTTGGTCTGATTTCAATCCATCATCATCAGAATCATCCTGAAGCTCAACATAAGCATCACCATCATCTGTATCCTCCTCGGACTCTAAAGGCACTTCATCTATCTCCATCAACCTCCTTTGTGAAGTAGATGAACCAGATGGCCTAGAACTTCTTCTTGGCTCAGATGAAGGTACCGCTCCTAAAAAATTATAACATAATTAACATTTATAGGAGGCCGATGAGCTTGTTGGAGAGAATATAAAGATAGGATGCAGCATATACCTGATGCTTTATCAACTAATCCCCAAGTCAATCCTGATCCGGGATATACTTCTTATGTTTCGGGATCCATATCATCTAGCCAACTAGCTGCATCATCCATGTTCTTTGTGCAAATAGGATATCTGTTTTTATCATTTTGACGCTCCTTAAGCCTTGCATTAAATTGAACATAGACAAGATCGTTCAACTTTTTTTGTTCTAACCGATTCCTCTTCTTCGTATGTATCTGTATGAAAAAATTTTAAAACAATTCAAAATTTGTATGTATAATACTATAATTGTATATATTCACATGAATCACATATTAACATAAATTGAATTTACCATTTCAAATGTACTCCAATTTCGCTCGCACCCAGAAGAGCTACACGTCAAGTTCAATATCTTCAATGCCATCTCTTGTAATAGAGGCGTTTTGGAACCATACATAAACCACCATTGTACTGCATATCAAATCAATAACAATGTTATAACTTAAAACTACAATAATACAATATAAAAGTAAGAGCAAAAAAATAAATAATAAACTTTGTAGTCTAAAGATTTACCTGGATTTATCTCAGGATTGTTCCTTTGCCTTATTGCCATATCTTTTCCAAATGGTCCACTTGCATCTCTATATGCACCAAGTTCCATTGTTAGTTGATCTTGTGCATTTTCATCACCTTGATGAAAAGTTTCAATACATTGAAGAAGACCATCCATGATCTATGCAGTCAAAGTCGGTAGTCGGCCCTAGTCGGCCAAGGGCCGACTAGGACTAGTCGGGACTAGTCGAGACTAATTCGGGACTAGTCGGCCAAAACTTATTCTAGCCCCTCCCCCCTCCACCTCCCTAAACATATATGATATATGAACTAGCATAATTGTCAATAAGTATATGATATTAGTCGGTTAATAACAATACATACCTTCACACTTCACAGCATGGGTATAAATACATAAGTAACAGTCTAACAGAACACAGTTGTATTAGCTTCATGCCCATGTCAAAAGACTCAGAACTAAGAATTCATCACAATATTTGTTTGATGATGTTTAATCAGTGAACAATCCCAATTTTGATTATAGGGTTATATGGATATCAACAAATAAACTAATTATTTGTCTATGTTTTTATCTGAGATTCTCAGGTGCTCAACAGATGATTACAGGGAAGAGCCATAGTTGTGAGTCTTGCGACTCAAGACTTTAACTAAACAAAATTGCTTGCAAAGACTACTTTCAAAAAAAAAAATTTGCTTGCTGAATGCTGCCTGGGGACTAGTCGGCAGTCCTTAGTCGGGGACTAGTCGGGTCTAGTCGGGGACTAGTCGGGATTCCGCCCAGCAATGACGGAATCGAAATTAATCGTTCGGCAAAATGCCACCCAGGGACTAGTCGCCGACTAGTCCCGACTTTGATAGCATAGTCCATGATTATTTCATTTCTCTCAACTTCAAGCTCATTATAATAGTAAAAAGGGTTCAAATAGTACACAGCCGTGTCTAGAGGACGATTAAGCTTTTTATCCCATTTCAACTCAATAATATCCAAGATGGGCTTGTACAATGCCTCTTCATCATTTAAGGATTTTATTATTTCTTTTTTGTATTTTCCATTGCAGCATAAATAAAACCCATGGCTGGCACTCGATCACCATCAACTAAACGAAGAACCTTCACTAAAGGTTGGAAAACCTTCAAAGCAAATATCATCACTTTCCAGAATTGACTATTCAATACTGTGGCTGCGACCCTCTGCCCCTTGATATGTTTTGACCATTTACAATTTAACCAATCATCAAAAGTGAACATTAACTGTAGCTTTTCTTTTTGCTCCAAAATACTCTGCAAACTAAGAAAAGCTGTGGCAAAACGTGTAACACCAGGCCTTACCAAATCCTTCTTACCAGTGCAACGTCGCATCATACTCAAAGTAATGTGATTGTCGTAAATAAATACCGTAAGAGCCCTAGCTTTAGTGATAACAAATTTTACCTTTTGCATATTACCAATACCCTCAAGCATAAGGTCGATACGATGAGCGGCACATGGAGTCCAATACACCTTAGGTCTCTTAGTTTTCAATAACTTTGCAGCTGCCATGTTAGATGAGAAACTATCTGTAACGACTTGTATAACATTTTTCTCCCCAACCTCTTCGATACATTTATCAACTAACATAAAGATGTACTCTGCATCATGGATGTAATCAGAAGCATCGACAGAACGCAAAAAGCTTGTGCCCAAGTGACAATTAACACATAGATTCATAATGCTTCGCCCCTTTCTATCCGTCCAACCATCAGTCATAACGGTGCATCCATATTTCTCCCATGCATCCCTATGACTTTTCAAGCTTTCTTTTGTCAACTCAACTTCTTTTCTAAGAAAAGGCTCACCAAGCTCATATGATGTTGGACCAACAAAACCAGGACCATACTGACCAACCGCTTCCAACATTACATTAAAACTTTTCAATGAAACTGTATTCAATGCAATACCTGCCTGATACATCCAGCGAGCCACGTATTGACATACTCTTGCCCTTTCTTTCTTCTTATGTGTATCTCTAAGTGTAGTTTGCTTCATTTTCCCTCTTGCATTTATAGTAACCTCAGGGTCCATTGCAACAAATTTATCCATTGGACCCTTTGTATGAGGTCTCTTGCTTGAACCTTCGACCTCAGCTACAATGCCATCATCATCGTCATCATCTCCAAAGATTTTCACGCTTCTCCTCAAGTCTTCCATTTCTTTTTGTTTCTCAACTTTTGTTTGCTTTTTTGAGTTGATGAAATTTAATATTTCTTCCCTGACATCTGATGGAACCTTTAAACATGGAGCCACATCTCCTCGAATGCCAGCTATATGTTTCTTAAACCTGTTTATACCACCTTTCGAAACTTACCCACAAAATTTGCACTCGACTTTATTTTTATCTTTTCCATCTGGACAAAAACCGAACCTCCAACCCGGATCTTCTTTGGAATTTACAGAAGTAGAAGACATCGATACTTATGTTGATTTGCTCCTGGCACCTACAAAAGAATAGGAAAAAATAAAAAATGTTATACAACAGTTATTGATCCTTGATTCCGTTCATTGCAGGCTGAAGTTGACTGGCTTTCAGCAGTGCTGTGACCGACCGACTGCTATCATGCTATGTGATACAAAAAAAAAAGTGATTATGTGCGTTGTGAACAACAATGAACACTAGCTGCTGTTAATGCCCTCAAAAAAGAAAAAGAAAAAGAGATGAATCAGATGATCGGCCCTCAACAGAGAGAGAGAGAGAGAGAGAGAGAGAGAGAGAGAGAGAGAGAGAGAGAGAGAGAGAGAGAGAGAGAGGTTCTCTTCTAAAATAGGAAGTTACAGGAGTACAACAACAATGAACAGTTGAACACTAGCTGTTGTGACTGCTGTCAATGCCTTAAAAAAAAAAAAGAGATGACCGGCCCTCAACAAGAGAGAGAGAGAGAGAGAGAGAGAGAGAGAGAGAGAGAGAGAGAGAGAGAGAGAGAGAGAGAGAGAGAGAGACTTACCCGGCTGTGACCCAGTGTCACCCAGCAGTAGTTGCTGCTGTGATCTCCGGCGGCGGCTGCTGCTGTGATCTCCGGCGGTGGCTGCTGTTGTGATCTCCAGCCGGCTGCAGTCGGGGTTGAGAGAAACCTGCATGCAGCTGCCAGCCGCTTCGTATTCCGTTCAGCAGGGTTATTAAAAAAAACCCTAAAACGTATATGGTATCCCGTTCAGCCCTTTTAAATGAGATATGGGGGCCACACAAAACTTCACCCGCCCGAACCCGCTTAAGCGCCCGTCTGTGCACCCGCTTAAGCGGGCCGAGATCCACTTAGGCGCCTGCCTGCACTTCAGCCGCCTATTGCACCGCCTATGTATTTTTGAAGCGCCTGGGCCGCCAAATCGCCTAGGCGGCCGCCTTAACTGCCTTTTAAAACAGTGGAAAGAACTATTTGGCAACTTAGCCATAATACTCAGGTTGTTTAAGTTGTTAGGAGCAATGTTTTAAAAAACGGAAGGCGGAAGACGGGCGGTCAAGTGGTTTCAAGGCGGAAGGCGGAAGGCGGACGACTAGGCGGGCGCCCGGAGAAAAAGGCGGGCACCCACCTATATAAAATATATTATATATATTCTATATGTATGTATATATATAAATTCATAATTCTATATAAAAAAATAATATTAGAAAGTTTTACATATGCAAACATCAAAACTACCGATCTGAATATAAAAGTTTTATGAAAAGGGAGGAGGGGATTGGGTGGGTAGGGGTATTTCGGTATGGTTACCTCAATACCTATACCCGATTGTCCCTCTAACTTGAGTATACCAGATAATACAGTTGTACTCCAACTTTATTGTGATGTACCTAAATTCCAACCAATCATATATTGTTATCCAAATTCTATCCAAACTCATACCATACAAGAACCAATATACTAAAAAATCGTAAGAGCTTAAACATTTCATCACAATACATTGAAAAAAAAAATTCCTCAAGCAATTGCATACAGTGAGACCGCCTAGGCGCCCGCCTTTTACCCGCCTAGGCGGGCGCCTAGGCGGGTCGGATCCCGCCTAGGCGCCCGCCTTTGTTCAACCCGCCTGCAGTGCTGCTTTTTGCTGAAGCGGAGCGGCCAACCCCCTAAAACGCCTAGGCGGCCGCCCGGACCGCTTTTTAGAACAGTGGTTAGGAGTATAGAAGCAACTGAGCACCCAGAGATGAATATATTGATTTTAATTGATTTGGAAGACCATTGGTCTCGTGATGGTTGGACAGTTTCTGTTCAAAAAGTTTGGACCATAGTTAGCGGAAGTGTGGCTTGTGTGCAACTAAGTTTTTTCTGGAGAAACCAATTTAGGAAATGTTTTTGGACATGTTCCCTTACGTGAAGAAAATGTCCGAATTCCACATGGGGCAATGCCCTAAAAGCTGTAGAAAATGCATGGAAAATGTGGAAAAATCTTTTAAGAAAACCTTATCAGTTTCCTTCTAGTTTTCTGTTTTCCACGTGTGTTTCCTCAATATTCCTTGCATGCTTTTATGATATGGTTTCCTTCTTAACGTAGCTCTAGATTTCATGGTTACAATTCAAACAGTTTTGGGCTTTGTAGGTTTAAAATAAAGGTTACACTCAAGAATAAGGAGTTGATGTTTAGAAAATATGTGCCCATAAGTCTTTTAATTGGGATGGATTGGTTAAGTTTTCTTGAAATTTTAGATCGGGACAAGGAAACCAATAAAAAATTCCATTATAGATTTAAATGGGTGAAGTTAGTAGTTGATGAAGGAACAATGGTTGTTTATTGTCGATGTTAGATACCCTCGCACCCCAAAACCCGGGTCTTAAGGGGAGATCCGCAGGGGTATATTAAGCAGGTGATGGATGCCCCCTTTACTGATGTGGGATTAATCGGTGGACTTCCTCAACACCCCCCTCTCAAATGGAGCACACGGAGCGTGGCACTATCGGAAGGGGCCGCACCTAGAGGGAGACGATGAACCCAACTCTGATACCATGTTAGATACCCTCATGCCCCAAAACCCGGGTCGTAAGGGGAGGTCCATAGCTTGTATATTAAGCGGGTGATGGGTGCCTCCCTCACCGATGTGGGACTATCTGCTAACACTCCCTTCACACGGAGCACATGTGGCAAGGATTCTCCCATACGGAGCACGTGTGGCAAGGAACGATCGGTGGGGAGCACCCGGAGCAGGAGACGATGAACCCTAGCTCTGATACCATATTACGATTTCATCACCCACTTAATATACCCCATGTGGACCTCTTAAGACCCGAGTTTTGGGGTGCGAGGGTATCTAACATGGTATCAGAGCATTAAGAAATGCCTGATAAGATGGGGAGTAGGGGGCAACACCAAAATATCCAGAATAGTCAGGAGAGGCAGAGGTAAAAGCAGAGTAGCCAAACTTGTTAGGAGAGTAGTCATATCTGTCAGGAGAAGTATGCTCGCGTGCAGGGTAGCGCCGAACTGGGCCAGAATCCACGACTGGAGAGGAGGGAACAACAGCAGGTAAGGGATTACCAGTGGATGCAGTCTCGGTGGGACTAATCGGTGGACTTCCTCAACACCCCCCCTTAAGCGAAGCACGCGGTGCGAGGCACAATCGGAAGGGACCGCACCCGGAGAGAGACGGTGAACCCAGCTTTGATACCATATTAGATACCCTCACACCCTCAGACCTAGGTTTTGGGGTGTGAGGGTATCTAACATGGTATCCGAGCTGGCTTGTCTCCTGCTCATGCTCCCGCTTCTGCTCCTGCTCCCGCTTCGAGTGCTCCCCACCGATCGTGCCTTGCCATGCGTGTTTCGCGTGAGAGAATCCTTGCCATGCGTGCTCCACGTGAGGGGGAGTGTTAACGGATAGTCCCATATCGGTGAGGGAGGCACTCATCACCTACTGAATATGCCTGTTGTGGACCTCCCCTTACGACATGGGTTTTGGGGCGTTAGCAGTGTTTTCAGAGGCGGGGGTGTAAGGCGAGGCGTTTTGCCTGCTGTGGGGCGGGGCGTAAGCCCCAGGACGTGGAGCGTAAGCCCCATGAATTTTTATTTTTTTAATTTAAAAAAAATATATAAATAAAAAATATTATATAAAAGAGTGAAAATAGATTAAAAACAAACAAAATAAAAAATACTATGAGCAAAGTTAGCAAACAAAGCATTTAAGCCTATAACCATGGTTGATAAATCATAAATATATAAAAAACGATAATAAAAATGAACTTTTCACTGTCTTTCAATATCATTTACGATCTAATTATAAGTTTCTAATCAAAATTCAAACTATCAATGTTTTTATTCCATAGATTCTATCATTCCATACATGATACAGAACCAATTTAAAACAACTTTAGTTCCCAAAATATCATAATTGTCATTCAAAAGAGTAAGACGCATATAAAGGATCACACGGTAGCAATCAAATCATTTTTTTTAATTATGCAAACAAACTCTAGTGGAGCGTAAGCCCAGGCCATTGGGGCGTAAAAGGCATGCCCGGGCGTTCGAGGCGTACGCCCTAGTGGTTCGGGCGTAAGCCCCATAGGAAAAAAGCCCCAGCTGGAGCTGCCCCGGGCGTTTTAGGACCACCCCGCCCCGGGCGTACCCTGAGGCGAGTTTTTTAAAACACTGGGCGTTAGGGTATCTAACAGTCGATTTCATCGATTATAGCATATATGTTAAAGTTTGTTCATAATAAAAGAAAATAAAATTAGAAGTAGAATAAAGAGGGATGAAGAATATGAAGACGACAATGATGTAATCCATGACCCACATGGCTTGACTTTCAAGAAAAGGAATCTTGGACTCATATAACACATCTTAATTAAGTCACTAGATTGAGAAGGAAAAGGTTTACATGAAGCCTCTCTTCCTATATTAGTACTATTTGTGCGGATGATGAGAGAGCCTTCATGTGCTTATCTTCCCCTTTTTTAGGTTCAACTATTTATACGTATTAGTTGATTCCTTAGGTTAGGGATTTGATTTTCTTTTCAACCTTCCAATCTTATTGCCACCAATTTAGGATCTAGAATTGAGGATCTTGTGAATGCCAGTTAAATCTAAAAAAAATGATCTCATGCATAGCTTGAAATTTCGGTCAAAGTTTTGAAATTTTGCCGAAATATTTTGGTTTCGGCCACGGGCGAAATGAAAGGGGGTTCGAAACCCGGATCCCTTTCGATTTTAGCCAAGTTTCAGGATTTCAGAGGCATTTTGATCATTTCGTGAAGTTTTTGGATTGAAACAACCAGAGGCCCATTGAAGCCACGTGCTGTCCCCCGATTTTGGTGTCCACTTCGCCGAAGTTTCGTCGTTTCATGGGCATTTTGGTAATTTCGACCGGAACCATCCCACAGATTTTGTGAAACCTATGGGCTGGGGTGGGGTTGTGGCCTTTAAATGCCGGTTGATTTCGACCGAGACATCCCCATTTTGATCGAAGTCTCCCCATTTCAATCGAAGCCTCCTCATTTCGCTCAAATTTCGTCGGGCTTTGCCAAAATCCGCATGATTTCGTCAGAAGTTGTCGGATCTCGTCATCGGATTTCATTGGCTCTTGCCACGAGATTCGTTGGATATTGTCGGATTCGCCAGATTTCACTGGATCTCGCCCCAGATTTGTCGGATGTCATCGTTTTTGTTGGATTTCGCCGGAACCGCCATCGGAGTTGAAGAATTTCGCCATTGGAATTGCTTAGATTCAATCGATGTCATCATACTAACCGCCCTCGCTGGGGCAATTGCCTCTGCCACCACTAATCTCGCCGGTGCAGTTGCATCTGCCACCACTGTTCTTGCCAGTGCAGTCGTCTCGATAGCATGGATTGAGATTTCGATCAAAATCACGAAATTTCGGTGTCGTCAGTCACCAAAACGAAATGCATGTGCGAAACCAACCCATAGAGCATTTTGGTGAATTTCGATGCATTTCAATGCATTAATTTTGAGGTCGGGGCATTTTGGACATTTCGATTGAAACTAGCCCACGGATTTGTCAAAATCGTGGACTGGTTTCGGAATCTCCAGGCCTTTAATTGGAGGGGGGTTGGTTTCGATTGAAGTCATCTAGTTTTGCATTCAGCAAAGAAACGTGTTTTTAATTTTTTTTTCATGAAAAATGCCAAAAAAAAGGCGAATTTGGTAACCTATAAAAATTGGGAAAGAAATGGTAATAAATCGGCTACCCATTATATCGCATTTTAAACGCGTTTTTTTTCAAAAAAAAAACCGAACTTTGTGACTGGGAAGGTAAGTATTAATGTGATTGTTAACGCCTAAGAAAAAGGAAAAGAACTTGGAGGCATTAGGTCTAGGACAATGGCTGAACGTTTATGATGTTAGCAGTTAACAATTGATATTCCATTATATGTAGAAATATGAATGTGTCAGCCTTCATGCCCTTACTATGAGATTGAAGTAGGAGACAAAGCTTAACTTTGTTAACCCTTAGTTTTCAGATACTCCTTACCATGGAATCAAATGTCGACAAATTTCAATGATTGAAAATTTAAAATTTGTCTTATTTTTTGAGGCCCCAATATAGAAATTGTCCAAAATTGTGATAGTACTAAATTTTGAGTTGACATCACGAAATGTCGACTGGAATGATTAACATTTCACCGAAATCTGACACTCCCATCATTTTCTCGGACAATTCCATTGAAAGATTACATCTTTTTCAATAAAGATTCCTTCTTTTCAGTAAAAAAATTCGTCCTTTTCCTCCATTCTGAATTTTTATAGCATAACGATATTTGACCGAAATCTACCAAAATTTGATCAAAATCCAACAAATTTCCATCGAAATCTTTCTACCAAATTTTTTGATAAAATATAAAGTTCGGTGGAAACTTTGAAATATTTTAGATCAAAAAAAATCTCAGAAAATCTAGAAGTATAAGATCAGCTTAAAAACCCAAAGACCGGTAAAATATTTGTAATTTATAAAATTTTTCTTTCACAAGAACTCTTTTTTCCTCTAGACTTGGCCAAAATTTAGAATCACGATTTTCTTTCTTCAGTTTTTTGATCAAAAGTCGGGGTAAAGCTAAAATCACTTTTGAAACAAGACCAATATGAAGTGGGTACCGGGTGTTGCATAGCTGTAGCCATGGGGGTTGGACAAGGTGAATGGAGACATGGAGGACATATATTCGTTATCACTTAAATGAAAGAAACCATTTGAATAATCTGCCAAATTGGATGATCCTTGCCAGAAGCAATGACCTAATGTGACCATACTGTACTAATTCTATCTATTGCAACAAAAATCATGCACAATACACAATCAATCTTGTATTTGTAGATCAACAACTTTATATGATCTGCTTTTATTTTTAATAAAATAATCTTTCCATCTTTTCAATATTTACACAGTTATGCATTTGCACAACATACATAAACATACAAGCCATGTAGATTTTTATACCCAAGACATTGTAGAAATGTAATTTAATAGTTCAAAAGTGTGGATCTATGCTAGATTTATGACTATCCAGAGTTTCATTGAAAATTTCCTTTAAAAAATAATATTTTCACCATTTGTATAAAATTGCAATATTTCCACACGGTCGAAATATTTCCATATCTAGCATCGAAATATTGGTTGAAATGGAAATTTCGAACCTTGGTCCCAGTTGAAGCACAATGTATATATCCTTCACTTAATAAGGAGGAAAATGCATTCATTTTACATTTATTACTGAAATCGTTGAGTTTGAATAACTTTCTTTGGACCTTCTGTAGTCCTACTTTAGGTAATGAATTTCTCTAAATAATAAATGAAGATAAAGATCAAGAAGAACATGTAGGTTTGCATGGTGATATTCTTCTTTGCTTCAAACTCTGAAAATTGGTAGCATCAATGCTCTCTTACCATAAGAACATCTATAGGGCACTTTTGCTTTACTTGTGAGTATAAAGAGTTAGTTCGAGGTCTGAGAATGTGTCATTAAGCACATTTAGGTGCATTAATGAGATACTTATGTCTTTTTTAGAAATTTATAAGTTTTAAATGATTTATATATTTTCTTATTTTTTAATTTCCAATAAATTAGGACTTATGTGTAATAAGTGTTTCTTATTGGAAAGGTCACAAAATCCTTCCCCTTCAATAATATGATTCCGTCTCCCCTTTCTCCCATATTTCTCTATATTCTTTAACTTCTTTTTTATGGATTTGAACTCTTTTAATCCTTCTCCTTTCAATCTCTTAAAACTTTATATTATTTTTTGTTGCTCTTCTTTTTCTGTTGAAAAACAGCAAGATAAAATCTTCGTAAATTAATAAAAAAATACAAAAAAAGAAGAGTAAGCTTTAAAGGCTACTAGTCCTAGTTTACTCAAGTTTTGGTCCTCGTTTTCACTTTTTGAGTTAGAGATGTATACTTCAGCCATTAAGATCTATTAGAAAAGTGTTGTGAAAGCTTCTTAGCTTTCATTTCACTCTTTTCTCTTTTGTGTATGACAACTTGATGTACGTATATCAATCTGTACTTTCCCTGCATTAATTGATATCAAAGCGAGCCCTCTTCTAGTTCTATTAAGAAGACGAACATGAATGGGAAGAGCCTAATAGGGATATGAAGAAGCTGCGGAATTTGATTGAGCAACTCATGTAGGAGGTTGAACTTATTGATCTCCAACTTCAACTGAAATATCTACGACGATATATGAGAAAGCTGAGGCAGCTGAGGCGTGAAAGCATGGTTGAGGTTCAATCGAACCTGAATCGGTTTGTCCGAACTGGTTCAGATTTTGACCGATACGAACCCCCCGAATCTGGTCTAGTTTGGATATGGTTCATATCCTAAGTCTATTAGTTTAAATTATATATATGAAGCTGGTAGCTATTCCATCTTTCATATATCACAAGATTTAGATTTAATCGACCTATACGGGTCCAAATTGAGCGAATCAGACCCCAATTTCTTGGTTTCTTTTTATGAATTTTTTTAATATTGATCATAATAGCCGAACCGGCCGAACTCGAACCCGAATATGAACTCGAACCGGTTCATTTTTCCCTAGTCTGAATCACCCGAACCGGAATTCTCAAACCTTGTGTGAAAGTGTGTACGATGGACAATCACATCTATTGCCTTTCACCAATCCCAAGTCTCTAATTCATGAAAAAATGAATTGCAAGGAAGATGGAGGATCATTCTCCGTAGGCAACAAATCGAGGGAGTTTCCAATTGTCAATTGGAGTTCGTCTCCCTTCTTCGATGGATAGTTCAAAGAGATGCCTGTGGATAGTTCAAAGGTATCCTACTTTGTAGGTTGTTCCCTGAGGTAGTCTCCAATTGTCGATTGGAATTGGCGTCCTCTTTTCAATGATTACCCCACAGAGATTCCCTTAGAGGAGTCTGATTAAGAGCTCGTAGAGGAAACTGACGGCATGATCATGGGAGAGCCAAAGGTGGAGCCTGTGATGGAAGTCGCGGATCTGAATCCATCTTCAGAGGACCTCCCATGTTTTAATTTTTCATTTTTTTGAAACCAACATCATCAATCTTCAAAGGACCTCCCACCCATGTTATTTTTTGTACTTCTCGTTGACATGCTAATTGCCATAAATGAACAATATCCACATTCTCCATTCTCTTCCTTTTTTTTTTCTAAGATCATATAAGCTCAAGAGAGGAAAGAGTCGAAAAACTGCTCACTTCGCTCTGTTGAACCTCTTTCCAAATCTTTTTGTCTGCAAGTACCTTTTTTTTAATTAGCTAGGTTATGCTGCAGTTCTTTTGTTTTGATCTTGATGTATTTTGAGTTTGTAACAGCCGTAATATTCTTTTTCCTATCTTATTACCTTCTTTCGAGTGTTACTTGACTTCCTTAACTGATTTGCATGATTCGCTCATGGCTGATTTTGTGCACTTACTAGTATTGGTGAATGGATAACAGGATGATTGATTCCAGCAATTACTCCATGTGTGTTTTTCTTTGTGCTCATGTTGAGGGGTAAAATATGAGGGGGGGTGCATTTATATCTTCATACACCTTTGAAGATCTGTCATCTCTGCTGTTATAATGCTTATGATAATGTGCCTATTCTGGAGACTTCGATTCAATTTGGACTGGAGGTTCTAAAAAGGATTTGTACTATATTCTCGACAATTCTTTGAAATGGTTTTAGTCTATATGTTAGCTGTTTTCTTTTTTTTCTATTTTGTGAAATTCTTTCTGAACAAGATGTTGAGAGAAATATTTTATCTTTTGTTTCACAAAAATTGCTCTTCTATCATGATCTTTCACCCTTTTCATTAAATCATGTCTAGAAGCTTCATGAAAAATCCAAGCATCAAGCATCTGTTTATTATAGTACTAGAAGAAATTTTTGAAGTCACACACCAGTTAATTGAATTGTGGTCATGCTACTGCACTCATTATTTCTTTCTACCACCTGTTAAAGTTTTAGTCTTAACTATTATTACTATTTATTATTACAGTTGGCATGGGCTTGGAAACATGGCTTCAACAGAAGCAATGCGTCTTTTTGTGAAAATTCTGGAGGTGAATACAAAGATTTATTTTGTTACTACCTATATAAAGGTATAGTAACTGATATTTTAGCATCCTTGATAGGAGGAGGATCCTGCTTGGTATTCAAGGGTCCCTGAATTTACAGTGGAGCCTGTTGTAGATGTTGAAATGCATGTAAGTATGTTGAGGCTAATATAGACTTGGTTAGGTCATGACTTATTTCTTATGTTAGTGAGGAGTCCTTGATCATATATACTCTACACTTACTGGATACAATAGTCGTTTCCTAGATAAATTGGACTGATCATCTTTTGTGGATACTACATTCAAATGGCACTGTATAATAGTAATAGCAACACACACACACACACATAGGGAGGGAGGGAGGGAAGGGTTTGCTTATGTTTCATTACGGTTATATAATTGCTAATGTCTTTCACCTACATAGAAGTTTCATAATTCGCTGATTTTTGGTGGATGTGCTATCTATGGCAAGATGATTATTCTCACAAAAAATAAACTTATTCGGAAACTTCTAGGTGTATCAAATATGATATTCAAATTAACTATTAAAATGGATGCAGATAAAGTTCAAACATTTGATTGCCCTAGAACTTTTAAAATGTGTTGATTTTTGGTGAATGTGCTATCTATGGTTAGGTGATCATCCTCATAAAAAACCATCAAATTCCGAAAATTCTGTGTAGATGAAACCGTGAAAGACCATAAGTAATTATATGAGTAAGCGTAAGATAAGTAAATTATATGTGCTTGGGTCTGGATGCATTGGACACGGTGAGATCTTTCCTTCTTTGATCTATCCTTTTTTTTTGTTTTTCATATTTACTGCCCTCTTTTCCCGAAATCTCAACCTATGCATGCAGACTATTGTTTTATTTTAAGATTTGTGCAGCAAGTGTTGGGAAAAAAAATCTTCATTAGGATGAGAAGATGTGCCTTATTGCAGTCGATTGATACATGCACGACCCGCCATACATTTAACCCTGATTAAAGTTGGTGCTTATGTCGCCCCACAAGCCTGAATCTTTTATTTTATTTCTCTTTCCTCTACTATTGATGAATGCTGATATTCCCAATTAAAAGCAGTAAGAATTTTCCTGTCAGGTAGAGCTTTCAACATATAGCACTGTATGGTGATTCTTTTGTCAAATAAATTATAATAAAAAACTGCCAACAACAAAGGTCTAGTTATGGTCACTTAGATATTTTTCTTGAATTGTAATCAATCTGGACTCTTAACAAACTTATTTACCACTCTGTTGCTGTATTGTAGAAGCCAGAACTTGTGTTATCCACTGAGTCAGACATCCCAAATGGAATTGCTACTCTAGAGCCTAAGACAATTTCTTACGAAAATGGAAGTATGCTGGAGACCCAGGACAAAGATGTAATAATGGAGGGTATTGGTTCTGTTTGTGTTTATGATCTATGGGTTGCACCTTCTGTATCTGGACCACGCCCAAAGCCCCGATACCAGGTGCTCTATAAATACTATCATTTAACTTTCAGTTCCAGGTCAATATTCTTTTTTTGTTGACGACTTAATTGTTTCTAACATTGTATTCGAATATCTTAATAT
The DNA here is from genome assembly GCA_947650365.1 of Chamaelirium japonicum. Taxonomy (NCBI): domain Eukaryota; kingdom Viridiplantae; phylum Streptophyta; class Magnoliopsida; order Liliales; family Melanthiaceae; genus Chamaelirium; species Chamaelirium japonicum. The sequence goes on from OX393560.1 coordinate 57,293,399, forward strand.
TCACAGCATGGAGCAGCTGTAGTACAAGAAAAAATGTATGTTTTGGGTGGAAATCACAATGGTCGTTATCTTAATGACCTTCAGGTATGTGACATTATTTATATCCGCCTCGCATATTTCTTGTCGAAAAAAAGGAATTAATGAGTTTATGCTACATGTTTTGATTCTTTTATATGTTATAACTGTATACTCAATAAGGTGGTTCATATTTGCCTTGGAATTTTCTTTTATGTTGTCATGTATCAATTTTTGGATACTAATTGTAAGCAACTAATAACTGTAAGATTTTGGTCTCTCATATTTTGTGATGTGGTAATCTCAAATAATTTAATCTATGTGACTATTGCTCATATGTATTTCCCCTCATCTGGAGCTAAGGTTCTGGATTTGAAAAGTTTGACATGGTCGAAGGTAGAGGGTAAAGCTGCAGAACCAGAACCTCCTGAATCATCAACCTCCTTACCACTTGCTCCATGTGCTGGGCATTCCTTGGTAATCACGCAAGGATTTTCATTGCAGGGTCTAAAGTTGCTGAAACTATTATTTCAACTTATTATGCAGAGAGTCTGTATTGAGTTGTACCCATGACCACTTTTTTCAATCACTTGCAGATTTCATGGGGAAACAAAATTATATCTATTGCTGGGCACACAAAAGACCCTTCAGAGACTGTTACAGGTTCAAGTCTTTTAATTTCAATGATCTTTATTGGTACTTTATCCATTGTTATTCACCTTAATTCCAAATGACTGTGTTCTATTTCATTTTATAACAGTGAAGGAATTTGATCCGCAAACTTGTATGTGGTCCAACTTAAAGACTTATGGGAAGCCACCGGTATTCTTTTTCTGGGCCAATTTTTTCATCGCAAACTTACGATGCAGTTTGTTTTTCTTTCTTTTCATCTAAGGGCTGCGTGTTTGAGAATTATGCTTAAATGCCTTTAATATGTCAAAGATTACATTACTAGTATAGAATTCATCTATCAAGTGCACTTAAATTATCATGCAAAGTTTATCTTATGCAATGAGTTATATGTTTGTCGTCATTGGGGATTATTTCCTCTGTAAGTTTATGCTACTTGTATAAAGCTGTGTGCTCTGCAGAACTCTCTCTTCACCTGTTTGTATACTAGTAAATGCCTACGCCTGTCGGCACTCGGACGGCCGCCTTTGGCTGCCTTCGGGGTGTGATTCACTTGTTAGAGAGAGAGAGAGAGAGAGAGAGAGAGAGAGAGAGAGAGAGAGAGAGAGAGAGAGAGAGAGTGTCAATTAACCTTCCAAAAAAAAGTACTAAGTAACATCAAATGGCCATTAAAGTGGTATTTATCATATTTATAGTAGGTTTTTAATATCTTTATAGTAGGTTTTCAATAGGATTTATGAGAGATGTATTCACACACGGGAGAGAGGGCTCCGTTTAAATTCTCTCTCTCTCTCTCTCTCTCTCTCTCTTTCTCTACATATCTTGATCGACTGCTAGATCTATCCTGTGCCTTTTTGTCCTACTCAGTTTGTGAACAATCGGAGCATGTTATATCTTGATCGACGGCTAGATCTATCCCGTGCCTTTTTGTCCTAGTCAATTTGTGAACAGCTGTAGCATGTTATATAGATTTTTATAATATCAACTATTTGTTCTTAACATTTAACATAGTCTTAGGTGTAGGTGCGAAATTTTAAAATGAAAAAGAAATTTCTTTGTTGCCATACTTTATTAACAGTGATGGATGATGTTCTGAAAGTATGGTTGATTTCGATTTTCAATTTTTCTTTGGATTAGTGTGCATGTGCCTAAACCCTTACATTTTAAGATCTTGAACTGAGTTGCCATTGATTTTTTTAATATTATAAGTTTTGCTTTGTCTTGTAGATATCGCGTGGAGGTCAGTCTGTGACTCTAGTTGGAAGTACTTTAGTCATGTTTGGTGGTGAGGACGCGAAGAGATCTCTGTTGAATGATCTGCACATTCTTGACTTGGAAACCATGACGTGGGATGACATTGATGCTATGTAAGAGACATGATAAACTTCTTGTCCATGTTTTGCATATATCATTAGTACAGCCTTCTTTTTTCACAAGAGGTGGAGACAATTTTTTGTTTATATTAGTCACAGAATGGGAAATGATACCCGTATCGGCTAAAATCATGTGTTGTATGATATGGTAAATTTTGTTTTTACTGTCTATAGGAAATGTGCCTTCCTTTTTGTTACATATATCATTCGATAGAAAATAATATCGATTGAAGAAATTGGGGAAATGTACCTTATCATAGCCATAACCAGGAAGACAGGGCTCATTTATAAGATATCGGTGATATGAAGTTTTTCAACATTGTTCCTGTTAAGAGCTAAATACTCAATGCAAGCTTTTCTAAATTCTTTCACCATTGTTCCTGTTATGAAAATAGCGTTCATATCCGATAGAAGCCTCTGTCGAATATCACATTGTACACTTAGAATACAGACTGTGATATATATATATATATATATATATATATATATATATATATATATATATATATATAAAATATAATATATATATATAGTTTTACTGAATAGAGAGAGTTCCTTTTCCACTTCAAGCTAGCCTCCATGAAAGTTTTTTTGAACATGAAACCTTTTCACGTCTGAGCCCTTAAGGTCCTAGAAGGAACTCCACTAGCAAACCACATGTTTGTCGAAGTCCTTAAAATTTCCATTTTGCATGGCGAGGGATCCCACTTTCATTGTGGGAACATCGGGATCCCACTTTCATTGTGGGAACATCAAGGTAGAGTAGTGGCTAAAGAAAGATTTAGTGTAGATCTCTACCAATTGAGGAAGTTCCAATCCATGAAAGTAAGGATTTTGTGCAATCAAGAAAGGATGCAACTCTTTATATTAGATAAAGTAAAGTTTAAAATATCACAGAACATCCATGTTGCCTGCTCCTTTATCAAGACGTTTAAGATAATACTGGTTTTGACATTCCCTTTGTTTTCACATTGTTCCTATTTAACAAGGATAAGCATTGAAAGTCCCCAAAGTACACCATGTGAGATAATATGTAATGCAGGAGCATCCCTAGGTCAAACTTATTTAGTTTACTATAGAGCACCTAACTGACATAAGTGCCAAATTTTGTGCCAATCTAGTCAATTGGCCGGAGGGCTTGTGAAAGCCGAACCTGGATGGAGGCGCTCCGTGAGGATGAGATAAAGTCCAATGCGGATAAGGAAAGCCCCGTGGAAATCCCCCTTACCTAGATGAAGATCGAAGGCAAAAGTAGACTTGCAGCAAGTCGTCCGCACGATGGGGAGATCGTGCGCACGATACGACCTGCCTGAGATTCACAGTAGAAGACAATATTTTCGGGTTAGGAAGTCATGCGCACGATGTTGTATGTGCACATGATCGGAGACGACAGAAAATTCGGGTGAGTAATCCCCGATTTGATGTATGCACTATGTCCCCATCGTGCGCACGACCGGTGCGGCAGGCTATGTGTATTGCTATGACGTGTTTTCTTGGGTGGCTTAGATATAAGCATCATTAGGGTATCTTGGGAAGAAGAGGGAGAAGTCATTGAGAATGAATTGACGGACGAAGAGCGGAAGGGAAACTTGGTCTGAGGTTTTGTCCGCAAGGAGTGAAGAGAGAGGAAGGGAGAGAGAAGAAGAAAAGAGGAGGAAGAAAGAAGAAGAAAGAAGAGAAGAGGAGGAAGAAAGAAGGGAAGAGAGAGTGGAGGCTCGTCTTTGGGTTCTCCTTCAAGTTCATCTAGGTCTTCATCAAGATTCTTTGATGCATCTACCTCAGTGATGCAGGCACAACCTAACAATATCGAGTTTATAAATAGTGTCTACCAACAATATCATGTTGATGAGGTTATGGTTTAGTTTTTTTTTCATTCGTCTTGCTCATGGACTTGACTTTTCTCTTTCTTTTTTTTCTCTTTGATGCTAATGGTTTTTGAGCTAGGTCATGGATTCAATCGACTAATTCACATTAGTTGTCCCTCCTGAAAGCCTTATAGGGACTATGTTACTAAGAATCCAAAGATGGTAGTTTATAACTTTCTGATTGTAACCCTTAGAAGCTTATGGAACTAGCTAACCTCGTTACTCCTAATTATGTACCCAATTGTGGTGCTAATAGAGTTGCTAAGCGAAATTCAAATTTAATTTATAAATAAGACCTTCAGTTGTCCAAATTGGTTTCAACTTTCAACCTGCCACTCCTAAACTCGGGCTACCTTTCTTGATCCAGTTGACTTGATAATATTGACTTCAAGGCTTTTGCAGGGGCTACCCAATCTTGGTCAACACCACTTTGATCCAGATTTTTATTGCAAACCACCCTGCAAATTATGGTAACTAATGGCTATCCATCTCCTGAAACGCCTCCCTCTTGATCAATAAGAGCTTCCTATGCATGGCTGATTTTTTGCGGTATTTCACCAGCGATACTCAACCACCTGAAATCCTATGCTTGACTTAGTAGTTGACCGAGATATCATGAACCAACCCAAATGTTGGACCAATGATTGGAAAAGTTCTTTGTACCAAGCAACTCTACTTGGATTATATCAATATTTGCGTTGGACAAGTGACCACCGGTGGAGATCAAGCAGAGTTGGAAAGGGACGACCGGCTAGGCGAATCTTCTCCATAAGTTCTCCTTTTAGTTTTAGCACAATGGCGTAGATGGAATATAAGCATCCTCCTTGAAAGTGCCTCACACACCAATCAATTTGTGCAACAAAATGAGATTTCAATTTACCAACTACCTCATTCAAAGGTATCCTATATGAGACCTCCCTACCACATGCTAAGGGAGGGAATACAACTTAACCCAATGCTAAATGGAATTTGGGATCACGGGATGAGCAACCAAGGTTCGACACCAAGACTCGTAATAAAAGTGAGATGTTAAATAACATTGGCAAAGGAGATTAATCAAAATCAACTCTTAAAGGCCAAAAGGACACCCATACTCTGGACAATATTTAGCAGTGCATCTACCTCTACAGTTGCTGACTGGCTGATCTTATCGATAGGGCAAAAAGTGATAGTATTTCTCTAGGTGGAAGGGCGCTCTATTGTATGACTTTTGTATACCCATCTCTACAAGTCGATGGAATCAAAACTGCCACAATCTTTAGTGATGTTAAACCGTTAAGGTGGGTTTTTTCCCACGAGGGATCCTTTTGGGCTCTCTAAGGCAATTTTTTATTTATAGTTTTTTCCGGAGTTATTTGGAATAAAACACATCTTGCTCCTTCTATATTGGTTTTAGATTCTTGTTTATATTATCTACTCAAGAAATCCTTTAGTCATCCAATCCAAGGCCCTTTGTGACATTATATTTCCTAAATTACAACCTTCCATGGTATGGGTCCAAAACTGTCTTTCCATTGTGCACACCAAAACTGACGTGAAGATTGCCTTTCTTTTCTATTATTGATTGTTTGTCTAAGATGTCAAAAATATCTCAAATATTTTTTCCGAAAAATAAATATGAAATACTTCAAGTCCATAACATTGTTCTATATCGGTTTGAGATACATGTATTTGTCTTGTGTTACCAAATACGAAGAAATTTATTTATTTTTACATCAGGTATCTCTTTCATATAGCTAACTAGAATTACTGCCTAGTTTAAACTAAGGCGAGCACACTACAAATTGTACACTTATGTTACAATGGTGACAAAATGTTACTTGTGAAGATAACTTTATAGAAGATATATTATTGAATTATTCTCACAGTGATTTAAATTTCTCTTCATTATTTTTTAGAGGCGGTCCTCCTTCTCCAAGGTCAGATCATGCTGCTGCTTGCCATGCCGAGCGGTATCTTTTGATTTTTGGTGGTGGATCTCATGCTACATGCTTCAATGATCTGCATGTCCTTGACTTGCAGAGTGTGAGACAGCTACTTTCATTCTTTTAGATGCTATGATCAATTTAGGTGGGAACTTTTGTTTGTTCCCTTAAAGTGAAATGGCTTTGTTGCAGATGGAGTGGTCAAGACCAAAACATCAGGGTATGACTCCAGGTCCACGAGCTGGTCATGCTGGTGTCACAGTTGGGGAAAACTGGTTTATTGTTGGTGGTGGCGACAATAAAAATGGTACTTCTTCTTCATAAATGCTTATATTCTGTTATATTTGGCCTAATTTTGTGTTTTGGATCGACAAGTTAACCATGATTACGTTCTCATGTCTTCATATATTGACAGTCAAGGTTTGCAAATTTGCTTTTCCTTTGTCAGAGGCATTAGTAATCATGCAATAGTGATGAAAGAGGACAATGGAAAAGATGGACATGAGTTTTGTGGAAACAGTTACATGATCCATTTCCCTTTAGTGATGGCTACTAAATCATGTTTACCATTCCTTCTTATTAAGTACTATTCAGATGCTGATGCAAGTTTAAGAAGGAAGCACATTGAGTTAAATCATGCCTGATCATTTTTATTGGGGGAAATGCAGTGACATTCATATAACTTGTTAGGAATATGATGAATGTCGTCTTTCATTACTAAAAGTGCAATTGTTCTTTTTTATTTCTTTCTTAAGTTACCCATGTGAAATATATTGGTCTCTGTGAACATCAAATGTCCGAGTAGGCAAAACCTAGTGAGTGGGATCCAAGGAGTTATCTATATGTATAATTATGTGGTTATCACTAATATATCAAAGTAAAATTAAAAATCTGTTGACGATATCATATTAGTAAAGACCCATTCTAGATTAATACGTCATTAATGATTGGGTGAATGAGGATTCTGAGCATCTTGCAAGTTATTTAGCTCCACAATGCCTAGACATTCAAGGTTTCATATCCAACTCAGGTAGTAACTTTATTGTCCATTGAACGGGTATAAAATTCGGATTCTAGCAGCAATATTACGGATATATCACAGGGCAACAGATTGCTTCCCCCATAAATTCTGTGCCTCTTATACTGTTGTTTTCACCTGAGGGCAAAATATATAGACCCGAAAGGTCTGGAGCTGGAGCTAGATATTAAAAAGGACGTAACTTCGAACCCCTTGTCCATCTTTTACACATTATCTTTATTTGACCTGTGTTCTTTATGCAATGCAAACTCGTTCACATTAAAGTACCTTTACATATGGTTTTTCATTGGACCTATGATGACTTCTATTGGATTTTTAGTTTCTGGTTGGGTCCTGTGTTTCTTCATAGGGTGCTGATCCAAAAGGGCCATTGGAGATGTATTGTATACCTATATTGTATAGTGCCGGAGCTGAATATCCAATATACGACAAGAGAATAAGGTACATTGAATGGTCATTTTATTTGTGGAAGAGTTGGAAGTAAGGAAGTGACCAAGTTGAAGTATCAAATAGCTCCAAAGGCTCTTGGGAAGACACAATCTAGCTGTTTTAATCATCTGGGTGCTCCTTTCAATCATTTCGGTGTTTCCATAATTGGGGATTTGGATCTGTAATTAAGCACTTCATCTTCATAAAAATTGCTTTTACCCGTAAGAGTTCACATGCTATATGAGCTATAGGCCATTATCTAGCTTTGAGCCCTAACTATGGCTGAACTTGCTCAATTTGCATCAATGAATCTATTTAAAAATATTTTTATTATACCTATGTAGGGTGCTTGGCCAAGAATGCCTTTAGGTATCAAATGATGTGAATTATAACATTAAGTTGATGCTTTATAGGGGCATGCATAGAATGGCCAGGCGACACGATCGGGGGCACGATGCGTCCGGGTGTGAGGAGGGACCGGGCGTGGCGTCGTTGGGCGCGGAGAGGGGTTGGACGAAGTCGGGCTCAGAGGGTGTCGGGTGACGCAATCACATACTCACAAAGAAAATAGAGAGAGAGATAGAAGGGAGAAATAAAAGGTTGGTGAGGTGGGTGGGACCGGAGTCCCACTGAGTTGAGGGTTTCTCACCTAAAAGGATCACCTTTCACAAGAGGAAGATTTTTCATATTATTCATATGCATTAGTCAAGCATATGCCCAAGCCACCTATTGTTGACGCTTGACAGCTACCCAACACCACCTAGATCAGACATATGGACTTGTATTGTTTTATTTGCTTCGTTATTTGCTTATATGTATTTTTTCTTTAGTGACCAGTTTAGTCCCATTTTGTCTGATGCTGACATAGAGTTATGATACTGCACTAACAGGTCTAGGTTCGGTCACTGCAACTCTTTTCGTAAATCCAAGGAGCATTTGTATCTAGTCGCTCCCTCTTAACGCACCAAGTAGCGCTGGTAACCTCCGCCACGCATAGAGATCGACTGATCATTCATAATCATGCCAATAAATTATCGTGCATGTAAAGGAGGTACATGTGGTAGAAAAGTAGGGGTAATGTCCAGTGATATCTGGTCAGATTCAAGCTAAAAGGGGTCACAAGAAGTAATTGCCAGACCTTTAATTCGATAAGATCCTCAATAATAAAAATTGTATTGGTCTTAGATTTAGGCAGAAGTTCCACCACATAAGTGTTTGATCCCACCCTTTTTAAGATTCTAATTGGGCATGCAACTTTGTTTATTAATTGACCACCTTCTTGGATTTTATCACCATCCGTTTCGTGCCACAATGGTTGAAGATTTTTTTCTTTCTAATTCACTCCTTCAAGTGTTGGATGTGCTCGGTATGCGCCACGACCTCACCAGATTCACCTAGCTCGTAAACCCGGGCCTCATTATCATTGATCCTCTAGTCAATCCTCCGGTGCAGATCTCTAATGTAGCCATTCAAGGTCAGTAATCCCCGAGGGACGCCTTTTTTAGGTTCCAAGATAATTTTCTCGTTGTCATTGATGAACGAGTAATTGTTGGTTCATCCATTATAGAGCATGACATTGTTGAATGCACGTGGTCTCGCCTGAAGGATGTGGCAAGAGTCCATGTCGAGGACATTGCTCCTGATGTCGTCCTCATACTGGCCGACCGAATAGCGAACACAACACTTATCAATGACACAAAGCGAAGGGTCATCCTTGATCCAACCTATCCTATACGGGTCTCTCGGGAGTTCAACTGCCTCATTTTTCTACAAACATCTTGACTAGATAACTTTGGGTACTACCTTCATCAATGGTGAATTTACTTAACTGTCGCTCCATGGCACAAAAGGAAGTGAAGGTGTCTTTTCTAAGCCTCAAGAGATCTGGAGGAATACCCAACTCGGGAGTATTTGACCCTGAATATTCAAGAACAAAAGAGGAAAGACTCTCTGAATCACTGGAGGTGTTGTCGTTGGGTGGCGGTATAACAGACTTGGGAAGGTTCTCGACTGGGGGTATTGGTGGGGACTTTGGGAAATACTAATGAGGGGCACTTTTGAATGGCAGAGAGGTGAGTATCTTAAGTGGGTATCATTTGATTGGTCATTTCTGAATGATGATCCCCGAAAGTGCTTTTGTCGATTAAATTCATTCTTCCAGATGTGATTATCCCTCAAACTACTCTCTGGTTGGAGCCTTTGGGAATGGGTCAGTGAACCCTTTCGTGGGGGCCCCAAATTTCTGATATAGATCAACTGGTTCAAATTTAAGTATTGTTTGCCAATTGCCATTCGAGCTTCTTCATTATTTTATCCATGCGTGTTCCAAGCCATCTAGACCTCTCTTGAGTTTAGCAATAGCTTCTAGCACCCTCATGCAGCCATACGAGTAGGTTTTGACAGATTCTTTATGTATGGTTCAGGAAGACGGAGACCACAAGTATTTTCCAATTTTCTTATTGTAGTCTCCATTTTGAAGATCTCTCGAGATAAAATACTCTTGAGTTTTTTGAGTCTCAGGATTCATGGCCTAAAACAAGCTTTATCGGGTGTAAGCATACAAGACCCTAAACAATGCAAGGAACTAAAGCACATCAGACAATTTTTAGGTAGAAAACCCCAATCAAGGAAATACCACCCCCGACAAGCCGGGTGAGGACCAACAGCCCTCCTTCACTAGAACTACGAGCAAATGAGGGAAACAAGATTACAGAAGAGCACAAACATTACCCTCGAGGGCCTCAACGACCCTATGCCATCGAGCCCGCTCCTCACAGTGGTTGCCGGCAGCGCCGCACGCCCAATAATTGCCCAGTAATCCCCTTCACGTAAGCTTGCCGGTTTTGCATCCATCACGTCGATACGTCCTTGCCTTGTTAGCTAGTGGATCTCACTTCACCAACGATGAGCGTGGGTGCTTGAGTGATTGCAACCACTCAAGCGTAGACTCGACGACCTTTTGCCGACAACGGGAGAAAAGGAAGAGAGGGATGGATGGGTCTTCAAAGGAGACTAGAGGGAGAGACTCATTTCAAGACAGGACAAGAGGATTGGGAGTCTCACTAGCTCTCTCCATCTCTCAATTGACCCAATGAAGCACAAGAAAGCCTAAAAGAGACTAGGGAACAAGGTTTAAAATCACGGTATCGGTCGCGGTATCGGTCGGCCCCGAACCGGTATGTACCGGCCGGTACGTACCGTTACCGGCCGATACGGACCGATAACGGTTGAGAAAAAAAACCCGAAAAAAAACAAAAACAAAAAAACTTTAACCTGTTGGTACCAGTACGTACCGGTACGGGCCGGTACGGGCCAGGTATCGGGATCGGATGTAGTACCGGTCTCGAACCGGTCAAAACCGGTACGTATCGGCCGGTACGTACCGGTATCGGCCAATATTTAAAACCCTGCTAGGGAATCAAAAAGTATGAGAGATATCTCTAATGGATGGGAAGCCAGTCTATTTATAGTCAATTTAAAATCCTAGTGTTTAGTGCCACAAACCTAGATCAAAGAAGTGATTAAAACCAAGTTAAAACCGAAGCTGAACCCATCGTGCGCACGTTGGGGAAAATGCTCGCACCACCTAGAAGAATCTATAAAGAAAGAGCTTCCAGATCGTGCACACACCTTACCAGGTATCTGCATGATGTCCCCATCGTGCACGTGACGAGGAACATGTGTGCACGATGCCCCATGGCATCCAGATCCTATTTTCCCGAGTTGTTGAGATACGATTCGAAAATTCCGGATTCCGGGCGTAACGGTCTAATATTCGTGCGCACGACATCGATCGTGTTCACGATATGCACTGCGCATGAAACAGAGAAGGAAATGTAGTCGTGCGCACGTTGGGGTTATCGTGCACACGATAATCTAAAACGTGCGCACGATCCGCCCAAAAAGTGCATAATGTTAAGGATCTTGGTCCAAATTGAAATTCGATCAATCCAATGCAAGTGTGGGACAATCCCACATGATCATGCAATGAAAATATGCAAATTTTAATGCAAAAACCTTTTGATGCAACCATGCATGTGATTGAATACAAAACGTGATGAAGGTGCAAGTGACCCTAGGTTTTCAAAAGCATAGGCTAGCTCTCCATATCCAAAGCCTAATGCCATCCACCATAGTTTTGGAGTTATACCTGATCATGTGGAGGCATGAGGGTGAGTAATTGACTTTGCCGCCTTATCTTCAAATTCGAGCGTGCAAGATCTAAACGAGCACTCTTGACTCTAAGCACGCGGACTCAAAGAGACAAAATTCAACACCGGATAGGAATAGTGTTTTGAGGAAAATATCTAGGGGGACTTAGCAATCGGTCCCTGACATGAGATCGGTTTTAGCTAAAGGACAGACAACTCAGGGGACGAAAATACCTCTCACTACACTTCAAATTTTCATTTCATGCCACTCCTCTAAAACCAACAAAATCTAATCCCGACCCAAAAACCTAAACTGAACCCGAAACCCTAAGATCTTTAGGCCATGTGATGAACCCTAGACTTAGAAATCCTAAATCGAACCCTAAATCCTAAGATCTATAGGCCATGGGATGAACCCTAGAGGGCCTAGACGTAGGAAGTCTAAATTGAACCTTAACCGAACCTAAACTGAACCCAAACCCGCAGTTGCTCGTCTCCGCTGCTCGCTGCTGCCTGGGCGGCGACGGCGAGCAACTGTGAATCAAGGTCACGGTGGTTCACGCCCGCCAACATCGGCACCGGCACCGGCACCGGCACCGGATTCTTTCTCTGCTAGTCGCTGTAAGGTGAGGGCATTTTGGGTATTCGGGTAAAAATGTCATTCCTTTACACCGAACGGATTTGTTGAATAGGGAACTTAGGCTAAAGCTTTCTCCTACCGGTCCTGTTCACCGAACCAATCTGTTGTCAGGGACCCTAGACACAATAGCCCAAAATCTAATGACAAATCAAGAGATAACCTCACATGAGAACTCACATGAGGTACCAATTAACTTGGGCAATACCTAGTTTATATGTGTGACCTGGGATAATGCCAAACTCCTATTCTTCCAATCTCGCATAAACTTGATCCCTAGGGTGTAATTAGCCTCTCCTAAGTCCTTCATGTCAAATGATTGAATTGCTAGATTTTGACAATAGACAATCCCAACATCAATTCCAATGAATAGGGCATAATCTACAATCAATACAAGGGAAAACACCATGCTTTCCGCTACCTTCTTATAAGGGCATGACTAATCCTCGGTTTGTTCAAACTCAAGACTAAAAATGAATGTTTCAACTATGAGATACTTGCTTCAATCCATAAATGGACCTCTTAAGGTTGCACAATGTGTTCTTTCCAATGCTTGCACAACATGCGCTATTGGTCTTTGGCCACGAACCCTTTATTTGAACTATGCAGATGTCCTCTTCAAGCTGATAATTAAAAAAAAGTCGTCTTTACATCATTTTGCTAAATTTCATTGTCATAATGTGCTGCAATGGATAGGAGAATCTTAATGGACTTTATTATTCCTATTGGTGAAAAAGGTCTCTCATAATGATTACCTTCCTTCCGAAAGCAACTCTCCCAGATGATGGAGACTACCACCCCATCATAAGACAGGTAAAGTGTGTGACAATCTTATCAGATGAAGTTTCCATTTCCCGGTGACATGATCTCTCCGTACACGAATGATCATCACAAAGACTCATTCTGTGCACCATGCCACCTATGGTGTAACTAGTGGAATAAGTCATGACTCATTCAATGAGTCATCTGTATACCCTATCTATCAATAGCATGCTACAAATATCAATATGTAACAAAGCAAGATTGTCCTAAAATCTATAAAATAGATTGCACTATGTCAGAGGTGATTGGCTTTTAGGGCATGATTCCAACACTTGCTTGTCTTAAATGAATAATCTACGAAGGATGCATTCCCATTTAGATATTGGATACCCCTAGAAAGCATGAACTCTAGAGTTTTAACTTTTAACCGGATATGGCCACATTTAAATTGTTCATGTAGCTTCATTTTGAATACATCAGAAATGGGCTTTGTAGGAGCTTTTGTAAAAAGACGAGGTATTACAATGATCATTATTCCTTATATATATGAAACATCACCAGGTATTGGAGCAAATTTATGCAGAGAAAAGTAGATCATATAACTGCTATTGATTTCAAAATAAATATGGATGCTTTTAATTTTAACACAAAATATTCATATTAGAGGTCAGTGTTGAAACTTCTTGTAAGTGTACTGGTTGATTTTTCTATTTGTTTTCTAATTGGTGATCATACATGGCTTTTTGCAGGGGTATCTGAAACTCTTGTGCTGAACATGTCTACCTTAGTATGGTCAGTGGTTACCAATGTCAAAGAACGTGTGCCTCTTGCTAGTGAGGTGTTTTCCTGTTCCTTGCATATATTCACTTCTCATAGGCATGGTCTTTATGCTACCACCACAGCATGCTATTTTGACATCAATATCAATTTTTAGTTGATTTTTTCTTTGCAATTTAGTTAGTATATTATACCATATCTAACCGAGGAAAATGAGCATTATGGGTAGGGCTGCAAATGAACCAAATTGCTCATAAGTAGCTCATGAACAAGCTCGATAAAGGCTCGTTCGATTATTCTTTGAGCCAAGCCCAAGCCTAGAGTTTAGGTTTGTTTAATAAACAAGCCAAGCTCAAACATTCTTAAGCTCGGCTCGGTTGGGATCGTGAACATATTCGTTTAGGGATCATGAGCAAGCTCGTGAATAGGTTTGTGAATAAGTTAATAAAAGGCATGAATAGACCAAATATATATAGTCCAAGATTTGACTTAAGATAGAGTTCATGAACAAGCTCGATAAGAGCTTGTTTGAGTAGGCTCGTTTATTAAACGAGTCAAGCTCAAACAGACCAAAGCTTGGCTAGGCTCGATTACTAATCAAGCCAAGCCCAAGCTTGAAAAACCAAGTTTTAACCAAACGAAGCTCAAGCAGACCAAAGCTCGGCTAGGCTCAGCTCGTTTACAACCCTAATTATGGGTGTATAATTATATAGATGGTCCCACAAGCTTCTTCTCTGAAGATGTGTGTGTGTGTGTCTATATATATATATAGAGAGAGAGAGAGGATACGGTATATGATCTGCCACCCTATTTTCGCCAAAATTGGCTTGCGGCTCATTTCCAATCTAGAGGTATTTTTTTTTGTAGGTCATTTATCTATGGTTAGATGATCATCCTCACAAAAATTCATGAAATTTGACAATCTCTAGGAGGGTCCTATTAATGGGTGAAATAGACGGTTACAAACTGTCTACATATTTGACCCCCCTAAAGATTTTCAAATTTGATAATTTTTTGTGAGGATGAACATCTAACCATAGATAGATGATCCATAAAAAAAGTTTCAAAAAAAATCACTAGGTCGAAAAGGAGTCGCTAGCCAATTTCGGTGGAAATAGGCTGTCGGCTCATTTCCCGTTTCCTCTCTCTCTCTCTCTCTCTCTCTCTATATATATATATATATATATATATATATATATATATATGGGAAAAGGAAACCTGGGCCCCGGGTGTAGCAAAGAATGCTACACCCCAATGGTGTTTGACCCGCCTATAGGTTTTAAAATTTGCTAATTTTTGGAGAATGTACTATCTTTGATAATATGATAATCCTAAAAAAAAATCAGCAAATTCTAAAGCCTCTAGGGGCATCAAAAAGTACAAACGTTTTTTGTCGTCTATTTTAACTGTTCATTTGAATATCATATTTGATGCCCTTGGAGGTTTTAGAATTTGCTGATTTTTTGTGAGCGTGATCATTGTCGTAGATAGTGCATCCTCAAAAAATTAGTAAATTCTAAAACCTATAGATTGGTCAAACACCATTGGGGTGTAGCATTCTTGCTACACCCGGGTCCATGCTACACCCGGGTCCAGACTCCCTGCCCCTCCCTCTCTCTCTCTCTCTCTCTCTATATATATATATATATATATATATATATATATATATATATATATATATATATAGAGAGAGAGAGAGAGAGAGAGAGAGAGAGAGAGAGAGAGAGAGAGAGGCTTGAAGGATGTTTCTGGAATAATTCGGCGACGTGTCAAAATTCAGAGTTTAGAATACGGAGAATTTATTATAAGTTCCACGAAAGTTAGGAATATACAATATAAAATGTTATTGCATCAGAGTTTTTAGCTGACTCGACTTGAAATTCAGTCGAGTCGAGTTGCCTCGATCGAGTATTGAGTTG
Organism: Chamaelirium japonicum; assembly: GCA_947650365.1. NCBI lineage: Eukaryota > Viridiplantae > Streptophyta > Magnoliopsida > Liliales > Melanthiaceae > Chamaelirium > Chamaelirium japonicum. The sequence goes on from OX393560.1 coordinate 57,308,921, forward strand.
ACTCGGCAAGTTTTAAAACAATAGGCCCATCTATAAGCTGAAAGTTCAGCAAAAGGCTGAAGGTGAGCTTGTTATTCATAAAAAAACATGATCAGGTTTGTCACCCACCTACTTTTTTTATATTTACTTAAAAAATAACTCAAATCTCAATCCTAATAGCCTTAAAACTTCTCTTACCCGACGTATTATCGGATGAGGTCTCGTTTAAACACTTTAAAAATGGACCAGCAAATTGTCCAAAATGTTGTTTCACTTCAGCTCTTTGGCTGATAACTTGTGCCACAGACATGAATCCAATTCTATGTATCAAATCTTGTCATGTGCAATCTTCATTTTGATTCTTTCCTAGTCGAAGGGAATATTGGAGGGTTTCTCCCTGGTTGTGTGAAGTTGAACCGGAAAAAAAGGTTATCTCCCTACCCGCCAACTAGCCCTTTAGGTTTCTTGGCATGTCCCTTACTGGCCAAGTTGCCTTTGTTAGCTTTTGACATCAATATTAGAAGATTGTGTTCAGGTCGATAGTGGGTCAAAAATTTCTTGTCAATATTTTTGGAGACTTCTAAATTAGGATTTTACTCCATAGTCCACCCACTTTGTGGGATAAGACTTGGAATGGTGATGATGATGAAAAAGTCAAAATCACCAAAAATTAAGAGAAGTTGATCATTCTGAAACTTTTAATAAGTTCAAGGATTTGTGGGGGAGGAAGGGATCTTAATATAAGCATGATTTATAGTCTATTTGGGAATCATATCATAAGAAGGAATCCTAGCTCATTATGGAATAGTATTTTGTGTAGTATGCATTATCAATTAGGAAAATCTTTAGGAATATTTGTTCAATTGGAATCCTATATGACTAAGAAATTATAATGGAAGTAGGACTCCTGTGTTACCTACGGTACCTCCTAAAATTTGTAGAACTAAGATTTAGAACAACGAACGGACACTAAAAGTTAATAAAATACTCGGTTAGGACTCCTTAAGATCAAAATCTAATAAATTATGATAACTTTTAGATGCTCCTACAACACGCCACAAGTAAGAATTCAGAGGTAGCCTCATCTCATAGCATACTGACCCCCCGATGATAGTGGCATGATACATTCGTTTAATTATCACTGTTGATGGCTAAAGCCTCATGGTTTGTGGACCTACTAAATTCTGGTCAGCAAAGTAGGTTACCTTGTATAGAAATCTAGATACGCATATGTAGTAAGTTTTTGTTTATTTCTATGTTCTACATAAGATGAACTTTGAACTAAAATGCCTTTTTATATGTATGAGTAACGTGTCTATGTATACTCTGATTTTTAAGTATTGGGTTGTGCAACTGGATGCTTACTGATTTGTACATGATGCGGAAGGATAATTTTATGGCGCAAATCTTACAATGCGATAGGACATGTATAACTTGCCTATTGAGGAAAGTCATTGTAACACACCATTTGATAACATTGATGGGTCGAGAATGAAAGGTAGAACATAAGAAGCTTCCTTTGAAACAATTATCTGGTAATCAAATAGGCAAAAACACAATGGATACTCAATGCTAATACATGTAGTTTTAGAAATTCTCCCAAACTTTCAGTTATGTTTTGCTGCAGATCAGCATCATGCGTTATTTTATACGAATGGAGCGACAATATCCAAAACTGGTATTGTTTCATGAACAATAGGTCTGCCTTGCTAATTGGATAATAACAGTGGATCAACCATGTAGTTGGAATTCATGCACTTCTCGGTTTCTTCTCAAAACTACGAAAGATCCCTCTCCTACAGAGTCGGTCATAGAATGATTGTTTCGGATTGGTGACATATGTTTAATATATTTTTTTTGGTGGTAGGGCCTGAGTTTAGTTTCAAGCACCTACAATGGAGAAGATTTTCTTGTTTCATTTGGAGGGTACAATGGGCGTTACAGCAATGAGGTGAACAGTAACAATATCACTTTATATTTTATTAATGGTGATTCTATTTCTGAAATTCTTGTTGGTAGTCAGGTCTATGTTCTTAAACCAAGCCACAAATCAGATGTACAGTCGAAGATGATACAGAGGCCTCCATCAGACATTATTGTCCCCATGCTTCCGACGACAAATGCAATTAGGGATGTGGAACCCGAGTCTGAAGCAGCTCAAGATGGGAGGATAAGGGAAATTGTGATGGACAATGTTGATTCAGAACCCTTGGTAATGTGACATGATAAAGTTTTCTGAAGAGCCTTGGTTTATTATTTCCATTAAAAACTTTGTGGAATGTTATTCATTACAAAGGATAAATTTAGCATCCTACACACATAATCTTAGGCAGGTGTCTATATGTTGTATGCATTATGCTTTCCTTTTGGTCAAAATGCCAACAAACTGGCCAAATATTTTCCCAAATGCATTACATGAAAACAACCTGCTTTTGATCAAAATGGCAACTGACAAAATATTTGAATCATTGATATGTCATTCTTTTCTGACTGTCTGTGGTTTACCGAAATCTCTTAGATTATCAGAAGTGAGGAAACTAGCGAACAACTTGTAGCAGCCCTCAAGGCAGAGAAAGAAGAATTAGAAGCAACACTAAACAAGGAACAAATGCAGACCCTCCAACTTGAACAAGAGTTAGCTGCAGCAGATACCAGGAACACGGAGCTTACAAAGGCAAGCTTCATTAATGTTTTAGAGCATTTTTATTTGTGGACTGGACCCTTTTTTTTGGCAATGAGAATGGAAAATTTTGACCAAGTGTTGTCACTCTACCTTGTAGTCTTTTCAGTTTAGACTCTTTAACTATAGAATTTTTAAAAGCATTTTAATTGCAGATTATTTAAGTTGTTGGTTTGGAAATTTCTTCTGGCTCTGCAAAATATGATTAATACAGCTTTTGATTATGGTCTTGGAAGTTAAAACCTCCAGGTTTCAAATGAAATTCCAGAGCCTATACTTATTTGATTTCTAGCATCTTTTGTCTTTCCATTCTTCGTACATGCATACTTGCATCTGAGAGTCAGATAGATTTTCCAGGCAATGGATCATTACCAAAATCTTCTGGTTCCATCTAGTTAAGCGTTGGCTATGTCTTTTAGGAACCAAGTGTTTAATGCAGATGGGACCTCTTGGAAATAGTACAGAAATCAACAATTATCTATTGAGTAACCTAAACTTCTCTTTTTTAACTCTGTAGGAGCTCCAATCTGTACGTGGTCAGCTTGCTGCTGAACAGTCGAGATGTTTTAAACTCGAGGTATCTTCTCATAATGCAACATCACTTTCATTGATCAATTTCAGATCTTCAGTTGAAATGTTGTTTGTCTTTGATTAAATTCGGATACTCTATAACCAAAAACTCCGATTTTTGGAATAAGTCGTGATTAAAACACAACTTATTCAGTAAACATTTACTACATGGTTCTTTCACTGTTTCCTAAATAGTCGATATTTTTTGAAAAAAAACCATGGTTTTCACAGTTTCAATCCTAATTTACACATTTTAATCCCGATTAATCATGTTTTAATCCTGTTATGCACTGCTAAAAAAATTGTTGGAACATCTACATATTAGTGTATTTTAAAATTCTACCGTTTGTCTCCCGACTCTTTCCACCTACTTTTTCCCAAGTTTTCGATTTCTCCCCCAATCCAGTTTTTTCCCGACTTCCGACTAGGTAACTATGGTTTCTCCTGCCTTGTCCCATATTAACTAGCATGCTACACTACATCAGTGCACACTTATATGGCTCTCCATTAATACATCTTTATGAAATGACTAATTGAAAAAACAAACCCCGAGTAAACCGACATGTTGCATTTTTGTACTAGATCCCATGGGCAAGGTATAGGAATAAACCCCATAGTTTAACCCATACAGTGTTTGATCAATATTGATTTCTTTCCATACAGTTATCACTGATTTCTCCCCTTTGTTTGAAGGGCGGGCCAAATTTGTGGGAAGTTTCTTCTCTTGGAGATAAAACTACCTTCTGTCTTTATTGTGGCCCGAACTAGGATTTTTATGTTCGAAAATTTGATATGCCCTTCTCAGTTGCTCCTTACTCAGCACTTCTTTAATGCTCTAAAAAGCAAAATTACTTTCATTGTCTTTAAGAAACTTTTGTCAAAACCTTTTTTTTTGCATGTCATGTATCCTATTCGGTTTGAAAAACATCATTTCACGACCTCGTGAGGCTCGCACGAGGGTTGATTGGTTCAACAATTGTAGGGACAAATGCATAGACTAAGCCTACGCCTGGATTTGATCCACAGGGAGCATATTCCCGCAGAATCAGAAAGCGGAAGCTAGTCACATATGCTTCTGCGTGAATCTGCTCTCAGGCACTACCCAAACACCCATCTGGCCGGAATCGGACTCCGGAGAATCTGAAACCAATTTCGGCCCTGAAAAAAGCAACCCCAAACAATACCTAAGCTAATATGTTTCAAGTGCCGCTCAGGTTGATGTTGCAGAGCTCCGGCAGAAGCTACAGACGATGGAAGCACTGCAGAAGGAAGTGGAGTTGCTTCAGCGGCAGAAGGCGGCTTCCGAGCAGGCGGCCTTGAGCACGAAGCAGCGGCAGAGTTCTGGCGGGGTCTGGGGTTGGCTTGCGGGGTCCCCACCCGACAAGTCAGAATCCTGATGAATCTTGCGGAGGCCTCATTGCTCAAGTCCATACAGTTCAAATTTGATTTCTTCACATTTTTCGGCTTCGTTCGTTCGGGTGATGGCAATAAGTGGTGAAATTTCTGGGTGAATCAGTTTCCGTATGCCCTCTCCATTATCGTATACAAGAGAAATTCAGCACTCTTTTTTTTTTTTTACGTTTCCTACTTGAGAGCTGTGTCAGGAGACTTTTTTTTTTTGGGTTCCCTATAAGGTGCTCTTCATGGCAAGGCTGTACAGTGATATAACTGTAGCATTAGTACATCTGTGGGTACATTTATTTACAAGAATGCCATGGTACTGCACTTGATAAAAACTTGAAATTGATGGTGCTTAGCAAAATCTATACTGGTTATTTCTTGGTTTTTAAAGGATTGTATAAAATATTTGTTCGAAGTCCGAGCTACTAACTAATTCTCTTGTTCAAATCAATGTTTTAAAAACCATACTGGACATCGAACCGATAGTGTCCAGGCCTGTACAATCCAATCCAACCATTGGTTTGATCTGGTTGAACTGATTTCAACGGAATTACCTTTGCTCCTCCCGGCTGGGTTTGGTAGTTTTGGATCCAACACAAAATTAACGGGTCTTGGTTTGAATTAAATGGTTTTGTGTCAACCCGACTAACACGATTATTAAATGGGTCGGGGCTGGGTTTTTTTCTCCAATCTGTTTGACCCGAGAAGACTTGCTTAAAATTCAATTGGTTGAGTCGAGTGTACTTTGCAATAAAAACTAATGATCTCTTATTTGGCTAACATAGATCTCGATGGGGTTTGATCTTTAACCTCCCATCTTGCCAGCCTGCACACCCATCAAGAAGCCACAACCATCTTGTTGTAATCATCCCACTAAAATAATTAAATATTAAACCTACTTTGAAAACTCTAACAATCCTCTATCATTTTCAAAATATGAATTTTAAAAGGAAAGATGATTTGTTTTACAAACATAAGTTGCATCACAAAATAGTTGCCTATGTACTCTTATCGGGATCAAGCTGTTGTAGTTCTTTACAAAATGTTCTCATTTTTTTGCCAGAATATAATTATGCATGAAGATATGTATTTTTCAATTTAATGGATATAATGATGATGAATCAATGCTACGGTAAATTAAGACTTTTTTAAAGTCATTTCACCCACATCGATTCCTTTGTTCTTCACCTAGCCTTTAAATGTTTGAAGAGTATCATCAATATGATATTTTCTCTTGAACACCTTTTTCTCCCTTTGGACATAAACCCAGTGGACAAATCTACAAGTTCCCATGTTGGGTTCCTCAATTGTGAGTCATTTTTGTAATTTACTGCTTCCTTACAAAAGATAGGATCTTCGGATGACATGACTTCACTAAAGATCGGAGGATTAACCTCTACTGTAAGTTCAATAGGCACCTTTTTTAAGACTTGGTTTCTATCGCCTTCAACAAGATAGAAATGGTTCTAGCAGGTAGTTATTTGATCAAGGTCTAAGGACTTCTCTCTTTTAGCCCATTGGTTTCACATGGCTCACTAGGATGATCATATACTCTTTAGAGTCAAATGTCTATGTGTTCTCAAAAAATTATATCCTCTGGATTTTAGAATAGTATTCGATTCTAAGTCTCATATTCTATAACCTCATTATTTCAACTTTTAGTTGAAAATGTTTTGTTTCCAAGAAATCGTTGCTCCTTCAAGAACTCAAGTCTAAGCGCCACCTCGCTTGTTTTTGGCTTTATGTGACAAGTTCAAGTGCCCCTTTGCTTGTTCTTGCTTTTGAGATTGCTGCTCCTTCATGAGCTAAAAGTTCATGCGCCCCTTTGCTTGTGCTTATTTTTCGAGATCATTACGATCTATCAACAATTGTTTCTTCTAGTTGGTTAATCCAACGAAGATTGTTCTTACTTTTCGGAGATTGTTACAAGTCCAAGCACCCCCTCGCATCTATTTTATTTTCTGAGATTTTTTTACAATAAGTGCTGCTTCGCTTGCACTTAATTTTTCATGATTTTAAAAATCAAAGCGCCACTTATACTTAATTTTTTTGGATTTTAGATATAGATCAAACCAAATTGAGTTGTAGCATCTATATCGGCATTAATGGTATAACTATGGATCATTTAATGACCAAATCACCACCTCCCTCATCTTGGCTTGTTTCCCTATAAAGAAAATTTATCTTGGTTTTGGTGTTACTAGTTGATGCATGTGGGTTTTTTAAAACTATTACGTTGCAAATTTTTAACAATAAAAACTGATTTTTAGCCATTTAAAAATAATTTTCAATAATGTTATTTCAAATACCTACGTATATATTCATCAACCATACAAGTCTATTGTAAAGAATACCAATAAATATTAAATAGACAAGCAAATTCAGATTTAATTATCTTAATCACAGAAATAGAGACTTAAAATATCACAAAGAAGCACAAGCTCAAAGAAAATAACTAGATTTAGCTTACGTTCCCACAACTAACGAGATAGAGAAGCCAAGTAATTATTTAGTCTGAAAATTAATGACGATTGAGGCCAGGGAGCAAGTAACGATTACAGACTTGGATGAAAGGGCAAAGTAGGGAGGGTGACTCAGAATACATGAAGAAGTACATATATGATATCGATCTAAAGGTAGAAGTCAAACTAGCACCGATCGCTTGCTAGTACAAGGGAGAGATCGATGCGAGGGAGAAGAAGCCTGGTGATCGGAAGAATCAGATGAGAAGCCAGAAGAGATGTCGGAGTAGATTTCTCGAACAAGAGTTGCCGATTCGTGGAGAGTAGGAGTTTTCATCAAACAATCAAAAGCCCCATTATTTGTTGGAATTTTCAGGTTTTATAAGAAAAAGGGCATTAGAGTTTTGATTTCGACCGTTGGATAATAGGAATAAAGGTATTGAATCAACCTACATATAAAAGGAATAAATAGAGAAAGGACGACATGATGAAAGAAATAAAAGAGGCATCATCCCGTGCTTACTATTTACATGAATAATAACTGTTGAATAGTACCTGGCATCACTATGCACATGAACAGTAACCTTGTTGGCAACTTGTGAAAAGACAGGGAGGCTCTAGGGTTTTCTTTGGGGCTTCTATTTCTTTTATTTCTTCGTTTATATGGCTTCATTTAACACGTTTCGAAGGGAAAATTAAGTTAGATCCAATGACTCTTATTGGATCAACTTAAATTATGATTTAAACCTTGTAGGTTGAGTCAAGTCTCACACTTACCAAACCTGAAATATAAATTTAAATATCTCTTGATCCACAAGTTGGATTAAAACAAAATAAACATGAAACTTGAAGCAAATCGAAAGTAGAATCCACTGAAATCATCAAGTCTTCGATCAGAGGTTGAATCTTTGTGGGTGCGCAATTCTTTGGGGTGCTGTCCTTGAAATCTTGGTGGGCCTACATCACCAGTATACTCAAATCTTTCGATCAAAGAGCTGACATTGTTTATGCAGGAGTAAATGTATATAAAGAACCCTCCTATTATTGTATTATGCTATCACATTTATCTCAAGCAATTCGTTCAAATCTTTCATCAAGTCCATTTTCAACGATTGACTTAAGATATCTAGTTGGGAGTAACATCTAAGCACTATTCTTACTAGGTCATGTCGATCAATCTCGACATTGGATCTCCTTTATTATGTCGATCAACATCAATATTGAGTCTCCTGCTATCTAACCCAACACATGATTTTTAACCTGGTTGTAGATGGTTAATAGATATTTTCACACTTTACTTTGTTCGGGTATGCTTTGCTTTTACAATTGAGTAAGGGGCTCATAATTAATTCTCTTACCCATAGGATCTTATTAACCACATCAATTTTAATTATGAGAACTTAAATTTTCTCATTTATTCAACTTATATAATTAGTCGGATAACATGTCCTACTTACATAATGGACATAGAAGACTATGTTGTGCTCAATCTCATAGACTATTGAAGTGAAATAGATGAGCACAAGGAATCAACCTGACCTCCATCCCAAATGAACTTATGTCTTCAAGATAAATAGTGCATATCATTGATTCCAACTGGAAACGCAGTTGAAAAGAATCTTCAAGTGAGACGGACTCTCGTTGTGTAGGATTATTTCATTCTCCCATAGTATTTCTACCAATTGTCTGAATTCATACCTCTGAAAGTTGTCTCCATTTATAGGAATCCACTTGATAACCACCTCGAAAATCAAAATATGTACCATTTTTCATATAGAGTTGTCTACTACCGATCGCATGAAGTCTCTTACATCAGGTTCAAGTTCCGTAACTTCAGAAGCAATGGCAGCTGCATGGGCTTGATGATTATTGATGTCTTGCAAGTCCAATAAAGTGGAGCCAAACTCTTCTTTCAAACTGTCTTTAGCGAGTATAACGGGCATAACCTTGGCATTAGCGAGGTCTGTGTTGCTACTTATACCTGGAGCCTATGCTGGAAATGTAGTGCTCATCTATTATTATGTTTCTGTATCTTGATATTTTTTTAACACATAGAGTTCAGAGTTTTTCATTTGAAACCAAGAAACTACATAATGCTTTAAAATTATTGGAAAAAGAGAATCAAGAAACGAATAAAAGACACAACACAACACAGGCTGAGGCACGTATTAGATACACTTTCTTTTAAAGCTTTATTCACACCCTAAGCATCAACGCTTACGAAGGAGCCACAACCATCTTGTTATAACCATCCCCACAAAAATAGGTAAATATTAAACAATAAATTTTAAAAAATAGATTATAATATGATTTATTTAGAAAAAACGGATCCAAAGTTTTTAATTCAGAAGCAACAGACTTATAAGGCAGTTCATATGCCGTATAAGTAAAAAATATCTATTTAGAAAAAATGGATCATATTCACGACAGTTTGACTGCCGTATAATAATATACGATAGTTAGACTGCCGTAAAAATCTTATACGATATTTGGGCTGCCGTATATATCTTGGGCTATATATAGGACTATACGGGAGTTGTTTCTTACCTTTATCATTTTTTAATTTTTACATTTGGTTAATGGAGGAAGTAGTGGAGATAGATGTGGTCAATGACGGACGGATTCTTGGAGGCCTGAGGACGCTCTGGCGCGAGTCACGCACCGGTCCTATGGCTTGTGGGAGCACGGACATGTATGGATTTAAATTTAAAGATATATATATATATATATATATATATATATATATATATATATATATATATATATATATATATATATATATATATATATATATATATATATATATATATATAGAGAGAGAGAGAGAGAGAGAGAGAGAGAGAGAGAGAGAGAATACGGGAAATAAGCTGACAGCCCATTTCTTAGTTTGGGCTGTCAGCACACAGCCGTCCGATTGCCCATCACAGCCGTAGATTAAAAAAAAAAAAACTGTGTTTGTGTGTCTCTCTTGATCTCGATCTCGAGCTCAAGCTCGAGCACCAGCACCAGCACCAGCCCGACCACCTCCGGCCCGGCTCACCCTCCGGTACCGGCTCCCCCCGACGCCGGCTGGCTCCTCCGTCCGGTAGCGGCTCCCTCCGGCAGCAGCCCCGACCCCAAAAGCCTCCGGTGCCCCTTCTCCTCCCCCTCCGGCGCGGATCCGCACCGGAGGGGGAGGAGAAGGGGCGCCGGAAGGTTTTGGGGTCCGGGCTGCTGCCGGACGGAGGAGCCGGATCTGCCACCGGAGGGGGAGCCGGTGCCAGAGGGGGGAGCCGGCCGGCGTCGGGGATGATGGCTGCAGCTCGCCGGTGCCGGAGGGGGAGCCGGGCCGGAGGTGGTCGGGCTGGATCTCGAGCTCGAGCTCGAGATCGAGAGAGAGAGAGACAGAAACACAGGTTTTTTTTTTTAATCTACTGCTGTGATAGGCAATCGGACGGCTGTGTGCTGACAGCCCAAACTAAGAAATGGGTTGTCAGCTTATTTCCCGTATTCTCTCTCTCTCTCTCTATATATATATATATATATATATATATATATATATATATATATATATATATATATATATATATATATATATATATATATATATATAGTTCTAAACTATGATAGTTGTGCACGGCCACGGATGCCGTGAACGACTATGGATGTCGATGAACGGCCACGGGTGCCAGGGCACAACTCTTGACCTACGAGCGTCGAGGCACGGGTATGGGTTTTGCATTGACATGACACATGTCAGTGCACAACTAATGCTGGTACCCGTGCCGATAACCTAGAACTCGTTGGGCGTGGGTTATGCACCGGCACTCGTAGTGCGTGGGTCCTGCATCGACATAAATTATGCATCGACAAAACTCATGCTAGTGCATGACTCATACAGATAACCTAGCACTCGTGGGGTGTAGGTCATGCACTGGCACTCGTAAGGCATGGGTCCTACATCGACAAATTATGTACCAACATGACTCATACTAGTGCACGCCCCATGCCCGTGCCCCAGTACTAGTTGGTAGTGGGTCGTGTACTGACACTCATAGGATGTGGGCCCTGCATCAACACGATTTGTGTACTAGCACGACACATGTCAGTGCACGACTCATGCTGATGCCCAAGCACTCATGGGGTGTGGGTCGTGCACTGGCACTTGTATGACGTGGGTCCTGTATCGACATGAATTATGCATCGGCAAGATGCATGTTAGTGCACGGCTAATGTCGGTGCACGACTCATGCCGATGACCTAGCACTCATGGGGCGTGCACCGACACTCGTAGGGCACGGTTTTGCATCGATATGAATTATGCACCAATATGACTCATGTCTGTGCACGATCCATGTCGATGGGCTAGCACTCGCGGGGTGTGGGTCGTGCACCGGCACTCGTAGGGCACGATCACATTTTCGTTTTCATATGTTAATTTTTTTTATTAATATATGTTTTTGTGATTTATTGTTGATGCATATCGATTACCTCTCGGTCCGCTCTCGATTATCCATTTACATATTTCATAATTGTATAATTCTACTAGATAAGCTTGCGATGGACTAACCAAAAGAGTTGACCTTAAATTGAAACATGGTCAAAGGTTGCACCAATGAGCGATATCCTCTCGTAGCGCCGATAACGTACTGTTGGGCTGGATGAAGATGATCATCGTACTCCCTCCGACGTAGGATTCGACTTCGCAACAACCTTCGAAACGAGCAATAATTGAAATTCGAGTGGCCATCGTAAGTAAAAGAGCAAGCGAACTTGAGCAAAAATGGAGTGTGATTTGAGAAGAGAAAATTTGGAGGATGTATGGTGTGGTGGTGAAGGATAAAATTGAAGGTGTATTTATAAGATGATGGATTCGCCCGTTGTGAGTCCAACGGCTATGACGTTATAAAGACCAACATTTAGGTCTTGACTTTATCTGGTAGTTTAATTGTCGTATAAATCCGTTGTTCCTAAATTAAATACTTTGTGTCTTTGTTTTTTCTAAATAAATTGTATTATAACTCGGTTTTAAAAATTACTCAAAAACAAAAAAACAGGCACCCATAGACTGTTGGCCCCACAGCCACAGGATCAAAGAGGCGCATATACTCCCTACACCATTCCCGATGCATCGACAGCGCTGCATCAAAAGTCTCCCCCCTCTGGTCTAGGGTGTCCTCCCGCCGTCGCTGGTCTTCGATCTCTAGGTTTCCGACGCCGGCGACAGGCTCCCGAGATAATCCGGTGTTTGATCTCCGACGGCTAGGGTTTCACCCTGTCGGTCCTGTTCGCTCGATTTCTCCTTGCTATGATGTCCGTCATGAGCGAGTGCGAGATCAACCGGCAATCCTTCGATTCCCCCGATCTCTCCTTCTTAGGGTTGGAAAACCCCCAGGAGGAGGGGACCAGGGCTTTCGTCGCCGCCGGTCAACCTCGGCCAGGTGATGATTTCAAGAAAGGTAGGGTTCTGGGGCTCGATCTGGAAGATAGGGTTTCAGAGGATGTCGGGAGGGATCCTTATGGATCTCTGCGGTCCCCGGTGAAACCGGGTGGTGCTAGGGTTTCTGAATCACACGAGGTTGCAACGGCGAGCTGGATGCGTGGGTTCCAGCTCGGTGACATGGTGTGGGGGAAGGTGAAGTCCCACCCGTGGTGGCCCGGGCAGATCTTCAACGAAGCCTTTGCCACGCCTTCGGTCTGCAGGATGAAGAGAGAGGGCCATCTACTGGTAGCTTTCTTCGGCGACAGCAGTTATGGATGGTTCGATCCCGATGAGTTGATCCCCTTTGATCCCCATTTCCCTGAGAAATCGAGGCAGACGAGCTCGCGGAACTTCGTCAAGGCTGTTGAGGAGGCGGTCGACGAGGTGAGCCGGAGAGGGGCCCTAGCCGTGGCTTGCCGCTGCCGGAACCCGGACAACTACCGCCCGACTGCTGTTCCGGGGTGCGTCTCTGTGGATGTGGTGGGGTATGAGCCTAGGGGGATTTACTCGACGAGGCAAATTGAGAAGGCTAGAGACAAATTTGTGCCATCCGAGCTGATCTCCTTCGTGCATCAGTTGGCGGTGAGGCCACACCGGATCGAGACTAGCAAGAGTGTCGATTGGTTTAGGGGCGTGGCTATGCTTCTTGCTTATCGGAGGGCAGTGTTCGAGGAGTTTGACGAGACATATGCAGAAGCGTTTGGGACTCAACCGGATCGGCCTACAATAAATGACTCAGGGATGCCAGACCAACAGGACAAATTTGCGCCACGAGGTACTCATCACTACATGCCTCTCAGTTGCTGTATTTTAATACTGTCAAACGGTAGTGATCTGTATTTAAACATTTTAAACTTTCTTATGGATCTAAATAACATACCAATTGATTTAAGTTTAAGACGTAAATGGTAGTTTATACTTTAGGTCAGTAGATGGTCCATAGGTTCTAGTATTATGTGACATATCTTGCTTAGTTTAATGTTCCCATTGTTATGCGGTATTAAGCGTGCTATGTTTGTTGATGGGAAAGATTTCACTTTGGTCCTTGATGAACTTCCAACATTCGTGTGATATGTTTCTCCGTTTAATACGAAGGCTACTTAGTATCTAGATATATGAATGACGCTACAATGGGCAACTCTGTCAAGAATTAGACAGGTAACTTGTAATTCATGCATGGTAGTATGTGAATGCATCGTTCCTTAACTAATCACCAAAATTGAACAATGGGATTGTTACTTCCAATGACTTCAGGCTGTAATTGTCATGAAATAAGCGTTTGTGGTAGGCATCTTGACTTATATGTTTGAACAAGTTGATCATATCATGAAAGATGCTACATGACTTCAACTTCAAATGCTTGATTTTTTACTATTGTTCAACCGGGTCCCATTATCTGTAGCTCATGATGTAGTATGGTCCTTGCAAAATGATGATCCAAATCCTTTTACATCCCAGCCAATGCTTTTAAGCGATAAGACGCGAGGCGAGGCAATCAACTTTCCTAAGGCGTGAGGCGTAAGCATCACGGATTTCATATAAAATATAATAAGTAATGAAAAAAATAAAATATATTTAATTAACAATGATCATTAATGTGCATCATTCGTTTGCCATATTCATAAATCACAACTCCAAAACCTTAGGTATTAAGACATTAAAAATTTATAGTGAATGATACCAACAAGTCAAGTGGATTGTTTTTATATATTAAAATTAAGTGGATTGTTTTATATATATAGAAAGGATAGAAAGGGATATGAGATGTGAGGATCAAAAATTATAATAAATAATTCATGAACAGAGAATATGATTGTTGGGACACTGTACAATGGTTGTGCGCCATCAATTCGCTATGTGGTTGCATATATGCCCCCCACAATTTGTTATGTGATCACATTGTAAATTTTACGCATATCCGACACTCGCATATTTGCCAACATGTTTGGCGACCGCATATGCATAGGGCTGTAAATGGGCCCGGGCCAACCCAAGGCATCAATTACTGGAATCAAGGAGAGCGGTACCAAAATAGCTGACGAAGCATTAGTTGGGGACTTGGGGGTTGTGCCCTCACTGGAGAAATAAAATGTGGACGCATAACTAGCACACGAGTACGACACATGCTAAATGCAGAATCTGCAAACTAATTAAACAACAGGAAAGGGAAGAAAGGCTATTCGAAGAAGGGAAATCCATCGAGGTTGCAGCATAGGCTCGATGGCTAGCCAAATTCGGAGAGCAACACAAATGAAATACATGGGGGCAACAATGGGCCTATCTAACAACATAGAGGCAAAAGATGCTCAGGGATGGTGATGGAGAACCGACCAAATGATTGAACAATTCAACCGAAGCATGCAAAAGGGGAAAACTGCATGAAAACCAAAATTGGGAAGTGACAAGGGTCAAAAGCTGAAAATTTTAAAAAAAATAAGGGAAAATTTACCAGAAAATATGGAAATGAAACATAAAATGGATAAAATGATCTAGATATTTGTGGTTTTCTAATAAACCATACGAAGGGAATGACAAGGTAAACTCGAAGGCATGATATAACTGAGAGAGGAGCAATGGATCAGAACGAAAGTTGCAGCAAAAGTGTGAAAAATGCAAAAAGAATAGGAAATTTCCAATGTGACAGATTGGACAAATTTTGAGCTCACTATTAGAGGAATAAGAGGTTTCAAATTGAAATAATTCTCCATAAAGAATGAATTGTTTGTGAACAATAAAATTGACATACAGGATGCAACCATAAAATATAAAGGAGGTTTTACTTGGGACATTTTTTATTGGCACGATAGCCTTGCCTATAAGAGTCGTCCTGGATCTTAATCTCCTCTATAATAAATGATTTTGATTAATCCATTTTAGAGGTATCTACTTCCAAAACGAATCAGATTCTCGAGCCCAATTCCGGTCAACCATACATGGCCTTAAGGTCTGCTAGAGCTTGTAGGAAGTGACTGGTAATGATGTCCTGATGGCTACTATTATGCTTTAATGCTATGATCATTTGAGGAATGTTGGAGGTGTCACATTTTGGTTAGGGAATGAATCCAGTTAGTCTTGCAGGACTCGTAGAGTCGTAGTATATCAAGGTTGATCCACACATTATGGATACATACGCCAATACATGAATACTATATGGTACCCATCTCAAATATTGGTAAGAATGGAATTATGGAAGATTACAACCCTATAGAATAGTCCACTACACTACATCCTTCACAAATATTTCTTTTAAGCTTGCTAATACAACAATTTCATATACTATTAAAAAAGCCAAAATGATATATTTTACTGGAGTCGTACACCTCGAGAACAAGCACTAAGAAGAATGAAAAACTATCAACTCTCGCCGATCGGTCGGATGCTAAGTCATGACCTATTTCAAATTGGATTCCTAAAGTCGTACACCTAGAGAGCAAGTACTAAGAAGAATAAAAAATTATTCACTCTCTGGTCGATCGATTGGCATAAGTCCGACGTTCTTTCAGAATATAAAAATTCTCGCTCAAAAAGCTTTGTACTAATCGGTCGGTCCTGAGTTTTCGGTCAGTTGGGTGTTCTAGTGCTTGACTTCTGGCCTAAGCTATTATTGACATGTTACAGTCACAACCAAGTTACTCAGATTCTTTGGTTGAGACAACTGGGTTTCCGTTCAGTCGGCTAAGTTGGTCCAATCGGTCGGTTTCCTAATTCTCAATTTTCAGCATTTTACAAAAAACCATCATATTAAAAATATGTAGAGGCTTTCTAAAGAAATATTTTTTCAAAACTTTCTAAATTCTTTTTTAAATATTATTTTCTCGAAAGCCATGCATTCGATCAATGAAAAGATTAATTCGTCACGACAATCGTCTTCACTCTACGTCTCATAACTAAATCCAATTGCTGCTTGTCACCATAATCGATGCTTATGCAGGCTGCCACCACTGTCGAAACTCGTGAAGCCCATTGTCGCTACCTACACGGTTTTTCTTGTTTTAAACACGATTTTACTTTTTAAAATTATTTTAATTAATATTTTGATAACATATATAATATATATGTTTAAAATTAGGGGTAATGAGTGTTTAGTCTCATACAACAGATGGCGTTAACAAACATGACACTCATAAGATTGAGGTCCCAAAAACAATGATTAATACCAACCTTGCTCGCCCCTCCCCCTATCCCTTCTCTCTCGATCAGAGCTGGTGGCAGCAGCGGCGGCGGCGAGCGGTCGCTGGGCGGCAAACAGCAGCGGGCGACAACCTCGAAGGTGACAGTAGCGACGACAGCGGCGACGTGAGTTGCAGCTGATCGCCACCGCTGCCTCGACGACCGTGAGCAACAGAGACGGGTGGTGGCGAGCGGGTTTGGATTAGGTTTAGGATTAGATCTAGGACTCTTTGGTTATCTCATGGTCTGTAGATTTTAGGTTTTAGGAATCAGATTAGGTAGGTTTAGATCTAGGGTTCACCCATGACCTGTAGATCTTAGGTTTTAGGTTTAGGTTAGGGGGGTGGTGAGAACACCGAAACATGAGGTGCACCCAATAGATTATAACTGGGTGTTGTTTATACCCCACCAATTGATAGAGCACCCAACGTAAGAAAAATAATAATGAATTGCCCAATGCTTTCCTAAGGCCTATGAGATCTATTGATAAGGGCAACACCATGTCCGTCGTTGGTCCTATGCACTACACCGTAGCCTCCACACAATGTCCATCGTTGGCCCTATTTGATATGGATCGGAATGGAAAACTAGGCCTTTGTTTTATCAATCTTTTCATAAGGAAGAGGAAAGATGAACAACTCTCTCAACAGATTTTAAGCATGAAGCATGAAAGGTTAATACCCCAAAACTCACTAAAATTCTTGAAGTTTAATCTTGTTTTCGTGCTTATAAAACAAGGCTATTTATAGGCTCAACAAGAATCAACCTTAACAATCACAACTGTACACACTTTAGAAATTATAAACAAACCAGACTAAAAACACTACTAATTATGAATCCTATCGGTTGGATGATGCAAAAATCAGACACTTTGTAAAACATTGAATCCCGGTCAGTCGTACTTATGGGTGGCAAATAAACTTGTTTGGCGGGTTACTCGACTCGACCCAGCCCTATTGGGATGGGTTTGGGTAGGTTAGGGATTTCTTGAAAAAACCTGAATGGATTTGGGACGGTGTCGGGTTTAGCCTATCCTGCCCAGAGCCTGACCTGACTAGACATACACATATCAATTATTAGTAGCTGCACTTGCTTCAAGTTGGATGTTGAGTCATGACCTATTTCAAGTTGAATTCCTTGAGCTGTACTCCTGGATAGCAATTACTGATAAGAATAAAAAACTAATCTCTTTGGCCGATCAGTCGGATTTTAAGTCATGATCTGTTTCAAGATGGATTCATAGAGACGTATGCCTGGGGAGCAAGTATTGAGAAGGATACAAAAACTATTCATTTTCTGGCTGATCGATCGGTAGAAATCTGATGTTCTTCCAGAATGTGCAAATTCTCGCTTGAAAACCTTGTATTAATCAATCGGTCTAGAGTTTCCAGTTGGCTAGGTGACAAAGTGCTCGGCTTCCAGTCTAAGTTGTAATTGTCTTGTTACGGTCACAACCCAATTACTCAGATTCTTAGGTTGAGATGAATAGAGTTTCCATTTGGTCGGTCAAGGTTGTTCGATTGATCGGTTTCCTAACTCCTAATTTTCAACATTTTTCAAAAACCCAATTTATTAAGAATATTTAGAGGCTCTTTATAAGATACTATTTTTCAGAACCTTTTCTAAAATCTTTTGCAAATATATTGTTCACCAAAAACATGCATTCAATCAATAGCGAATAACTCGTCACATGACAATCGTCTTCACTCCGCATCCCATTACTAAATTCACCCATCGTCACAATTAGTGCTTGTGCAGACCGCCGATAAGAGCACTCACTTAATATAAAAAAATTGAATCCCTATAGCACCTCGGAGGCCTTTGATATCTATCGAAAAGGGCAACACTATTTTCTCCACATGTCCCATGTACTCCATCGTTGCCTCCGCCGTCACCAATCTCATGTAATCGACAGTTGTCACATCTTGATATTTTACGGGTTTGGGCAATCCGTATAATATTGGGGTGTAAAGAGACCTTTCAAGCACAAGAATGAGCTGGAAAGTTGTGCCATTTTATTCAATTCAAATTATTATTAAATTGATCGGGTTACAACAACGAAAAGACTTCTTGATCATCTCTTCTACTTGAATAAGAAAAGACTTCTTGATCATCTCCCCTACTTGAGTTCAAGCGGTGATTTGCGAGATGACATAGATCAGGAAATTTTTAATGATTTCCTAAATAATATTGTCAAGGGTTAAAATTACATGAATACATAATTTACTTAGTTTCCTAGTGATGTTGATTACAGGGTTGTATGCGGGAGTGGTATGAATAGTCAATTTCGATTGGAACTCGATTCCAGATTCATTTAGCCAAGTTATGTGTTAAATTGTGGTTAGGAGTATAATAATAATTACTCAACAAGGTTGAGCCAAAGGTTAATTTCACCAGAATTAGTGTTCTGGGTTAAGTTCGATGACATGAATCCATGGTTGTAGCTGGAAACGAATTTTAAAGTGTATTCCATAAGTTATAACTATATTACTATGAAAGGGTATTTTGGGTATTTTCATCATGGTCAGTTGTACATGTTGTAGGTCATTTTGCCCTAAGGTTGTGACCATAAACAGAACTCGATTTTGAGTTCGTTTGCTCCAGATATGGCCAAAAAGGCCTTATAGGGTAAATATGTGGTATTGGGTTGCCTCCAATAATATTCTTGGGTTGCTAATAATAATAGTTTAATTATTTAAATAAGATTTAGTTTTAATCGGGCTTAGCACAGTTAAATTGATTGAATCTGAATGGACTAAACCCAATTTAATTATCTAAACTCAGTTGGTCTGTGAACCTGACCTAGTTAGCCAAGTTCAATTTTATCTAAACCTAAATTCTATTGGATCAAACCTACTTTAAATGATTTGCCCCAACCAATTTAGATTGATTCAACACGATTGAATCAGAGCCGGCTAAGCGGGCGGTGACACAACAGTGTACAGTAGCATTGATGGTGGTCCGACCGGTGGCAACTGGAGACGCCGACTGTGAGTGGCTGATGGTGGTGGTCCTGTGTATGTCCAATGGCGCTCCAAGGACTGTTTGGGGTGGTGGGGTCAATTTGGTAGAGAAGGGAAAGGGTGGGATCGCCTTGGGTATCGTGCCAACTAAGAAGGTGGCTTCTTATATACTAATCTTTAGAATCGCAAAATCCCAAGGTCTTAATTGCAAATCGACTAATAAAGTTGTTTTGTTAATATAACATTTTTTAAATCAAAGGATTTTTCCAACCGGTTAAAGGGTAAGGTGAAAGGGGTTTTCAATTAAAACTTTATGTGAATAGAGCTACATATTTATTTATTTATTAAATCTACTAAACCCAATTAGAAGTATCTACTTAGCCTGATGGTTTTGACAAGTTCACTAGGGTCAAAAACATGGTGTAGATACTGTGACACCTCTAGGGAAAAGAAATCAGCAAGGCATGGTTTTGACAAGTTCACTAGGGCATCTCGGACATTTCGACTAAAATCAGCCCACGGATGATGTGAAACCGTGGGCTGGTTTTGGAGTCTACAGACCTTTAAATGAATGAGAGCTAGTTTCGATCGAAGTCATCTGGTTTCGGTCGAAACCAACATATTTTGTTGGATTTAGATCGAAATCCGACATTGAAGTCATCGTATTTATCGAAATCGTTGGATTTTGACATTGGAGCTCGCCGAAGTTGTCGGAAATCGTCGTCAGACCTTGCCAGACCCTGTCGGACCTCTCTGGATTCACCAGATCTCATGTATTTCCTCGGATTCGTCGGATCATGTCGCCCTATTCGTCGGATATTGTCGCCAGGTACAAGAACTTATAAGTTTTTTTATATATATATATATATATATATATATATATATATATATATATATATATATATATATATATATATATATATATATATATATATATATATATATATATACAGAGAGAGAGAGAGGAATGTTACAGTGAGCTGTGAGTACGAGAGGAGAAAATGAGCTGCGACCATTTTGATGCCCCTAGAAGTTTTGGATTTTGTTGAAATTTGGTGAGGGTGTTGTCTAGGGTAAAATGATCATCCTCACCAATTTTTAACAAATTTCAAAACTTCTAGGATCATCAAACATGCTAAGAAAAATTAACGGTTACTGCGGACGGTTGATAAACCTTATACTATTTGATGATCCTAGAATTTTTGGAATTTGTTGAAAATTGGTGAGGATGATCATCATACCCTATACATCACCCTTACCAAATTTTAACAAATTCCAAAACTTCTAGAGGCATCAAAATGGCCACAGCTCATTTACTTTCTGATAGCCCTTAACTCACTGTAACATCCCTATATATATATATATATATATATATATATATATATATATATATATATATATATATATATATATATGTGGAGGGATACTCTTACTCATGGCCTCTTACTCATATAGTTACCTATGATCCGGGCCGTCCATTAGATCTCGACGTACGGTTCGGATTAGATGGGGAGTTAAAGCAATGGTGTTCGCATTAAATGCGGGCTTTTAATATGGGCATTTAATGCGGACACCATTGCTTTAACTCCCAATCTAATCCGAACCATACGTCGGGATTTAATGGACGACCCAGATCATAGGTAACTATATGAGTAAGAGGCCATGAGTGAGTATCCCTCCCATATATATATATATATATATATATATATATATATATAAACTTAAAAATATTTGTATTAGCTTTTTTTTTAGCGATGGCCTCACAACCTCCCCTTCACAAGGATTCGGGGTCAAAAGATATAGGTTGGTTGCACGGGTTCCCTTTGGACGCAAAAAAGTAAAAGTTATAGTGTAGATACTGTGACAAACGGATTGGATGTAGAGGTGTTACACAGTTGAAGCAATGCCTTGCTGATTTCTTTTCCGGTGTAGCCGAGTGTTTACGGGCCCCAACTGAGGTCAAAATAGCCATGCACACTTTATTAAAGTGCGGGGAATACGGAGTTCAGATTTAGACCCCTAGGCCACCAACGAAGATGGGACGGTTGCACTCCATTGACCATGGGACGTTAAGAACAAGATGATATCGAATACTCTCCAGATATCAAGACACAAAAGGAGGGCTTAATATTGGCATGTGGTCTTATAGATTCGAGACGGACGAAGCGTGAGCAAGTTGCGATAGATCGGATGCTAGCGCAGTTTGGACTCAGCGATAGCGGCATTAGACGTGATTCGTCAACCGGAGGATCTGGAGATGACAGTGGTGCTGGTGCGTCAAGGGCTAATGATTTCATATGGATGATGACATTGTTGTCAAGGCGCGGGCCTAGGCGCACTAAGCGACGGCCTAGGCACGCCATGGCGCACTAGGCACGCCTAGGCTAGGCGCACGCCTAGTTTTAGGCAATGATTTTCGTTTTTTTTTTGTTAAGTAAAACCCAACCTGCCTCCATCTTCTTTGTTCATTTTGTTGTTGTATACTTGTTTATACTATGAGTTCATTGTGTTGCATGCATTTGATTAGAATATGCTCAATTTTATGTTAGCAAGTGTTTGTATTCTATTTGTTCCTTTTGTTGTTTACTTGTTTATACTATGTATGCGTCATTGTGTTGCATGAATTTGACTATAATATGTTCAATTTCATGTTAGTAAGGTGTTATATTTCTTCCTATTACATATATACGTGTAAGTATAGACTATACATATATACCCGTGCCTGGAGAATGCCTATGCACACAAGGCCACGCCTATGCACGTAAGGCCACGCTTAGCTGCTAGGCTCCCTCCGGGCGTTTAGCCTCGCCTTGACGCCTTGACAACTATGGATGACGAGCGAAGGATAGTTGACTTGGACGGGCGAGGATGAGTGATTTTACCTTATTTGTGTCATAAACAATATAAATTAATGTGAAATGTGTTACGTGTTTTCTTCAAACAATATGCATACATAACTATAAAAGACTTAAATTTATTTTTTTAAAAAACCAATAAAATTGGTCCTTTTTTAGCCATTTCAATTTTTTTTTCCCAAATTTTGATCGAAACTTTGATTTCGACCTAGACCGAAACCAGACACGAAAAAGAAATCTCAAACCTTGGTCAAGAAATATAGGTTTTAAACCTTTTATTTTAGTTTTAATTTTTATATGACTTATATGATGTTAAATGACTTGTGTATACTTGTTTTATGATCGCTTCGGCAAGACGGACGTAATGCAGTGGTCTTATTTTTGGTTTGATCAACTCTTGCTTATGTTATACTTGATAAAAATGATTTACTCAATTGTCATAAATCTTAATATATATTACAACAAAGGGTAAATTACATATTACCCCCTTGAACTTTAGCTCAAAATCGCTTAGCCCCCCCCCCCCCCCCCCCTCGATACTTAATGAACTACGATTTTCCCCCTTCAATTCAGTTATGATTAAATAGGAATTACCAAAAAAATAAATTCAGTTTTCATTAGATATAAATTACCTAAAGAGGAAATTTAGTAGTTGAGAAAAGGGGGTATTGTGCTAACAGTTAAAACTATAGGGATTGATTTGGTAAAAAAAAAAAAACTTCAAGGGGTTCAGTGATTTTGGGTTGAACTTCATAGGGGTAAAGTGTTAGTTTTAGTTGTATTAAAAAAAAACTTCAAGGGGGTTTAGCGATTTTGGGTTGAACTTCATAGGGGTAAAGTGTAATTTTTAGTGGTATTACAACTGCCTCCTCCGGTTCTCCTAGCCCCATCTTTTGAACTCTCTCTCTCTCTCTCTCTCTCTCTCTCTCTCTCTCTCTCTCTCCCCTTGCCTCCCTCCCGCTTACCCCTCCCTCCCCCATGCAGAATTGCTCAGTGGGTATCCATCAAAATATTCCACATCATATCGGTGTGCAGTGTTGTTAGTATCGTACGATACACGATACGTATCGTACGATACGATACGATACAGGAGAAAAACGATATGTATCGGGTTTACGTATCGTTTTTCTCCTGTATCGTACGATACACTATACGATACGCTACGATACGATACGATACGATACACGATACGGTCCGATACGGTGAAAACATGTTTTTTTGTTTGTTTTTTTTTTTTTTGAAACTTTTAAAATGAATTTTTTTCTCTTAATTTCCCAAAGGACTATATAGGTCTCTTAGCGTTAAAAAATACTTAGGAATATTTTCTAACTTAGAGTGAAGTGATACTAATTTTTTTTTAGAAATTTATAGGTGTTTTACAAATCTTTCTCTAGAGTTGTCGGATTCCAATGCCATTTGTTTTTAAAATTTTTCTAGAGCTTGGAACACCAAATATCTACAACTTTGCTAATTTCAATAGTTATAGGATTCCATTTCTACCTATATATATATATATATATATATATATATATATATATATATATATATGTGGTACTTCTTAGTAGAGGGCTAATGGATCTATGTTCATAAAGTAAGGCTAAAGGAAAGAAGTGGATGACTTTGAATAAGACAATGAGGATGAGAATGAAAATAAATAAGAGGTGCAAGAGACATTAGAGAAAGATAAAGAAGCAAGTGGTGATAAATTATCTATTGTTGATGATCAAATTGATGATGTAGATGCGGTGGAGATTGAAAAATATGATCTTCCTACTTTTTGAGTTTTTGTTTTGTCTTCATTGACCATTCGAATATTTTGAGAACAATATATTGATAGATCATAGATAATACTTATATATGATTTCTTTTTTATATAAATATATACATCATATTTTTTGTATAGGCCAATGTTATGTTTGATGTGAAATTATAGGGAATGTCTTACTCTTCTACTTGACTTTTCATATTTAATATTCTAGTATGTACTTTCTATATTTATTATATATATATATATATATATATGTATAAAATATAAATAACCGTATCTTACGATACACGATACGTTACGATACACGATACACAAAATAGGAAAAACGATACACGATACGATACACGATATGACAACCTTGTCGGTGTGTACTGGTCGGTATTGCCGGTGGTTGGAAGCTACCGTAGGGTTTGTAACCTTTCTGTGGATAGCTGTCGAATAATTCCCCCACCATGTTAGACAGTAGCGAT
The DNA here is from genome assembly GCA_947650365.1 of Chamaelirium japonicum. Taxonomy (NCBI): domain Eukaryota; kingdom Viridiplantae; phylum Streptophyta; class Magnoliopsida; order Liliales; family Melanthiaceae; genus Chamaelirium; species Chamaelirium japonicum. The sequence goes on from OX393560.1 coordinate 57,333,700, forward strand.
CGACACATCTCCTATGGGGTTAGGGTTTCAACAAGGTTGGGGAATCAGGTTGAAAAAGGGGAGAGAAAGGAAGAGCAGGGAAGAGGAGAGAATGGAGAAAGATGAGTGGAAGAAAGCAAGAGGAGGCCGGTGGCGGACCGGAGCAGGAAGAATTTAATGGGATGAGGGGTGCCCTCATCAAAAGGGTGTCCCTATCAAAAGCACCAATTCGGATAGGAAAGCACCATATCCGAGGACATATCTAAAAGGGAAGTAACTAAAATACCCCTAGAAGGGGATAGGGCTAAGCGGAGCGAAAATGGTTTTTCATGAGATGGGAAATGAAAACTATAAACCCCACATGAGGTTTGTGAATAAGTAATTGTCTGATAATGAGCAAGGAATATCCGTCTTTCTATTAAACAGGATCTATTGAACTCATAATTCATTAGATATTGTTTATGAATGTCAATTAAGTATCGTAAGTAAATTGATCCCGGTTGTTTAATCATTTTATAACCAGATTCATTTTTTGATAAACAATCACTATGAGTCAAACTCAATAGAATTTGATCAATCCTTTTTTTTGTCGTTAAGGTGGAGAACTGAACCATGAATTCTCTTTTTACATCATCAATCGAATCATTGTTCGCAATCCAGGATTCTATTATATCATCAATCCAATCACCGTTCATGCCTTTTCTTTTGGGGTGCCCTCATCAAAAGAATGTCCCTATCAAAGCACCAATTCGGGTATTGGTGCTCTTATCAATTCATGGGCCATTATCGATTTGTGGGGTTCATATAACAACCCCCTTTATATTTTTGGGTTCGTTAAACCAAGTAATTAGGCCACAATAATTTTATGGGTAAAGTACACTTTGATCCCTTGAGGTTTGTGCTTATTACACTTTCCCCCATGAGGTTTCTGAAATTACACTTTGATCGCATGTTCGTCATGTTTATCTATCTAAAATTTATTAAAACCATGGCTCATCTAAAGACGAACTTATAATAAAGGATATTTCATACTTTTGTACATGTCATAAGTGTTAAATAGTACTTAAAAATCAACATTATAGTGACAAATCTCAGTTTAAAAGATTGTTTTACCCCTTATAGCATGCAACAAAGTGTGGAAAAGCCTTTATTATAGCTTCGTTTTTTGATAAGCCATGATTATTATAATTTTTTGATAAATAAACATGACCAGTAAGGGTGAAAGTGTAATTTTAGAAACCGTGGGAAGGAAAACGTAATAATCATATACTCAGGGTGGGGGTCAAGTGTAATTTCCCCTAATTTTATTGGTGCCAATACTTTTTGTTTGGACAACTAAGCTTATAACACATATATGTACCAATCTCCGAGCCAGAGATCGCAACTACATCAAGACCGGCTAGTCCGTCTAATAACGCTAGAGGAGGGCAGTCTTGCGACTCGATAGCAAGCAATAAAATCGGTCATCAGCCTAGATTAAGCTGAGTTGACTCGATATCGGTCAGTTCGGAGTTTCGGCCATTTTCTGGGTTGTTTTTTTTTTATGAACCCAGCTGATATGATTTAGCTATATTGGTCGATACTGGGTTGACTCGACTAATACAATTCGGTATTAACCGATACGAGCCAAGTATCAGTATTGGTCAGTGACGCAACTCGGCTAATAGAAAACAAATTCAGTATCGGTCGAGTTTTGAAAGCATACTAGAGTGATGCTACCTAGGGATTATTTTGCAATATGGTTTTTTAATATCAAGATATAAGACAACAATTGCTCATCCGACCTAGTTTTTTTTATGTCAAGATTTGTGTGAGCCATTGCTTTAGGATGACCCTAAGTGTTTTTGGCAGGATTGATCATAAACTAACAAAAGAAAAGAAAATGTAAAGAATGATGAAACTTACAAAAGTAGGTATACCGGAGTCAGAAGAGCTACTGTGACAAGAAAATTGAAAATCTTAAAAGTGGCTACAGACTACAGAGAAGACGACATTTCTCCAATTACTAAAAAGGAACAAGATTGAGATTCAGTTTTGGGAATCTGCCGTATTGGTATATTTGTCAGGATTTGACCTTGAAAATCTATGCTCTAAAAGATTTATATGGGCAAAGTCACGTGGCTAGTTTGGTTGACTTGCTAGATCTTTCTTGTGAATCCTTTTGTAAGAGTCACATTTGGTTAAGTAGGAGACTTAGTTTGTGCCATATTGGGTCTTCATTGTGTACACGACAATGTTTAAAATCACGGTATCGGTCGGTCCCAAACCGGTATGTACCGGTACCGGCCGATACGGACCGATATCGGTTGAGGAACAAAAAAAAAAAAAAAAACCTGTTGGTACTGGTCGGTACCCATTTGAACCGGCCGTTACATACCGGTACCGGCTGGTACGGGCTAGGTATCCGGATCGGATGCAGTACCGGTCTCGAACCGGCCAAAATCGGTACGTACCGGTATCGGCCGAGATTTAAAACCCTGGTACACGGGGACCTTCTTAGGTTATCTATTGTTGCGAAAGATATTTGGACTTAGTCTCCATACCTATCTTGTTTGCTCCAATACACCCTCTAGTATATATCTTGAGTCGAGCAGAGTAGGTAGAGTTGTATTTCGTGCAAGGGATCATGTGCCATATTGTTAACCTGTTAGAAGGACGAGACACATGGTGTATTTGTTCTTCCATCTCATCATACCTGTCATTTTTGGCATCATTTATGAAAATCCATAAAATATCATAGTGAGAAATTTTCAAAAAATGGTATGAATTGTGAATTCTCTGAGCATTCTGTGCATTTAGAGCACTTTTCGCATTTCATTAGTGCATCCAAGCTTAGGGTCATGTCTTGGAGGGGGAGCCATGTTTCGGAGGCCCCAAGTGGCTTCCTAGTGTTGTTATACTTGTAAATTTTGGTGCAAAAGCTAAAATTTTCTCTAAATGTAAGTTTGTTACGTAGACCGTTCAAACTGTTCAGACGCTCAAGGTATCTGGTCCGAACAGTCAAATCAGACGGATAGAGCTGATTCAAACCATTTTTTTTGGTTCAGATGAAAAAGGCCAGTATCTACATGGTGTTTGAACCTAAGTTCAGACTCTTAAGATCCTTTCAGCTTTAGATTAGGACAAGTTGATCTTTGGTTCTGTCGGCCCTTAGGGTTAATTGCATGTCAGGGCTAGAGTTCATAGAATCCTCCTCTCATCCTCATGTATCGAGATGGAGTCTAGTAAGAGACTTGGAACTTTAGTTTTCTTCCCCTTCCCTGGCTTTCTTCATGTTCTTGTCCTTCTCTTTATGTCTAGGGATTCGTCCCTCAAATGGTGTATTTAATTTGATTGCTTGTTTGTGAGGTCTCATGTTTTGTGTTGATCGTCTCTCTTACACGATCTTATGTTTGCCATATTTGCATCATTCTTGTTCTTGTATGACATTCTTGCTATAATTCATTCACTGCAAATCTTTCAAGTTAGGGAAATCAGTCGAGTCGTCCGACCCTTACTGTCTCATACATGTGCTTTATTGACGATGCCCAACCCTTACAACATTTTGTGTCAAAAGGCGGAGAGATTTCTTCACTTGCAAGAGGGAGAAGTATTGATCTCTGGGAGGTCGAAAGGACTTGGGGTAATCTTTTCCTTTGAGAGGGGAGATGGTCTTTTGAGGGGAAAGATCCAGAACTATTTTTTTTTTGTATGCTCGGTTCGTGAGGAGGTGAGTTGGTCTCTGCCGCGTATGCGGCCATCATCATCAAGACAAACGTTGGGGGGAGTGAGATGATGGCACCTACCCTAAGCTTTATTGTTTCTGCACCATGTGTAATACTTGTTCATTTCTGCAATGCTGCTTATGCTTATTGACTAACATTGTAGGGAAAAGTTGGTATTTAACTCATGTGTTAAATATGTAGGAAACAACATGAAAGCTAGACAAAGCAAACCATTGAATATCGTGTGCTATAGTCTAAGGAGTGAGTTGGATTTGAGGGAATGTAATTGAATATAAATGAAGTAATACTTCATTTATATTAAATGAGGTTTTATCTTCCTTTTTTAGAGCAGAGAAATATATGGTTTGAATCAAAATTAAGCCAAAGGGGAGATTGTTATCGCCTGCGGGGTCTTATCTTTGTTAGCTTAATTTGTGTGCCCTAACCAATGTGTGAGAAATTATATGAAATTTTAATTTTTTGAGTTGTGATAGTGCCCGCCTTCCTAAAAACCAGTCTAGTGAATCACAATGGTTCAAGTTTATCTGAAGACTTGACAATCCATCACATGACCTTAGTTGCTCACCTGAGAGATGTGCGATGGGTCGGATTTGCAGTAGTATAGGGTTGCTTGATCATAATGGTTTGCGTGATATTTTATAGTTTCATCTTAACACGCTTTTTGAGGATTTGACGTGATTTTTTAATGATTTTTATTTGAGTTCGTCTTTTTAATTTTTTTTTTTTTTTTCATAAATGATTTTGGTTTCGTCGGATTTCAGGTCAAGAGTAATCCAACACTTAAAATTTTTCTATTTATTAGAAGTCCATACTGGTGGTCTGGACTATGGTTCAGACCCTTTGTATTTTGGGCATCTGAACCAAGGTTCGGTCCCCTAAACAGCCAATCCGAACTTATTAAGTCCGATCGGACCGCTTGGGACGTTCGAAGCAGGATGTCCTAACCACCATTTGGAGCATAAGGGCTACCTGTAGGTTTCCTGGGTCTCATGTCTGAACAATCATTCGAGCATTGAGGTAACCTGTATCTCCAGGTTGTGAGCTAACTCTTAAATCAGCCCATTCGGCCCTTGGATCGTGATCCAACTGTTGATTTCAACCATGGATTGATTTGGGGTATAAATAGACACTTTCCTCTCTTTTCTTCGGGTGGATGCTTAGAGAAAAAAAGAGTAGGAGCTCAAGATTTGAGGTAAAGATCGTCGGTTTTCATCTATTTTTCTTCCTCCTTTCAAGTGGGTTCCTCAAGGTAATCATCTCATATGGTTTGTAGATAACTCCCCATTTAGCTTGCATTGATCTTATTGATTGGTTAATTGTGGTTTTCCAATTGGAATGATTTGGATCCTTTTGTTTGTTGCTTTGGGGTGTTTGATCGAATTTCCTCTTTCATTCTTTTGTAAACCTCATGTGTTGAGTTCTTCTGAGCGAATTAGAAGATGATCAAGTCTTACATTGAGTGAATCAAGCAAAAAGAACCATAATTTCTCTTAGTAGGTCGGGGGAACCGATTTATTTCCTTTGGGTCCGTCGATTGGGTGAATTGGTGTAGTCCCTTAAATTGTACTACCACCCACACTGGGGTGTGATGTCTTAGTTGAGCATTTGGGGTCACGTCGTGTTGGATCGGGTGTAAGCAGCCAGGTAGAGAACTTGCAAGCAGTTGGGAGCCAGATCGGAATCATTTTTGTAGACCTAATTTGGAGGCGAACTCCTAGTAGAGCTCGCGAGTTCTTATATTTCATTCCGTAACTGGACCTTTAAAGCGTAGTGGATTGCTCTCACCGTATCGGCACAGTTGATTGAGTGTGATCACGACTGATGTCTTTGTCGGTTGAATTGTAGTTATATGGCTTAATGTCAGTGTTGTGCTCTGGGATTGCACAATGGTTAACTATTTTCGAACTATAATTCTTAGATCGATTTAGAAAAAATAATTTAATTTTTGGGATTATTAAACTAAATAAAGAGAATTAAAAAGAACTAATTAATGGTTATAATAAATTAGATATTGATTGGAGATGGTCTAAGGCGGCAAATCCATTGCTGGTCATGTAATATTATCTTGTACTAATTAGGGTTATCTGTATTTGACCGAATAGTTATCGTCATGACCAAGGCCATGACGAATCTCAAGAAAGTCCATATGATGCTCAACGACATCAGTTATTTGTGATTAACACGATCCGTCTTTCTAGGCACTGATCATCTACCTTAAGCATGCCCTATCTCAGAGATACATCATAGGTGCAATGATTATATATGGTCTTACCGTCGCCCATATGGCATTAATCGTCTTCGGAAACCACTGATCGTCTTCCTTTGGCACGATATATTTCTCGTGTGACGATATACCATAAAGAACAATAGCATACTAATATAGATCTAATTGAATGTTATTAAAAAAAAATTTCTTTCATCAACATCTTTAACAAGATTAACCAACAGAATAAACAAATAGAAGATTGTATGTATAATTTAAGTCAAATATATAAACGCTAATTGAAACCCAAAATAAAACTACATAAAATAGGGTTTCATCGAAACCCTAGATGTTACTTTAGTTGTGCATGATGATGTAGGTAAAGAAGCTCCGCAACAAAGCCATGGATGCAAGTTTCACTCTTTTCTCTGCAACTGATTTCGAGTTCCAAAAAAGGTGTTTGATGGCCCCAAAACATATATTTATTGGGTATGGGTTGTCCTAGGGTTTACCCTTAAGAATCCTCAGCAAAATAGGAAAAAAAAAATGGACATACGTTGTTGATTCGGAGGGCCTAGGTTTGATCGATTGGGCTTTAGACCGATTGATCGGATTGCACTTTTTATTGTTTTCAGCCATGTAGTGCCGACTTGTTTAGCCATAACTTTTGATTTGGTCGTCGGAATTCGGCATTTTTGGGCTCATTTCGAAGTTCTTGACGAATCAATCTTTCTATGGCATCCCCTCATACAACCAGATATCTAAAGTCAACTAAAAAATGTCTTTTCTCTTTGATTCTTCTGTAATTTGTTCATTTAAGATCATTTTCCATGTAATATCATGTTTTTCTACAAGTTAGGCAAATATGTATAAGAGCACTCATAATGGTATGAAAGATGATAAAGCAAATCATGGGAGGTAGTGATTCGTTAAGTCATCGTAGTGTGTCGGTCTGACCTCCTCCATCCCCTAATAATATTCCATCGTGATTCGAGAACATAACTCAAGATAATTTTAATCTACCAAAGTCTAGCTCAGTGCCGATTGACTGTGGCGATCATGGGAGGTAGTGATTTGTTAAGTCATCGTAGTGTGTCGGTCTGACCTCCTCCATCCCCTCTCAAGAGGGATCTATGTTTTAACAGTTGGGACTGGAGCTCAAAGGCATCTCTCAAAAAGGACTTTTAAGTTAGGCTCATTTTTCTTTTTTTTTCTTTTTTTTTTTTTTGGGGGGGGGTGAGATTCAGTAATTTAGAATTTGGTTTTATTTGTGCAACACATTAACCAATAAAGGCACCCACTAAAAATAAAATGCCTAATGCATCCACAAGGCCTCCGATATCTATTGATAAGGGCGACATCCCTTTCGCCGTTGGCCCTATACACTCCATCGTCGCCTCTGCCGTGACCAGTCTGTTGCAATCGATCGCCTCCTCCAGTCCTCTTCCTGATACCCTTGAAATTATCCTGACCATTGATAAATCCCTCTTGAAGGGACCAGTGGGAGGTACGATCGGAGCTCGGCATTCACTACAAAATTTTACCTCCTACAATCGCACTAATCATTAAGCACCATGCTAGGCTTTGAAAGATAAAAAATTTACTTTGTTATCTTCTTACCGCGGAATATTAGATTACTTGATATGATGGTTTAGATGTCGGGAGGTTCTTTTTTTTTCCCTCACTTGCAAAAGATAATCAGTTTAGAGGTTTCTGTGAAATGATGGGCATCAACATACAAGATTTGCATATAGAATATTAATAACACATGTTTTTATGAGAAAACTCTTCACGAAAAAAAAACTCGCCAACTTTATCCCTGATGATGAGAGCGGTCCACTAAGCTTCAAAGGTCTAGTTAAATAAACGATACAAGAACACACATGCTTTACTAGGAGTACACCCTCCATGCCTTGTATTTTGTCTTGCTCCTTCCAGCTTTTTGTAAGCTCCCTGCCCGGTTGCCTACACATTGCTCCAACATCATGGCCTATTTGCTCATTTGAGTCGTCGCTTGAACTTTCGTGAGTCGCTCGTACAAAGAAACCAAGGCTCATCCTTTCAAGACTCGAACGTACCCAAAGGTGAATCGCATCCCACTGTGGGTGGTAGCACCCTGACGTCCTAATAATGGGAATTAGGTTTCTTCTTGTTGTTTCACACGTGCAAGACCTGACCCTCTCATGTTTCGCATAGGAGAATCCAACACATGAAATTTACAATTATAAGTTTGAGAATAACCAAAACAAACCCACTTGAACCTAAGCAAAGGGATTCAACATGCAACCTAACTTCGGATAAACAACGTTTAATTAAGATTAATTAAAGTATTCATGGTGGAAAATAAATCTACAAGCCAATAGGAACTTATCTTGGTAATAGAGCTTGTGGGTTGAAAGGAGAGAATTATATCCAAATGGTTCTCAAATATTATCCTCTGATTTTTTTCACCCAATTAAAGAGAGGAAAAAAGTATTTATACCATAAATAAATCAAATGGCGAAAGCAGCCTTTGGATTAAGATCTAGCGGTCTAAAAACCAAGTTAACCTTGGTGGACATGATCCTAGGTACTAGCCGTCCAAACAACTGTTCGGGCTGGCTCCAGTCTGCGCAGCTGTTCGGACAGAAGACCCAAGATTTTGCAGAGTCAGGGCTAGACGTTCATACGATTGTTCGGACCCCCTGCACTTTTTGTCCCAAATGGTTTGAATCGGTATTGCATAGGTCGACCCATTATCTAGGCGTCCAAACGGTTGTTCGGCTCTAGAAAAGTTGTTTGGATGCCTAGTATGGACTTCCAACACTTCGAGAAATTATTAGTGTTGGACCCTTTCAACCTAGACTCCGACAAGGACGAAAACTGATATGCGCAAAACATGATAAAATGTATGATTGATAAAAATCAATCATCCAAAATTGATAAAATTATACAATAGCAAAACCTAATATGAAAGTCTAAACCCTAAACTCCCGCAAGCTCACCAGGGAACTTGACCCCATGTGCATAGCGCTCGTTGGGTCAAGCCAGGTACAAAGTACGCCATGGCTAAACCTAACATGAAAGTCAATTAAAGTCGCATCAAATCCTCAAAAAGCGAGAAACGATGGAAAAACATGCAAAACGGTACGATTGAGAAATCATTTCTACCTCAGTAAACCCTTTTATCGCATGACTCTCAGGTGAGCTACTAAAGCCGTAAGAAAATTTGCTGAGTCTTCAAATGATCTTGAACCGCTGTGATGAACTTGACTAATCTTCAGGAGCACAAATACTACCACGACTCAATAGTAAAGGTTTTACATGTAATCTCTCACATATTGGTTTAACTCACAAATTAAGACAAACAAGAATGAGACCCCGCAAGTGGTAACAACCCCCCCTCTCTCTCTTTTTATATATAGACGCATGCGGTCCCTCTATCTCTTTTTATATATAGACGCATGCGATAAGTGCGGCACCGCATCGTAGCCGTCTGATGCACCACTGCGTGCATCCGTTGAACACAACAGGTGCATCAAACGACTGCGGTGCGGCCTGCAGCCATCTGATGCACCCGCCGCGTGCATCGGACCGCACCTAAGCATCCTCTCACTCTCTCTCTCTCTCTCTCTATATATATATATATATATATATATATATATATATATATATATATATATATATATATATATATATATATATATATATATATATATATATATATATATATATATATATATATATAAAGAGAGAGAGAGAGAGAGAGAGAGAGAGAGAGGAATGTTATAGTGAGCTCTGAGCTACGGAAGGAGAAAATGAGCTACGATCATTTTGATCCCCCTAGAAGTTTTGAAATTTTATGAAAATTGGTGGGTGTGTTGTTTAGGGTAACATGATCATGCTCACCAATTTGCAAATAATTCCAAAACTTCTAGGGGCATCAAATGGTAGAAGCAAAATTAACGGTTACTACGGACGGTGGATAAAACTTCTACTGTTTGATTACTTTAGAAGTTTTGGAATTTCTTAAAAATTGATGAGGATGATCATGTTATCCTAGACAACACACACCCACCAATTTTCATGAAATTTCAAAACTTCTAAGATGGTCAAAATGATCGTAGCTCATTTTCTCTTTCCGTAGCTCATAGCTCACTTTAACATTCCTATATATATATATATATATATATATATATGAATTGTTTGAAAATTGGTGAAGATGATAATGTTACCATAGAAAACACACCCACCAATTTTTACGAAATTCCAAAACTTCTAGGGTGGTCAAAATGACGGTAGCTCATTATAGATATATATATATATATATATATATATATATATATATATATATATATATATATATATATATATATATATATATATATATATATATATATAATGTTACAGTGAGTTTTAGTTAAGGAAGGAGAAAATGAGCTACGATCATTTTGACCACCCTAGAAGTTTTGGAATTTTATGAAAATTGGTGGATATGTTGTCTATGGTAACATGATCATCCTCACCAATTTTCAAAGAATTTCAAACCTTTTAGGTAGACAAATGGTAGAAGCAAAATTAACGGTTACTATGGACGGTAGATAAAGCTTCTACCATTTGATGACCCTAGAAGTTTTGGAATTCATTGAAAATTGGTGAGGATGATCATGTTACTCTAGACAACACACCCACCAATTTTTACGAAATTCCAAAACTTCTAGGGTGACCAAAATGATCGTAGCTCATAGCTCATAACATTCCTCTCTCTTTTCATATATATATATATATATATATATATATATCAGTCCGGTTCTCTTAAGCGATGTCCCCCATCCTTATCTTGGGGGTCAAAAAATTTGAGTGACCTAGAGATTTTTTAATTTGCTGATTTTTGGTAAATATGATCTCCTTGTTATAGATAGAACCCCTATCTAAAATCAGCAAATTACAGAACCTTTAGGTCCCTCTAATATGATCTTCTTTATCGACCGTCCATTTTAATCTTTAAATTGAAGAGCATATTTGAGGGATCTAGATGTTCTGTAATTTGCTGATTTTTGGTGAGGGTTCTATCTATAACATGGTGATCGTTCTCACAAAAAATTAGCAAATTATAAAATCTTTAGATCCCTAAAAAAATTGTCCCCCAGGATAAGGATGCGGGACGTCCCCCAAAAGAATTATATATATATATATATATATATATATATATATATATATATATATATATATATATATATATATAAAGAGAAAGAGAGAGGGTTGGGTTCCTGTGAAAGCGTTGTCGGGAGTACCCTATGATATACGGTGAATTAGTAATGCCAAAATGTGTTGACTTTTGTTTAGGATTATAACCTTATCTTAGATAGAGTCTTCACAAAAAATCAAAGTATTGTAAAACTTGTTAAGGGATTAAATTCTTGAAGCTTTAATGGCCATATATTTTAACTGTTAAATTGAAAAGCATATTTGATGTTGCTAGAAGTTTTAGAATTTGCCAATTTTTTTGTGGGTGTCCTATCTAAGATAAGTTGATTATCCTAATAAAAATTCAGAAAATTCTAAATATTCTAGGCATACTAATTTATCATATTTTATAGGATACTCCCTATCTATACTCATAGGAACTCATATATACTCATAGAACCTCATATATATATATATATATATATATATATATATATATATATATATATATATATATATATATATATATATATATATATATATGGTCTGAATCGGATGACTTATCATTTTTTTACGCATATTTAACCCATCATGTAAATCATTGTTTTCGGGTCTCAGAATTTGTTAGTTTTTGCAAACATGATCAGTATAGCATAGATAGTACCCTTAAGAAAAAAAACAGCATATTTTAAAACCTCTTGGTGCATCAAATGTGCTCTTCAAATCAACAGTTGAAATTGGCTGTCATAAAAGCATATAACATTTGACTGCCGTATAGGTTATATAATCCACTAAAATTTTGATGGTATGTTATCTATCGAATGTTGTGATTTTTTTTGGGTGTTATCTAAAATAGGTTGATTATCCTCATAAAAATCAAAATATTTTGAATATTCTAGGGTTACTAATTCACAATATGTCATAAGGTATTCTCTATCACAGGTCATAGGATTTTATATATATATATATATATAGGGAAGTGCTAGAATGCGGCATGCGGTGCGTGCGGCATCGCACCGCAGCAGTCTGATGCACTGTTGCGTGCATCGCATGCACGCAGCGCGTGCATCAGACGGCTGCGGTGCGATACCGCACGCACCGCATGCCGCATTTTAGCATACCCCTATATATATATATATATATATATATATATATATATATATATATATATATATATATATGGGGAGGGATACTCTTACTCATAAACGATTACTAATGGCCACTTACTAATTATCTCAGCCATCCATTCCGATCATAATAGCTGGGATCAATTATTCTCTCTCTCTTTCTCTCTCTCTCTTTCTCTCTCTCTCTCTCTCTCTCTCTGTAACCCCCGACCCCTTCCGGCTCCGGCGCAGCACCCCGATCGTCAGCAACCCCATCGCAGCCCCCTGACCCCGACCCCCTCTGGCTCCGGCGCAGCACCCCGACCGCAACTGCCCTTCGGCGCAGCACCCCGACGGTGAATCGCACTCGCCGGAGCTCGACGGGGTCAGGGCTTGAGCTCGATAAGGTCGGAGCCGGAGCTCGATGGACGGGAGGGTGCCAGCGAGGGGGTTGGTACCGAAGCTCGACGGACGGGAGGGAGCCGGCGGGGGGGTCGTGGTCTATTCGCGCGGAGAGGGAGAGAGGCAGCGAGGTCTGAGATTGAGGATCAATCTCAGTCGTCTGCCTGTTTTGATCGGACGGTCACGCCCATTATTAACTCTGATTAGTAATCGCCCATTAGTAAGAGTATCCCTCCCCCATATATATATATATATATATATATATATATATATATATATATATATATATATATATATATATATATATATATATGAGGGGTGTTAGGATGCGGCGTGCGGTGTGTGCGGCGCACCGCAGCAGCCGTCTGATGCACTGTTGCGTGCATCGCACGCACCGCAGCAATGCATTAGACGGCTGCGGTGCGGCGCCGCACGCCGCATCCTAACATTCCTCTCTCTCTCTCTCTCTCTCTATATATATATATATATATATATATATATATATATATATATATATATATATATATATATATATATATATATATATATATATATTGTGGGCACTGAAATTAGCCCTCGGGTCGAATCCGACTCGCACACGCAAAATTTGCCCCCACTCAACAGCCTTCGGGTCGAACCCGACTCGCACACATAAAAAGGGCCCACACACAAAGGCCCGCATGCGAAACTTGGCCCACACACAACGGCCCGCATGCGAAACCTGACCCGCACACAACGGCCTGTATGCGAAACCTGGCCCGCACACAACGGCCCGCATGCGAAACGTGGCCCACACACAACGGTCCGCATGCGAAACCTGGCTCGCACACAACGGTCCGCATGCGAAACCTGACTCGTACACAACGGACCGCATGCGAACTTAGCTCGCACACAACGGTCCGTAAATAAAAGGTGGCTGACCCAAAGCAAACGAGTCCCATCGGACCCGCAGCTCGAACACAAAGAGGGGGCCTATAGAAAACCGTGCCCCCCTCCTTTTGGGAGGTGGGGCCGGTCATAAAGGAAAAGAAAAGAAAAAAAAAAGAAGAAAAAGAAAAGAAAGAAAATCCAAACCGCCTCGATGCGGGAGGAGGTGGCGTGGACTTCTACACAACCGTAGATCCGCGACGATCCCTCGATCCGACGGACAAGATGATGTGTCGCCATGCGATCCGAAAGTGCAAAGATAACAACTCAATCTCCAAAGATCAAGTCACATCTTGCCCGTAACCACCCCTACTAAAAAGGAGGGGATCGAGTTTGTTTTCCCAAATAAGGGAACAATATCTCGATGGTTATGAGGGGGACATATTGGATGAAACAAAAAGATTTCAGCCATATCTCTCCGAACCTCCCCCTTTGCCTATAAATAGAAGGGGTGGGGGAAGGCATCAAAGGTCCGGAGGTTGAAAACGAAAGGGCTCTGCAAGTAAAGCTCCAACGCTTGAAGATCGAAGGCTTCGCGAGGTACGGGAAGCACGTTCTACGGGAATACTTGGCCCTTAAAGTTCTCATCGACGTGAAGACCTTGCACTCGAAGATCAAAGCTTCGACTCATCGCATGAACAATAAAGCTTGGAGAAGAAGACCCGGAGTCATCGTCATCTCGATTTCTCCAACGATCTTCATCAACTCCGAAGAAACCATAAGCAAAGGCCGGAGAAGAAGATCGAAGTCGACAACACCCGTCGTCTTCAACAAAGGCGACGACTCCTCGCACGAAGAAGAAAGCTTGGAGAAGAAGGCCTGAAGCCGGTGCTACCTCTGCCGTCTTCGTCAACAAAAGCCAACGCTACAACCGTCGTGCGGAGATCGGTGCTACCCCCGCCGTCTTCACCAACAAAGCCGACGCTACAACCGTCGTGCGGAGATCGGTGCTACCCCCGCCGTCTTCACCAACAAAAGCCGACGCTACAACCGTCGCACGAATATCGGTGTTACCCCCGTCGAAAAGCCAAGCCGACGCCACAACCGTCGAGGAAGCTAGAAGAATAAAGAAGCCCTGAAGAAGTAGCTATCGCCGTTCGAGAAGAAGATCGAGTCAAAGCTAAAGCCAAAGCCAACGCAAGAAGCCAAAGCAAACACACCGATAAAGCCCGCGCCAAAGCAACGCACGTGCCAAAGCCAAGCAACTACGACGGTCACGAGCAAAGCACCGCACGTTCTAGCCGATACGACGCGAAGTCCAGAAGAACTAAAGCATCGCAAGCCTCTACCCGCCTATGTTCAAGCGCAAGCGCCAAAGCAAAGCAAACGTCAGAGCCACGCCAAAGCCAAAAGGTAAAGTCAAAGCCGACGCCAAAAGCATGATCGACGCCGCGAACCGACGATCAAGGACGCCGAGGTCGAGTAAGGATCGAGAAAGACATGAAGACCGAGGAACGAAGCCCAAAACCTCCCTAGCCGAGAAAGCGCGAAGCACGGACATGACAAAATCAACGGCCGATATTTCTTAACCTCTCAAGAAACCCTCACCCTGTAAAAACCTCTGTCATGGGCAACCCCTTCTGAGCTCTTGCATGAATACCACGTGGAGACGCGGATCAAAGGGACCCTCCAGAGGATCTCTCCCACAATCTCCTGATCAAATATTCGTCGCACCCGGACTCGCCACACCCGAAGCGCAAGCGCCAAAGCAAAGCAAACGTCATAGCCACGCCAAAGCCAAAAGGTAAAGTCAAAGCCGACGCCAAAAGCATGATCGACGCCGCGAACCGACGATCAAGGACGCCGAGGTCGAGTAAGGATCGAGAAAGACATGAAGACCGAGGAACGAAGCCCAAAACCTCCCTAGCCGAGAAAGCGCGAAGCACGGACAGGACAAAATCAACGGCCGATATTTCTTAACCTCTCAAGAAACCCTCACCCTGTAAAAACCTCTGTCATGGGCAACCCCTTCTGAGCTCTTGCATGAATACCACGTGGAGACGCGGATCAAAGGGACCCTCCAGAGGATCTCTCCCACAATCTCCTGATCAAATATTCGTCGCACCCGGACTCGCCACACCCGAGCCCCTGGGTCCCGGCATCTGTAATCTTCGTGTGCTCGCAATAAAGACGACCCGTATCTTTTTTTGCGCACACAGATTTCTAGCACGCCCAGGGGGACCTCTCCTTTCATCCGTACGTTTGAAAGAGTTGCTTCAAGTTCGCCAGGGCCGGAACGAACGACGATACGTTTGTTCCAACAAGCCTCTCACTTATCGCTGAGTCTCCACTACTCTAACATGGCGATCCAGAAAATCCGGTGGATGACGTTCCCCCGGTAGTACACGTCTACACTCGGCGTACTTAAACTCTTGCGGACTTCACGCCAGAAACTGCTGCCGAAGATGCTCGCCAAAGCGCCAATGAGGCCTTGGTGCATGAAGAAACAAGCCTCGATCTTGGAATTCAAGTCCAGAAATTTGGGGAGGTCCAGCCCCAACCCCGAGTCCGTTCGGGTTCTCCAGCGGACTTTGCACCTCCTTTGCAGGGAGCAAACGCCCGTCATCAAGCAGAACCAAGTCGGCGCCACTATGTCTCCGACGATGATGGCGAGGATGCAGGCATGCAACATCGAGACGTCCTGCGACATCATCCTCCGTCCGCTCTCCAGCTCCAAGTCATGCAAATGGGTGAACACATGGCGCAAATCACCCGACTAATGGAAGAGAAGGATCGTCATTTCAACACCTTGCTTCAAAGGCTAAGTGGCAGGAATGCCGCAACATTCAGTCAACCTGCTGCTTCTCCAGTAGCTGCTCCGGCTTCGTCCCCAACTTCCGCTCCTACAGAGGTTGTTCCAACGATCCTAGCAACTACTCTCCGCACTCTCCTCGGCTCCCGTGCCAGTTTCGGTGGTCGCGCAACCTTTGATGGCAGCAACAATGAATGCCCAGCAAATACAAGCGTTGGTGGCCGACATGATGCGTTCCCACGGCGATAGTCTACCTCCGATCAAGGCGGCATACTCAAAGCCTTACACCACAAAGATCCAACAGCTGCGCTTCCCTACCGGATTCCAGCCACCAAAGTTCCAGCACTTTGATGGGAAAGGCAATCCAAGGCAACACATTGCCCACTTTGTCGAAACTTGCAACAACGCCGGCACATACGGCGATGAGATGGTGAAGCAGTTCGTTCGCACCCTCAAAGGTAATGCTTTTGACTGGTATGTTGATCTTCCATAGGATCCATTGACAGCTGGGATCAGATGGAGAGAAAATTCCTCAACCGCTTCTACAGCACTCGGCGCGTCGTTAGCATGACCGAGCTTACTGCCGTCAAGCAAAGGAAGGACGAATCAGTAATCGACTACATCGATCGATGGAGGAATCTCTTCCTAAATTCACGAGACCATTTGTCTGAAAACTCGGCTATCGAGATGTGTACCCAAGGCATGCACTAGGGCTTACTCTACATCCTCAAAGGGATCAAGCCTTGGTCATTCGAAGAACTCGCAACTCGAGCTCACGACATGGAGCTCAGCTTAGCAAATCGCGGGGACTCAAAGGCCAAAGACTTTCTGAAGGTGGAAAAGAAAGACAAAACACCGGCACCCAAATCAAAGCAAGTTAACGTCGCCGACATCGTCTCGGCTTCCAAGCCACTCAAAATCAGTGGCAAGTCGGATTAAGAAAAAGAAGCTGTCGTACCATCGCCTCCACCCCAAAGACAGTCGAGGATGACTCTTGAAGAGCTTGAGGCCAAAGAGTATCCCTTTCCAGACTCGGAGATCTCCTCCATGTTCGATCAGTTGCTACACGAGAAGATGATCGAGCTTCCTCCTTCAAAAAGGCCCGAACAGATGCATTGTGTCAGCGATCCACTCTTCTGCAAATACTATCGAGTGGTTAACCATCATCTCGAGAAATACTTCGTCTTTAAAAAAAAGATCATGACGCTCGCAAAGCAAGGAAAAATTGAGATCGATTTCGGTGACGTCGCAACAGCAAACATGACGTCCATCACCTTTGGTTCATTTCAACCAGTGCTCATTGTTGCACACCAGAAAAGTCCCATGTTGCGTATCAATCGCCAAAGACCAATTACGAAGTTAGCTCCGCAACGGAAAGTCTCAAAGCGACGACGACACGCTCCTACGCTTGCTGAGGAAGAAACGCTATTATCCTGGGGGCAACAGTCGCCTACATCGGTCTCTCGCCCGAATAAAGCCATGTCTCAACAAATTCTCCAAACAAGGTACGAGAAAGGAGACCCGGAGGTCGGTCTGTTAAGCCAACCCTCAGGTAAATTCGATTACTATGTCCTCTACTCCAAACATTTGCCTGTCTCGATAGAAGAAATCAAACCCACCGGCTGGGGGTCAGAAGACTAGCCAGCGGAGTCCCCGGAGGAGCAAGTCTCCCCGACCCATGAAGAACCTGTAATTGCCACGCCAAACCTTCACCCCGGTGAGGAAGAATCCACTGATGAAGACGCATGGATCATGCTACCTCGCAGGCGAAGGCCATGGACGGCCATGAGTCGCAAACTAGATCGGGTAACAAGAAAGCATCCTGAACGAAGAACTTACAAAAAGAAAAGTAAGGCTCCAGCACATTCAAAGTACCACCAGCAGATCCAGATGATGTCCTGCAAAACCCTCCAGAACCGGCAACGTTGCAAGAATTCTTCCCCGATTACTTACTCCGAGCTGAACAACGGCACAAAGCTTCTTGTTGCATGGTTGAAATCCACATGACACCGGAAGAAG
Organism: Chamaelirium japonicum; assembly: GCA_947650365.1. Classification (NCBI taxonomy): domain Eukaryota; kingdom Viridiplantae; phylum Streptophyta; class Magnoliopsida; order Liliales; family Melanthiaceae; genus Chamaelirium; species Chamaelirium japonicum. The sequence goes on from OX393560.1 coordinate 57,351,979, forward strand.
GAGACAAGATCGAGTCTCCTAAAGAGAGCAACACCGACGACGAGTAGGATAATTCTGACAAAGACAGTGCTGCTGCCCACGATGAGACAATCTTGCACTTGCCACTCGTAGAAGCACTACACCTCCCAAAGAAGACTTGCCTAGTAACGGTCGAGGCTTTGGCAGATCCAGACAGCTACAAAAGAAAGAATAAAAACGCCGAGAAAGATAAAACTATTGTCTCCTGTAGCTCGTAGTACGACTGCACAATCGACCTGTCTACGTCTCGGGATACATCAACGAGAAGCCGGTAAATCGAATCCTGTTGGATTGCGGCTCCACCGTCAACATCATGCCCATCCAAACAATGCGGCAACTCGGCATTACTACCAACCAGTTCTCACAAAGCCAGCTTGTCATCCAAGGGTTCAACCAAGGCGGACAGTCCACCGTAGGAATCATTCGTCTAAAATTCTCCATCAACCAGCTTGACACGATAGTTCTCTTCCATGTCATCGACTGTTAGACATCATATCGTCTCTTGTTAGGAAGACCGTGGCTACATGAAAATGGTGTCGTAGTTTTCACCTGACACCAATGCCTCAAGTACTATGAGAAAGGTCTGGAGAAATGCATTATTGTAGATGACAAGCCATTCAATGAGGCCGAAGCACACCTCGCTGATGCCAAATTTTACCAAGCAAAGGACCTTGTTGCAGAAGTCCTTCCAGCTAAAGCTTTTAGAACTCAGAAACCTAAAAGGAGGGAGCAGGAGGAAACTCCACCGACTCAAAGTCCAATGCAACCATTTAAGGCAATGCATGAAATTGGGGAAGTGCTAGTGCCAAGACAAAGGATGCGCATCAGCTCCAAGCCAAGATCCACGCAACATACTCCATTGCCTATCCAAGCTACGACAGTCTCACGCCTCACGCCTCACGCCTCAGTGGCTTCGCAAATATGAACGACCATCTTTTGCCTCGCCAAAAGAAATGGTTCAGTCGCTATCGGAGGCTAATGTCATCACTCTGCAGGAGATGACACTGTCATTACCCAGTCTGATGCAAGCTTCAAGTCCGCCAAAACCCGTTGGTTCCTTCAAATCCAGTCAACTCACATTCAAAACAAAAGGAAGTTGGGGGCAAAATACCGCCAAGCTGTTATTCAAAGCCGGCTACTACGAGAATAGTGCCGCACGTATGAGTATGCTCCCGCCAGTTCCAATACCACACGGGATGACCAAGACTCAAGCCCGTCTCCTCCAAGGCGGCGAGCAGATCCCACCAAATCGGCAAGGCATAGGCTCCTGTACAACTCCGATGGTCGTCAAAATCACAAGAGAGAAAACCTTCAACTCTAACTACATTGAGGTGAAGTTGGTAGATGAAGTAGAAGAGGGATCATCAGCCTCCGACGCACGCTTCACCAATGTCGTTCATCCCAATACCAAGGTCGCCAAAAGAAGGCGATGTCGAGCTCGACGTTGGACCATACCCCAGAAGCAAAAGAAAAGCATCAAAAACCAGTCAAGTCAAAATCCTATATCAGTATTCAAAAGTCTTGGGCCAATCCGATAAGTAAAGCGAAGGTCAGTATTCGACCGTTTGGGAAAGCCACCTACTGAGATGAGAAATAACGTTCCCACCCTCCCACCCATATCATTCTTCAATAATGACGACTACACTGATATCATTCTGGTCTCTGTTAACCATATCACAATTTCCAACGCTTCAATCAGCGCCACTTCTACTTCGGACGATGAGTTGTCAGACGCTCCGCTCGTCCTCGAAGAAGGGGGGCAATCTACCGTCGACGATCTGAAGGAAATCAACTTGGGTACGCAGGAGGATCCTCGACCTACATTCGTAAGTGCACTCCTGACTCCTGAAGAGGAAGCTACATATATCAAGCTACTCCGAGAATACAGAGATGTCTGCGCATGGTCCTACAAAGAATGCCGGGACTTGACCCCAAGATTGCATTACACCAGTTCGCTGTCAGACATGGAGCTAGCGCCATCAAGTAAGGACAAAGACGCTACCGGTCAGAACTAATACCGCAAATAGAAGGCGAAGTCAACAAGCTCGTGGAAGCTGGCTTTATCCGAGATGTTAAATATCCAACGTGGATCTCCAGCGTGGTCCCAATCAAGAAGAAGAAAGGCCAAATCAGAGTATGCGTGGACTTCAGGGATTTAAACAATGCATGTCCCAATGATGACTTTCCATTGCCAATCACAAAGTTGATGGTAGACGCGACGACAGGCCATGAAGCACTAACCTTCATGGATGGATCCTCAGGCTACAACTAGATCCGGATGGCTCCCAAAGATGAAGAGCTTACGACATTCCGTACGCAAAAAATTTTCGACGATATCCTTCATCAGAATGTGGAATGCTACGTTGATGATCTCGTGGTAAAATCAAGACAAAAGTCAGCGCATCTTCAAGACCTCGAGCTGATCTTCAAACAGCTTCGAAGGTACTAGCTACGCATGAACCCGTTTAAATGCGCATTTGGAGTCTCCTCGGGTAAGTTTCTCGGCTTTGTTGTACGACATCGAGGCATCGAGATAGATCAATCCAAAATAGATGATATTCTCAATATGCCAATCCCAAAAACAGTGCGAGACCTCAGAGGTCTCCAGGGCCATCTAGCATATATCAGGACGTTTATCGCCAACTTAGCTGAAAAATGTAGACCCTTCAGTCGCCTCATGAAGAAAGGAGCACCATTCAAGTGGGATGAAGCTTGTCACGAAGCCCTCCAAAACATCAGGAATTACTTACTCAAGCCTCTAGTTCTGACAGCACCAGTTCAAGGAAAGCCATTGGTCCTTTACATCAGCGCCCAGGAGCAGTCCTTGGGGGCACTCCTGGCTCAAGACAACGAGCTAGGCAAGAAAACAGCATGTTACTATTTGAGGCGCACTCTTATCGGCGCGGAGCTAAACTACTCCCTGATTGAGAATGTCTGTCTGGCACTCATCTTCGCTACAAGAAAGCTACGACACTACATGTTAGCTCACGCCATCAAACTTATCTCAAAAGCCGACCCACTCAAATACATCATGTCAAGACCAGTGCTCTCTGGACGTTTGGCCAAGTGGTCTTTACTCCTCGAGTTCGACATGATATTCGTCCCTCGGAAAGCGGTCAAAGGTCAAGCTCTCGCGGACTTCCTGGCAGAATACCCCCTTCCAGCAGAATGGGAACTATCAGAAGAACTCCCGGACGAAGAAGTGTTCAGCATCGATATCGCCCCTTCTTAGAAAATGTTCTTCGACGGCGCGGCAAGATGTGGCAGGAGCAAGAGTTACCTTCGTCACGCCGAACAACAAAATACTCCCTTTCTCATTTATACTATCAAAGCCATGCTCCAACAATAGGGCGGAATATCAAGTCTTGATTATTGGCCTCGAACTCGCCAATGATATGAAGCTTCAAGGGCTCGAAATTTTCGGCAACTCTCAACTCGTCATTTAGCAAATATTGAGAGCATACGAAGTTAACAAAGAAGACCTCGTGCCGTTACATCTGCGAGCTCTGAAACTCCTTGGTGCGCTCAAAACTACTTCAATCCACCATGTCCCTAGAAACCTTAACCAACAGGCTGATGCGCTCGCAAATTTAGCGGCTACACTTCCATTTCCAGAAGAAAGTCAACTCATCATCCCTATCTGCAAGAGGATGGTGATCACCGAGGAGGACCTCCCTATAGGAGTTCCAGACCAAGTCAATGCAGTACACGTTCTCGTGACCGACGAGCTAGATTGGAGACAACCATTCATAGACTTTCTTGTCCACGGGAAGCTCCCTGAAGATCCAAAGCGTAAGGTCGACATTCGTCGGCGATCTCTGAAATTCTTCCACTTCAACGAGTTGTACCGTCGAAGCTACGATGGTACGCTCCTGAGGTGCCTTGCAAAAGAAGCAGAAACAGCACTAGAAGATGTCCATGCCGGGATTTGCGGCTCACATCAGTTCGGTCCAAAGCTTCACTTCCGCATCAGGCGGATGAAATATTACTGCCCCACGATGATCAAGGACTCTCTCGAGTTTGCAAAAAGATGACACGCTTGCTAGTTGCATGGCGACTACATCCGTCAGTCTCCGGAACCTTTGCATCCAACCATCGCATCATAACCTTTCGATGGATGGGGACTCGACATTGTCGGTCCGCTACCCAAGTCATCGAAGCAGCATCTCTACATCCTGGCAGCAACAAACTACTTCTCTAAGTAGGCTGAGGCAGTACTGTTGCGAGAAGTTACCAGACACTCTGTCATCAACTTCATCCAGAACGACATCATCTTCCGGTACGGCGTCCCTCGCTATATCGTCACGGACAACGGGAAACAGTTCAAGAACGCCGCTGTCAGTCAATTTTGTGCCAAGTTCGATATCAAGCAAGGGTGTTCAACCATGTACAACGCATCGGCCAACGGTCTAGCAGAAGCTTTCAACAAAACACACTGCAAGCTTTTGAAAAAAATCGTCTCGAAGTCAAAGAAAGGCTGGCACGAACGCATGGGTGAAGCATTATGGGCATATCGCATCTCTTTTCGCACGCCAACACAAGCAACTCCGTACTCACTGGTATATGGAGTAGAAGTTGTCCTCCCGCTTGAGCTCCAGATCCCGTCACTCAGGATAGCCATCTAAGAAGGCTTTGTCAACGGCGACAATGCCTAGCTTCGCTTAGCAGAATTGGAAGCACTGGATGAAAAGCGCCTCGAAGCCCAGCAACGCTTGGAATGCTACCAAGACAGGTTAACGCGAGCCTTCAACAAAAGAATTCGCCCTCGATCCTTCCAAATAGGAGAACTGGTGCTGATAGTCAAATGCCCTATCATTCTCTCACATCGACGAGGAAAGAAGTTCGATGCCAAGTGGGATGGACCGCATGCTGTCAAAGAGGTCTATTCCAACGGCGCATATCTTCTCACCATGCCAGAAGGACTTACACTCGGCACTATCAATGACAAGTACCTCAAAAGGTACTACGCCTAAAAGCAAGGCTACACTACTTGCAAAAAAAAAAAGAGGGAAAATAAATGAACTACGTGCGCCTTGATCCCTCTCCGTAGGGTACGTAGGCGTAGGCAGCCTGTAAAGGATCAGTCCAAACAAAAAAAAACAACCAGACACTGTCATTCCAGAAGACAAGTCCAAGAAATAGATGCATAATATTAAGTTATCATCAAACGAAGGAAAGCAAAACTACGAGTTTATCCAGTAGAAATAACAAGAAAGAAAAAGAAAGACAACACTGCTAGTAAAGCGAATTAAACTCCTTAAGACGTTGAAGCAGCTCGCCGCCCGCAACCTCCATGCGCTGCAGCTCCGAAGATCGAGAAGCTGTCCGCTCCTGATGCGTCGTCAACTCAATACGTTGCTTCGCAAGATCTCCAAAAGATTTCTCAATCATTTCAGCTTTTTCAAAAGATGCGCGAGCAGCCTCTAGCTTCTTCCGTGCCCGCACAAGACTCGCGGTGGCAAGTGTATGCTGCTCCTCCAGTCGACGCTCCTCGTCCCCAGCCTTTGCTAGTATCAGGGAAAGGTCATCTTCCATCGAAAACCATTTCAAGCGATGAGCTTCACTGTCCACCAAGAAAGCACGCATGCGCTCCTCAAACAAAGAGACATCTACTTGGAAAGCCGCCAGACTCTCGCAAAACTCAGGTCCCTCGAGGATCCACCAGCCATTCAAAGCATCAAAATCATCCTCCTGAAAAGGTGCGAGCGTTGCCTGAATATACTTCCGACAACTCTCTAAAAGAAGCGCAGAAAGGAGGCCCCGCGAACTACACTTTCTCTTGTCAGCCCCTGTGTGCACAGACAAGGTAGGCTCCGGTCCTGAAGGCTCAAGTGCAGGAACCGCCTCCTGAACCATCGCCGTGATAACAATCAGCGACGCCGCCGAAGCTGAAGGAGAAGCTACAGGCAAACTTTCCAACGGGACGACCGTAGGAGTAACCTCTGCCCGGCTACCAAGCCTAACTAGAGGAGTCGGTTCTCTCCCTACACTGGAGACCTCATCCTCCTCTTCAAAGCCCAACTGTTCCATGTCAATATCATCAAGGTTGACAGCACTGCCGGCAAAATCTGCTCCACACGCTCCCAAAAGCTCCAATTTATCCCAGGGTACATCCAGCCCGCCACTCTCGATCAACGTCGCTCTGATGGGAGAGCATTCACGCCTAACCTCGTTGGGGACGAAGTCACAGTCCAATCCAGCAGAACCTACCAAAACGGGAGCTAAACAACTCATCCAAGGGAATGAGAATACAAGCAAAGAAATCCATAAGCAACTAGAAATGAGATATACCTGCGGCATCCGATGAAGCTACCCCAGAAAGAGGGATTACCTCATCGGCAAAAAGCCCTGATTCTCTCTCTCGAGCTGGCTCTGCCTCACTAGCGTCATCCAAAGCTGCCTCACACAAGAAATTCAACTTCCTTCTCTTGGGAGAAACACGTCCACTCCAAGAAGTCAGAGTCTCAGGAAGACTCTGAACCTTGGTAGACGAAGCCATTTTGACCTCCTGCACAGAAGGAGAAGCCCGGGAAGTACTCTCTTGATGCACGAGATCTCTCCGACCGTCGCTCCTCGGACCAAAGACGGCGATCCTCTGACCCCACCAAAGGGTCAAAAGAAAAATCAACTCGCTCACTACTAACAAGGATATCCAGTGGAAAGCTAGCCAGGAAGGGAAGCACTGACTCACTGACCCAGCGGCGATACTCGGGAGTCACAGCATCCTTTCCACCCGGCTTGATCCCCGGTGAGAAAATGCACCCAGTAAGTCGGTCATAAAGTGCTCCCCAGAGGCGGTATGCTTTCTGAGGAGTATAACGTGACTGCATTCGCAAATGAGTCCCCGGCAACTCCTGGCGAAAACCCTGCTGTCGAGCAAACCGGTGGGGAGAATACCGTGCCACTTCCACTGCATCCCCGGGAGGCCAAACGAGATAGCCAGACTTGCAACTTACCATACTCCAGTACAAGTGCTCGAGCATGTCCGGCCCATCGCATAGTGAGGATCTCGCGAAAGGTACAAGCGCATTCTCCGATACGAAGTCAAAGTCGGAAGGGCACATACGTCTCAACCACGTTCTAGCACTGGGCTTCGGACGCTCGCACGCATAATAGGCATTCATCACACCTCCCACACAAGGAAGGAAGGGCACTGAGATTGAAGGTCCACGCGCTGCAAAAATCCCTTTCGGAAAGTGGAGCCCAATCCAACTGTAAAGATAGTGCAGGGGGCAAAAGGAACTGGCTCGGCCCACTTCCCCTCTGGCTTTATCCGCGCTCGATAAACTCCAGTAGGTTCCATTAAGCCCTTGGTACAACGAGCAGAGGATCGCTGGCACCAGATTGAGAAGTTCTCCGTTCACCATCCGAGCAGCCGCAAGGAAGGTCTCAGGGCGTATCACATCCTCATTCCAGGGAAGGGCAAAGCGACAAAGAAGAAGTACCAACCCTGCTGACCAATAAACAGCCCACCAAACGTCGCTACATTCCTCCAGTTCCAATACCTCCCAGGGACGATGTGCTCCCGCCATGGAGCACCATTATTTCCTTAGAGATTCAATTGGCCGCCGAAAAGTGCCAGGTGCTGGTTTCTTCGACGATGCATACCTCCACATCGGGTGACTCGAAGGGGGAACGTGACGATACTCTCCTCGAAACCAGAAGTCCACCCAAGCTGAGTGAAGTACTCGGTCTGATTGCTCGCGCGCCGCTATAATAGCATATGCCTTAAAAAGCAAAATACAGAAGCTAGGAGACTCGTCCGGGTCCGTCAAGACCTCCAAAGAAGGAACCTCCTCCTGATAATAGCTCCGAACTTCTGGACATCCACAGATAATATGCACGTCACAAAGGGTGATCCCGATTTCACCAGCTCCGGTCAAAAAAGTGTTGGTCTTAGGACACCACTGCTCACAAAGAGTCCGGTACATACCGTCCGGTCGGTTGTACTCCCAACAAGCCGGCTCCAACGCGCCAGACAGCTCTCGCATCCAGTCCCGCAAACCTTCCAGATATGTGATACCTCCACGTGGTTGAATCTCCACACCCCATCATGTACGACGGGAGCATATCTTCAAAGCAACAACTGGGACGGGGACCGATACCTCGCCGGTATGATGGAATGGCAATCCTAAACTCGGTCGAACAATCTACCGTGAAGATCCCTCATCGGTAAGAATGCACTCGCCAAGCTTCAGCACACGACAAGAGCCGTCAGCCACGCCATGCTCACGAATTCGCTCGTGCGTCGAAAGCTGAAATATCGATGGTCTGTCCTTCTGTCTCGAAGCACAGTGGTGGAAGACTTGCGCAAAAGGAAAACGAAGATGTGTACTCCCGTGGGAGACCGCATCGACGATCCAGCCAGAACTCGAAAAACTCTCGTAACGCCGAGACCTGAAAAAAGAAGGAAGACAAAGTCCAAGTCAGACGACAAAAAAAAAGTACGTATCAAATAGCGAAAAAAAAAACTGCAGGCCCCGTATACCAAAACGAAGAAATGAGAGGGAGCCTCGGCTAAAAAGCCGCAAGCCCCGTATGCCAAAATGAAGAAACGAGTGGGAGCCTCGACTAAAAAGCCGCAGGCCTCGTATGCGAAAACGAAGAAACAAGAGGGGGGCCACGGCAAAAAGCTGCAACCCCCTCTCTCCTGTTAAAACCCGCAGGGGGCTGCTGGCCTCTGCCAACCCGGCCGCCGTCCACCCTGCCGCGCCCCGCGTCGTGCCGGCCACCGCGCCCGTGCCACCCCGGCCACCGGCCCGCCTGCCGCGCCCCTCGTCGCGTCAACCACCGTGCCTGCTCGCCGCGCCCCGCGTCGCGCCGGCCACCGCGCCCGCCTACTGCGCCCCACGCTGCGCCGGCCACCGCTCCCGCCCGCAGCCCTGGCCCGCGCCGCTGCTGACCCTGCCGCGACCCGCGCCGAGCCCACCGGGCCCCCCTGCCGCGCACGCGCCCCACAGCGCCGGCCGCCGCGCCCTGCGCTCGCACCGCTGCTGCTGCTGCCGCTCCCGCGCATGCGGTCCAGAACCAGGAAGAAGAAGAAGGACGAGGAGGACCACCTCGCCTGCGACCCTCCACCCTCCGCGATCTGGCGATCTCCTCTCCTTCTCGAGCTCCATGGGGTGACCATCTTCATCCTCCGCGTCATCGTCGCGAAGCAAGAAACCCTAGCAAGAGCCTTCGTCTCCAAGCCGTCGGGAGCCTTCAACGATGAAGAGAAACGAAGAAACGGGGGTTCTTATAAAGACCTAATTCCACGTGAATACGCAGGTCAAGACCAAGTGCTACGCGTTTTCCCGCGGGCGCACTTAAACTTGAGGGGGCATTTGTAGGCACCGAAATTAGCCCTCGGGTCGAACCCGACTCGCACACGCAAAATGGGCCCGCACTCAACGGCCTTCGGGTCGAACCCGACTCGCACACATAAAAAGTGCCCACACACAAAGGCCCGCATGCGAAACTTGGCCCACACACAACGGCCCGCATGCAAAACCTGGCCCGCACACAACAGCCCGCATGCGAAACCTGGCCCGCACACAACGATCTGCATGCGAAACCTGGCCCGTACACAACGGCCCGTATGCGAAAGTTGACCCACACACAACGGCCCGCATGTGAAACCTGGCCCGCACACAACGACCTGCATGTGAAACATAACTCGCACACAACGGCCCGCATGCGAACCTAGCTCGCACACAACGGCTCGTAAATAAAAGGCGGCTGACCCAAAGCGAACGGGTCCCACCAGACCCGCAACTCGAACACAAAGAGGGACCCCACCGCCCCCCTTCATAAAAAACCGTGGCCCCCTCCTTTTGGGAGGTGGGGCCAGCCATAAAGGAAAAGAAAAGAAGAAAAAAAGAAGAAAAAGAAAAGAAAGAAAAGCCAAATCGTCTTGATGCGGGGGGAGGTGGCGTGGACTTCTACACAACCGTAGATCCGCGACGATCCCTCGATCCGACGGACAAGATAACGTCGTGTCGCCATGCGATCCGAAAGTGCAAAGATGATAACTCAATCTTCAAAGATCAAGTCACATCTTGCCCGTAACCACCCTAACTAAAAAGGAGGGGATCGAGTTTGTTTCCCCAAATAAGGGTACAATATCTCGATGGTTATGGAGGGAGATATTAGATGAAACAAAAATATTTCAGCCATATCTCTCCCAACCTCCCCCTTTTGCCTATAAATAGAAGGAGTGGCGGAAGGCATCAAAGGTCCGAAGGCTGAAGACGAAAGGGCTCTTCAAGAGAAGCTCCAACGCTTGAAGACCGAAGGCTTCACGAGGCACGGCAAGCACGTCCTACGGGAATACTTGGCCCTTCAAGTCCTCATCAACGTGAAGACCTTGCACTCGAAGATCAAAGCTTCGACTCCTCGCACGAAGAAGAAAGCTTGGAGAGGAAGACCCGGAGTCGTCATCCCGACTTCTCCAACCAACGATCTTCATCAACTTCGAATAAGCCATAAGCAAAGGCCGGAGAAGAAGATCGAAGCCGACAACACCTGTCGTCTTCAACAAAGGCGTCGACTTCTCGCACGAAGAAGAAAGCTTGGAGAAGAAGGCCTGAAGCCGGTGCTACCGCTGCCGTCTTCGTCAACAAAAGCCGACGCTACAACCGTCGTGCGGAGATCGGTGCTACCCCCGCCGTCTTCACCAACAAAGCCGACGCTCCGTCGTGCGGAGATCGATGCTACCCCCGCCGTCTTCACCAACAAAAGCCGACGCTACAACCGTCGCACGAAGATCGGTGCTACCCCTGCCGAAAAGCCAAGCCGACGCCATAACTGTCGAGGAAGCCAAAAGAATAAAGAAGCCCTGAAGAAGTAGTCATCGCCGTTCGAGAAGAAGATCGAGTCAAAGCTAAAGCTAAAGCCAAGCAAACAGCCAAAGCAAACGCATCGGTAAAGCCCGCGCTAAAGCAACGCACGTGCCAAAGCCAAGCAACTACGACGGTCACGAGCAAAGCACCGCACGTTCTAGCCGATACGACACGAAGTCCGGAAGAACTAAAGCATCGCAAGCCTCTACCCGCCTATGTTCAAGCGCAAGCGCCAAAGCAAAGCAAACGCAAGAGCCACGCCAAAGCCAAAAGCTAAAGCCAAAGTCGACGCCAAAAGCACGATCGACGCCGCGAACCGACGATCGAGGACGCCGAGGTCGAGCAAGGATCGAGCAAGACACGAAGACCGAGGAACGAAGCCCAAAACCTTCATAGCCGAGATAGCGCGAAGCACGGATGGGACAAAATCAACAGTCGATATTCCTTAGCCTCTCAAGAAATCCTCACCCTGTAAAGACCTCTGTCCTGGACAACCCCTTCAGAGCTCTCGCACGAATACCACGTGGAGACGCGGATCAAATGGTAGAAGCTTTATCTACCGTCCATAGTAACCGTTAATTTTGCTTCTACCATTTGATGACCCTAGAAGTTTTGGAATTCCTTGAAAATTGATGAGCATGGTCATGTTACCCTAGAGAACACACCCACCAATTTTCACGAAATTCCAAAACTTATAGCGTGGTCAAAATGACCGTAGCTCATTTTCTCCTTCTATAGCTCAGCTCACTGTAACATTCCTCTCTCTCTCTCTCTCTCTCTCTCTATATATATATATATATATATATATATATATATATATATATATATATATATATATAAATAGTAATGATGCATTGCGACCAGGTAACGTGCGGCCACCCCGTTCGGGGTTATTTTCGAAAATTTTTTTTTGTGGGGATTGATCACCCACCCTTGGATTGAACACAAAAAATTTCAGTCCGATCCAAGACTTGTAGGCCGTCCAAATGTGTTGATCTTTTATCGGTCGTTCATTTTTTACGCCATTTTGATCAACACATTTGGACGGTCTACAGGTCTTGGATCGGGCTGAAATTTTTTGTGTGTCCAATCCAAAGGTAGGTGATCAATCCCAAAAAAAAAAAATCCAAAAATACCCCTGTAGGGGGTGCCGCACTTTAAGCCCGCACGTTACCTGCTGCAATATATATATATATATATATATATATATATATATATATATATATATATATATATATATATATATATATATATATATATATATATTCCGATCCAGTGAGAAACTCATGCGAAACCTGGTGAGAAACCAACCTAGAGGTTTCAGAATTTGATGAAACTTGGTAAACATGCTACTTATGCCATGTTGATCATTCTCACCAATATTTATCAAATTCTAAAACCTCTACGGGCATCAAATGTTAGAAGATTAATTGACTGATATGTAACATGCCTAGCATGTTTCATTAAATTTTAAAGCCTCTATGTTGGTTTCATACAATGTTTCTTATATAAGAGGTTTCACATTAGATCATGATCCTCTCTCTCTCTCTCTCTCTCTCTCTATATATATATATATATATATATATATATATATATATATATATATATATATATATATATATATATATATACATATATATATATATATATATATAGAGAGAGAGAGAGAGAGAGAATACAGGGTATGAGCTGACAACCCATTTGCAACTTTGGGCTGTCAGCTAACAGCCCTCCGATCCCCATCGCGAAACGTCCATTTTTTTTTAAAAAAAAAATTTCATTTACAACTGTCAACCGTTTCTCTCTCTCTCTTTCTCTCTCTTTCGATCTCGAGCATCAGCCCGACAGCCCTTCGGCACCCCCACCTCCGTCTCCTGCTCCGGCGACGACTCTGGCCTTCTAACCCCCTCCGACCAGCAGCACCCGACCCTCGACTACCGACCCTCGACGGCAGCCCTCCGACCAGCAGCCCCCTGACCCTCGACCGGCTGCCCCCTCCGGTCGGGCCAGGTGCGATCCACGGTCGGAGGGCTGCCGTCGAGGGTCAGGGGGCTGCTGGTGGCCGGAAACTAGAGGGTGCTGCCAATGGCCGGAGCCGGAGGGGGCTGCTGTCGGGGGCTTCCGGTGGACGGAGACGGAGGGGGCCGGTGGTCGGATGCACTGCCGGAGGGGGCGAGAGAGAGAGGATGAGGTGGGTCGGGTCGGTAAAAGAGAGGATGAGGTTGGTGCGATCGACTGTCGCCGGAGGGCCGGAGTCGGAGCAGGAGACGGAGGTAGGGGTGCTGGAGGGGTGCCGGTGCCAGAGGGGGGGGAGCCGGAGAGCCGTCGGGTTGCTGCTCGAGATCGAGCTCAAGATCAAGAGAGAGAGAGGGTTTACAGTTGTAAAAGAATTTTTGTTTCTTTTTTTTAAAAATGGACGGTTCGTGATGAGGATCGGAGAGCTGTTAGCTGACAGCCCAAAGTTGCAAATGGGCTGTCAGCTCATACCCCGTATTTTATATATATATATATATATATATATATATATATATATATATATATATATATATATATATATATATATATATATATATATATATATATATATATATATATATATATATATATATATATAAGGGAGATCTTTTAATCCGGACACCATTGTTTTAACTGCTCATCTAATCCGAACCCTACGTCGGTATCTAATGGACGGCCTAGATCATATGTAATTATATGAGTAAGAGGCCATGAGTAAGAGTATCCCACCCCATATATCCCCTCTAATGCTCCATCTTTTCCCACCCAAACCTTAACCCCCTTGGAGATGTGTCGTTTGGTATCGACCGTCTTGGTGCAGAATTGTTCAGTGGCTACACCGAATAGTTTCACACCATGTTGGTGTGTACTGGGTCGACATTGCCAGTGGTTGGAAGCCACCGACTAGGTTTATCACTCTCGCCATGTTAGACAGCAGTGATCGGCACGTCTCGAGTGGGTTTAGGGTTTCCGCAAGGGGGGAGGAAGAAAAAGGGGAGAGGAAGAGCGGGGTGAAAGGAAGAAGGATGGAAGAAGTGTGGAACTAACCGAGTGGATGGTGATGGCGGTCCAGAGCGAGAAGGATTTGTGGGGAGGAGGGGTGCCCTGAAGAATGGGGTGTCCCTATCAAAGCACCAAAGCAGGTATGTATGCCCATATCAATTCAAGGGCCATTAACGATTCGTGGCGTGCAAATAACATCCCTTTTACAATTTTGGGTCGGTGAACCAAGTAATGAGGGCAATTAGTAATTTTATTGGTAAAGTACACTTTGACCCCCGGAGGTTTCTGCTTATTATGTTTTCCTGTTTGAGGTTTTTGAAATTACACTTTTACCACCCTGTTGGTCATTTTATATATCTAAAATTTGTTAAAACTATGGTTGGTTACAAAACTATAATAAATGATATTTCATACTTTTGTCCATGTTTCAAGGATAAAATGGTAGTTAAAAATCAATATTTCAGTGACTTACTCAAAGATCGTTTTACCTTTGTAACATACAAGAAAGTATGAAAAGTACGAAAAAGTCTTTATTATCACCTCATCTTTAGATTAATTTTATAATTTTTTGACAATTAACCATGAATTGCAACGGGCGAAATGTAATTTTAGAAACCTCTGGATGAAAATGTAATTATCATAAGTGGGGGGGGTTCAAAGTGTAATTTCTCTTAAGTTTATTGGTGCAAATAATTTTTTTTGGGTATAGCTAAGTTTGTAACTCACACAAGTATCAACCTTCAAACCAGAGATCGCAACTACATCATGACCTACTAATCATTCTGACAACGGTAGCGGAGGGCAACCTTGTGACCCGATAGCAAGCAATGTTTTAAAATTGGGTATCGACCTGAATTAAACCAAGTCAATTTGGTCGAGTTGATTCGGTATCGATCGGTTTGGGCTGGTCCGTATCAGTTTTGGTTATTTTCTGATTATAAAAAAAATTAATTGTTGCATCGAGCTGCTACTGTTCGACTGTATCTGTCAATACGAGATCGGCTTTGCCGATACGGATTGAGATGATTCGGTATCGTCCGATACCAGCGAAGTATCAGTATCGATCAGTGACACAACTTGGCTAGTAAAAAACAAATTTGGTATCGATCGAGTTTTGAAGGGGATTAATATCAAGACCTCTCAAAAGAGATGCTACCTAGGGATCCTTTTCCAATATGTTAAGAAACAGAAGAGAAGAGATAGCAGTAAAACGGGTCCCTACCCATTGGGTTGTATATTATTTATAGGGTGAATAAACTTAGGGTCAAAGTAACCATGAGAAACCCTAAGTCCATGATGGAGATTGGACGGTGGACAGCTACACGATTCAATGATATCATAACACTCCTCCTTGGATGTCAATCGATTATAATGTCCTTCAGAAATAATGATGAACGCACATCATACAACCTTATTAAAACCTTTTGGTGAAAACCTAGTGGGAAAAACTAGTCCAAAAAGAAAAAAAGAGTACAGCCCGCTTAGCATACTTCAAGATGTTAGTATACTTCAGGATGCTTGACATATTTCAAGATGTCAACCTAGAAGTACCCTCTTCCTGATTATATTGTTCAAATAAAGAAAAAATTTTCTTGTTATTTATAATATTTAACCATATGCTTGTTGAAGCCTTCAAATTCCAATGTCGTACGTCGACTTGGGAAGGTTAACTTTGGTAGTAATTTGGTAAAGAGATCTGCAAGATTGTCGCTAGATCCAACTTGCTCCACTTTGATTTCTTACTAAATTCGTACAA
The DNA here is from genome assembly GCA_947650365.1 of Chamaelirium japonicum. Taxonomy (NCBI): domain Eukaryota; kingdom Viridiplantae; phylum Streptophyta; class Magnoliopsida; order Liliales; family Melanthiaceae; genus Chamaelirium; species Chamaelirium japonicum. The sequence goes on from OX393560.1 coordinate 57,367,594, forward strand.
TACCAGAATTTTTGAATGATTGAAAATGTAACATCGAGAGTTTGTTTCATATAACACCAAGATATGTACATTACTATTTATTAAAAATATATATATTTGTAAACGTTTTTATATGGGTCAGAAAAATAACCTGAATCTGGATTTTCAATCAAGTTAGTTTGATCACAAAAATAAGATAGCCTTCAGTCAATATTACCACGAAGATATCTAAGTATGTGTTTAATTTGATTTTAGTGTCTACGAGTAGTTGTAGAATTATATTTGACATAAAATGTAATGTCAGGTTTAGTTTATTGTGCTAAGTATAGTAATAATGTCCTAATAACATTTAAATATGATACTTCAAGATCATATATATCTTTGTTTTCTTTTCTTTTATAAATGGATATCTATTAACATCCAAAGACAGAAAGATCCTAGGTGTAATTAATAGATGATATTTATCCATGCTAAATCTTTTCAACATCATCTTAATATAATTTGAATGATGGACCAAAATTTCATACTTTATATGCTCGATCTGCAAGCCAAAATCAAACTTAGTTTTATCTAGGTCTTTTATTTCAAATAGTTAACAGTCTTTTTGAACTCTTCCAGAGTCTCAATTATGTTGATGTTTTCAACATATATTGCTACTATGGAAAATTTCTTCAGGGATTTCTTTATAAACACATAAGGACATACGGCTTGTTTTTATAACATTCTGTAGATATATATTCACTTAGACGGTTGTATCAGTCTTTCAGACTGTTTTAATCCGTACAACGTATGAATTAATTTGATTGAGTATGTACTTCTAGATTTTGTTATTAACAACTTAAATTCTTAAAGAATCTTCATATAAATTTTAGTATCTAATTAGTCATATGTATTCATGGTGTCGTTAGGTTCATTTGGAGTTTTTTAGATACTGTTAAGCTAATGAACGTTATTGTATCCATTATCGAATAATATGTTTTCTCGTAATCGATTTCGAGTTTCTACGAGAAACCTTGTGCACATGCCGTGCTTTATATATTTGAATTTTATCATTTTCATTACTTTTCTGGAGCTAAAATTTATTGGGTTTATTCTGGATGGTATTTGTACTATAAGTCCAAATACTTCATATTTTTTAAGGATATTCCATTCCACTTGAATAATATCTTTTCATTATGATCAATTCTTCATTTGTCGACATTCATGGATACTATTTGGTTTTTTATCATCATTTATATCATTGTCCTTTGTTATGTAGTAGCTATTGTATATATAAATACTCTATAGATAGTTATTTTCTTTCGCTATCAAATATCTTCTGAATATAATAAAAATATTGAGATCTCATTATTGTTCGGTACCGATATCATTTTTCCAGTCACTTCTTAAACTTAGGTTATAACATCGTTCGGAGCGTTATGTATGGTTATAAAAAAAATTGAGCCTTTGATTCTCAGTAAATTTAAGGTTCTGAGACATAATATCGACCAGAGTATAATGCGCCGCTTCTTTCAAAGGCACTTCTTGTGGAACTATCTTAGGGTATAAATTTTTATTAAACTTACTCTTCCTGTGAGTTAAATCTTTAGAATTTATTGGTCCACCATGTTTCTAGTGTGCAGTGGATTTATTTGTTGCTTTGTTCAAATTTTATCCTTCTAGGATACTAATTTGAGCAGACGCATTCATAGTTGATACATGTAACTTTATCACTTTAGTTACATCATTAAATGCATCCGATAATTGATTTATAATTTAATATAGATGCATAATTCTCATAATGTCGTATTCATATTGAAAAGTCATAAGGTTTAGATGAGAAAGAGTGGAAGTATTCCACGATAACTAATCTTATTCTTTTGGAATACCCGTGTTCTATTTTTCCCCTAATGGTGAAAATTTTGATTCATCGAAGTGACCATCTGCAAACCTTGTGGAAAACAGATCACCGGTTAAGGGTTCTAGATATTTAATTATAGACGGCGGCTCGATGAAAATTGATATAAATAGCTAATTTTTGTTAGGGACCTATTTTGGTTTTCTTTAGTAGCGGGATGAGAATTTGTACTGCACAGCTAAATTTTCGCAAATGCAAGATATTTAGATTTTTTTCCAATATCAATTGAGTAGAAAAAGCATTATTATAAGCTGTGGGTCTAAGGTGAATAAGCATTGCAGCATGTAATATCGCGTACCACCAAGTATTATCTAGAAGTCTATATTGTATTAAGAGTTGCCTAGCTATCAGCTGAAGGCGCTTAATAAGGGATTCCGCTAAACCATTTTGGGTATGAACATAGGGAACATAATATTCTATATTAATTTATGTTAATGAACAAAAATCATTAAATGCTTGGGAAGGTGAAGTCAACTATATTGCACATTCTAATAGGTTTTTATGATGGTCCGAAAAATGAGTTCTAAGTTTGATAATTTTAACAAGTGGTGTAACAAAAACTAACTTTCTAGTAGATAAAAGACAAATGTGTGATTATCTGGTTGAGACATCTAAAAATACATAGTATCAGTAAAGGTCGTATAGAGGGGTGTATAGGTCCATAAATGTTAACTTGTATCCTATGAAGGAACTATGATGACTCAGAGGTTATTCATAAAAGATGGCCAATAAAGTTTTCTATAATCCTCTTAAGTATAGAGGATCCAGGGTGAACTAGTCTGTCATGCCGAAGGTTTATGTCTACACGGTCTTTAAGTTTCTAGCTTATCAAAAACTTCTCATTGGCAATAAGCTTTTATCCTCTAATTGTATTAGATTTGACTATCTCAATACGAGTATAATGTCCCTATTAAGTGAGTGGAGAATAATTTTTCTGATGTAATCTTCTGGTTCTTAATATTAGGTATGATGCAGAGGTATTCCTTATTACCTTCATTATGTGTTGTATTACTAGTAATGACCGTGCCTATCGACCCGTAAAAGATTTCGATGGCGAGGACAATATTTCGAGGAAGGTAACAATATTTCAAATGTGGCAACAAAACATTTCTAAAGCGGCGATGATATTTTAAGGAAGAACAATATTTTATGAGCGGTGATAATATTTTGAGGAATGTGACAATATTTCGTGAGTGGTGATAATGCTCGTGTCTGTCGGCACGTAAAAGATTTCAAAGGCAGGGACAATATTTCAAGAAATGTAACAATATTTTAAATGTGGCAACAAAATATTTCAAGAGCGATGACAGCGATCCATGCCACGCCGCCTTTGTGGAGGAGATCCCCTAGCATCGGGCGGGGGGTTCGGTTAAGTCCGGCGGCAATGAAGGAGGGGCGGGAGAAGATAGCCAGCAGATGTGCATTTTCGTCCATAAGGATAAGAGCTCAAATTGAAATGTTGTCAAGACTGCAGCTCGAAACTCTCCTAAAATGGGTTTCTTGCTAACTACCCCTCTAAAAAGGGATAAATTACATAAAGACCCCGGTTGTTTGACCAATTATCACTTACACCCTTCTTATGTTTAAAACACTACAAATGCCCCCCTATAGTTTGAAAACGCACCACTTGCACCCCCTATAGGGGGCATTTGTAGAGTTTTAAACATGAAAGGGTGTATGTGATAATCGGTCAAACTACATGGGGCCTATGTGTAAATTATCCTAAAAAAAAGGAGCTTAAAATCGGTAACACGACCATAGCTACCATTAGTGGTGGCAATGGGCGACCTGTAGATATAGGTCTAGGGTTCATGCCATGTCCTATAGATTAGGTGGGAGGGGTCGGTTAGGTCCGATGGCGGCAGCGGTGGGGGTTCGGTTAGATCCGGCGGTAGTGGGGGGAGGGGGGGTTCGGTTTGGTCTGGCAACGGTGGGGGAGGGAGGGGGCGGGTGGTTCGGTAAGGTTTGGCGGCGGTGGGGGGTTCGGTTAGGTCCAGCGGCGGTAAAGGAGGGGTTGGAGAAGATGGCTAGTAGAGGGGTATTTTTGTCCATAGGGGTTGGAGCTCAAATTGAAATGTTATCGGGACTGCAGCTCGAAACTATCTCCAAAGATGGGTTTCTTGCTAACTCCCCTTATAAAAAGGGATAAATTACATATAGACCCCCGATAGTTTGGCCTATTATCACCTAGACCCCCTTGTGTTTTAAAAACTACAAATGCCCCCTTATAGTTTGAAAACACATCACTTGCACCCCCTATTGGGGGGTATTTGTAGAGTTTTAAACGTGAGGGGGTGCAAGTGATAGTCGATCAAACTACAGGGGCTTATGTGTAATTTATCCTAAAAAACGGAGCTAAAAATCAGTAACACAACCATAGCTACCATTAGGGGTGGCAATGGGTCGTATCGGGTCATGTTTGTGTCGTGTCTAGTTTCGGGTCAAGTCCAAAACTCCTAGACCCGACCCATTTAACTAATCATGTTTAGACCTTAAACCCGTACTCGACCTGCTTATAAATGGGTAGATCCAATAAGACATGTTTACCACATTGGTCTATTCAGTTGACCTGACTCGACCCGATCTGACTCAACCTGACTCGACCTGACCCGATCCGACTCGACCCGACCCGACTTGCCTTGCCCAATCTGAATGAGAGAGAGATCGGTGGAAGAGAGAGAGATACGGGGATAGAGAGATCGGGGAAGAGAGAGAAACGAAGAAAGAGAGAAAGATATATGGAGAGAGATATATATATCGAGCGTAGAGAGATAGAGAGAGAGACGGAGAGAAAGAGATCGGAGAGAGAGAGGGAGAAGGAGATAAGAGAGAGGAAGAAACGGAGAGAGAGAGAGAGATGGCAGTCTCGGGTATCACCTCCTTCACCGCGGCATCGGCGCAGAATCGCCCGGCCCACCCCGCCAGCAGCAATGTTTTCCCCTCGTCAAGGAGCTTCTTGCCAGATATCTTCTCCACCACCCTGAGCCACCCGAGGTTGCTGCCGAGGACGATGTTGAGGTACCCGATATTGTCCCTGCCGAAGAAGGGCTTCCCTTTATTGCATTTCTCGAAGGCCTCCTCCAGCTGCTGCTTCGCCGACTCTGCCCTCGCCTCCTCCCTCGGTCCCATTCCGATTTCCCTGATTGTCGGGAAAAACTTGTCGTCAATATAGACGGCCTATAAGCGGGCGATGGCCCGTTCGTAGGGGTCGGAGGGCAGGATGGCGAGGCCGGAGTGGGCCCAAACCTTGTTGATGTACACGACGATGATCATGGACTCGCAGACGGGCTTGCCGTCGTGGATGAGGACGGGGATCTTCTTGTAGACCGGGTTGGACTTGAGGAGCAGCTCGCTCTTGCTGCCGATCGTCTCCTCGAGGAACTCGTACCCCACTTCCTGTCCTTGTTTTTTTACACAAAATCCTAACGGTTATAAATAATATTTTTTTACATTCGAGTCCTTTGCTCGTTTATTTCTTCATATACTAATTTCAACCCTCCATCTTAAACTCTATACAATTTCAATCGTTTCTCCCTACCCAGGTGTTTATACTCACCCTTATATTAGCTTATCTTACCCCCCCTATTCTATCCCCTTCTCAAAGACAGATCTTGACTGTTCTTTGTACCCCCCATAAAACCTTCCGTTGTATTATAGTTGGTTCTCATTTATGCGATATGCCTTTGAAGCTCAATAAGTTACTTCTGGAACTAGTTGAGTTTAAAGAATGCTGAATATTTAATTTGGTACCATTTGGCAATACGAGATGAATTCTGTCAGAGCTCTCTATTATTTGTGTAGGTTCTTCTAGAGGTCTACCCATTTCGACAAATATAGACAGACCCCCATCGAAGTTTATTGGACCACCGTCATAGTTTCCCTAAAGTTTATTGAATCTCGTGTCTATACCATGTAGGTATCTTGAGCAAAATGTCAGACATTCTTCTGCCAGATATTCTTCAGCAATTGATCCCTACGGACGACTCTTATTACGAACATATGATTTTAATATTCGCAAGTATTTAATTTGAGAAGAAAATTTATGGATAAATATATCGAGAACCATCAAATACATTAACAAATGAGTCGAGACGATTACCTCTCGATAAAATACATCCAACGGTAATGAACTGGGTCGCCGAGTTTGGTCTATTTTGTCAAGTGAATCGTCAAATGCACCATGACATCAAAGAAGGAAGGTGGAAATATCGTCTCTAGTTTGTACAATGTAATTGCAATATCCCTCTCCATCTGATCAAGTTGGTCCAGTCTAAGTACCTTCGAGCACAACTGTCTGTAAAAAGTGCTGAGCTCAATGAACGGACCGGACACCTGTTCGGTTAAATTCTCAGGTATAGCAAGAGATAACAATCGCTGCATAAGAACATGACAATCGTGGTTCTTTAATCCAGCCCACTTCCGGTCGTTCTCTTGCTAGCATCGTGTGATATTTGAATAGTAACCGTCCGGCGTTTTCACAGACCGTAGGAATGCACATAAGGCTATCTTCTGCTGTGAGCTAATGGTATAGCATGCAACCGGCAACACATACTTATCCCCAATCTCTTGGGGATGAAGTGATTTTCGAATGCCTAACTCCTTAAGATCGAGACGAGACTTTCGTCTTACCGTCGAGATTCAGCAGTGTTCGTATAATGTTGTTACACATATTTTTGTCGATATGCATGACATCCAAGTTATGCCGCAAGAGTAGGCTGCTCCAGTACGGATGTTTAAAGAAAATACTATTTTTCTTCCAGTTATGCTCACGCGCAGATTCTTCATACGTTCTCTTCTTTTTGCCTTTCCTAAGTACCACCGCATCAAGCTGATCCAATTCACACAAGAATTCTACCCTCGAAAGCTGCTCCGGAGCCTTTGCAAGTTCATTCTTGCCGTTGAACGCTTTTTTGTTTTGCCTCCACTTATAGTCATCAACAAGGAATCTTTGATGGCCCATATAACAGAACTTGTCTCCGTTCTTTAACCGTAATGAATCTATTTACTTATTGCATGTAGGGCACGTCAATTTTCTTTTAGTACTCCACCCGGATAAGTTGACATATGCAGGAAAATCATTGATAGTCCATAGAAGTACCGTATGTATCCGAAAATTCTAGCGCAACGAGACATCATACATATCGGCCCCAACTTCCCACAACTCGTTCAACTCCTCAATCAATGGCTGCAAGTAAACATCAATATCATTACCAGGCGATCTAGGTCCGATAATGAGCAAGGAGAGCATTATATACGGCTTTTGTAAGTACATCCAGGGAGGCAAATTGTATGGAATTAGGACAACTGGCCAAATATTGTACGATACACTCATATTTCCAAATGGATTGATGTCATCGCTAGCAAACCCTAATCTGACGTTGCGAACTTCACATGTGAATTCAGGATAGATCTGATCAAAATCTTTCCATGTTAGAGAGTCGGCAGGATGTCTCCCGTCATCTGTACGTTCTCGTGCATGCCACCTCATGTGCTCAGCAGTCTTCGATGAAATAATAACCTCTGAAGCGTGTCCCTAAGCGGGTAGTATAGAAGAACCTTTGCAGATACATTTTTCTTCCTTCGATTGATACTAAACTCGGCATCTGCCTCTTTATATCTCGTTGCTCCGCATATGTGGTATGACCGCGCATGTTCTTACTCCTTCTGGTACAACATACAATCGTTAACGCATGCATCAATTTTGTCATAACCAATCCCGAGATCTTTAATTGTCTTTTTCGCCTTGTAGAATGATTTCGGTACTGTCTCACCTATAGGACATGCCTCTTTCAACAACTCTATCAACAAATTAAATGACTTATTATTCCAACCATTGAGGCACTTCAAATGAAGAAGCTTCACAGTGAAAGAATTTTGAAAACTTCTCATACCCCGGGTATAGAGGTTGTTCGGCATCCTTAAGCAATCTATAGAAGTTGTCCGCTTCAATATTGGGCTGATCACCTGACGGTGTTTCCGTGCCTATTCCACCTTGCCAATCATGTATCATACCCTGCATGTCATCGTCATCGTCCGTATTAATATTATCATGATCGATCACTGTGTTCGTATTTTCACCGTAAGCTGTCATGGGGACTACATCTAGCTCCTCACCGTACGAGAACCAACGAGTATAGCTAATGTCAATGCCACGCATTACCAGATCAACCTCACATTCCTCTCGAACCTTCCTAGTCACCCCTCCGCAGTCTATACAGGGATATAATTTTTTCATCAAGCGGTGTAAGACGTTTAAATGCAAAATCCAGAAATTTCCTGACCCTTCTCTGTATTCTTGGCTCATTCGATTCGAATTACGCATTTAACTCTTATCGATCGAATACATCTTCGTCTATCTGGTCACACAACACCTGCAGTAATTTCAAACCATGTCTATGAGACTCCGCATAATTTTAGTTAATGAAAAAAATGGCAATAGCTTCTGGCCAATTTTAGTTAAGAAAAAAATCCCAAGCCCGAAGATCAGTCATCGACTGTGGCAATCTACACCAGCTCTTAGATCCTAAAATGGCTTAAATGATTCATATTAGGATTTCGTGGTAAGTACACACCATTTTTTTTTTTTTTTTGCATCACATTGCATCTTATATGTGGGGGGTTAAAGCTGAGCCAAGCTTTGGTTGGGTTGAGCTTGTTCACAAGTCTAAACTTCATACTAGGCTATGCTCAATTAGTGATTGAACAGTCCCTTATCGAGCTTGTTCATGAGCCTAAACTTCATGCTAGGATATATGTTAGGCTTATTCAAGTCATTTATGAGCCTATTCACGAGCCCTTTATGAGCCTATCAAGTTTGTCACGAGCTTTGCTCACAAGCCCTAAACAAGCATATTCGCGACCCCAAACGAGCCGAGCTTTTGTCTACTTAAGCTTGGCTTGTTTATTAAACGAGTCTAAACCGAGCTTTGGTCGGCTTGAGCTTGTTCACGAGCCTAAACTTCATACTAGGCTATGCTCAATTAGTGATTGAACAATCCCTTATTGAGTTTGTTCACGAGTCTAAACTTCATACTAGGCTATATGTTAGGCTAATTCAAGCCATTTATGAGCTATTCACGAGCCTTTTATGAGCCTATCCAGCTTATTCACGAGTTTTGCTCACAAGCCCTAAACAGATATGTTCGCGAGCCCAAACGAGCCGATATTTGGTCTGCTTGAGCTTGGCTCGTTTATTAAACGAGCATAAACCGATCTTTGGTCGGCTCGAGCCTATTCACGAGCCTAAACTTCAGACTAGGCTATGCTCAATTAGTGATTGAATAGTCCCTTATCGAGCTTGTTCGTGAGCCTAAACTTCATACTAGGCTATATGTTAGGCTTATTTAAGCCATTAATTAGTCTATTCAGAAGCCATTTATGAGCCTATTCAGAAGCCCTTTATGAGCCTATCGAGCTTGTTCACGAGCTTTGCTCACAAGCCCTAAATAAGCATGCTCGCGAGCCCAAACGAGCCGAGATTTGGTCTGCTTGAGCTTGGCTCGTTTATTAAACGAGCCTAAACGCTAGGCTTGGGATTGGCTTGACTAGTAACTGGATGAACTCGAACGAGCTTTTATCGAGCCAAGCCACAAGTCGCTCACGAACAACTTGGTTCGTTGGCAGCCACACCTAAACCTAAAGCTAATCTAAACCCTAAACCTATTTTTCGAAAATGTAACATTCCAAAAAATTCTCATAATTCCGAATAGGAATTAGATTTTGAAATTCTAAAATTTCGAAATCGAAATCAAAATAGCATTTGGGATTCCAAAATTTTTTCGTAATTTTCCGAACACCTCTATTCCGATCCGATCCATCCGAAAATCACCCCTAGATAAAATGATAAAATCAGAAATTAAGTAGTTGAACAAATGGGTATTGTGCTAGCATTTCAAACTTTAGGGTGCGTTTTGGAACAAAACAATTGATAAAAGGGGTATTGTGCTAACATTTCAAATTTTAGGGTGCGAATTTACATATTAAGGCTTGGCTCAGTGAGCGTGCGCAATATACACACGGTGCAACAGCCGAGCATGGACGATGTGCTCGATTAACACGAACCATTTGCATCAATCGAGCCGTTGGATCGACCATACTCGAATGCAACACAATTGCGAGGGGTTAATTAATTAATATCCATTTTATAAATAATTTCTTTAAAAAACATGTTATAATTTGAGTTTAGATCATTATAGAAGTCTCGATCGGCATATGCGCTTGAGCCCACTAATGACTAGTATATATGAACTCAAGAGTACAAGTAGATAACAAAAGGGGTATTTTTGTTAACATTTCAAACTTTAAGATGCGATTTGGAACAAAATAAACTAAAGGGGAGAGGGAGGAGGAGGAGGAGCTCACCGAAGAGGGAGAAGGAGGCCTCAAGGAGGAGGAGCAGCGGCGCCCGCAAAGGAGAGGTTGCCGGTCGGTGGCGCTCAGAAGGGGAGGGAAGGGGGGTCGCAGGCTCGAGGGAGGGAAGGGGAGGGTGGCCGGAGGTGCGAGGGAGGAGAGGGGTGGCTGGCCGAAGGCGCGCGGAGGGGAGGAAGGCCGGGGAGGGGAGGGGTGGCCGGCCGGAGGCGCGTGAGGGAGGGGAGGAAGGCCGAGGAGGGGGGGAATTAGATCGCGGATCGAAACAGAAAGGGGATCGATTTTTATAAAATCGCAGGATTTTTACCGATGGAATATATGTTCGTCGGTATAATATTTATACCGACGAATATTATTTATTCCGTCGGTAAAACGTAGTTTTTTTACCGACAACTATTTATTTTTCGTCGGTATAAATTTTATACCGGTGGTTATTTTTTCTATCGGTAATTAAAATGGTAAAAAATAATTAATAATTTATAAATTAATATTACCGACGGTATAAATATATACTGTCGGTAAAATAACATTTTACTGACGAGTAGATATAATACCGTCGGTATATTCATTATGCCGACGGATATATATGTACTGTCGGTAAAAATAAGTAAAAAAATTTTGTAAAATATAACATAAATTATACCGACGAATTACAATATTTCCGTCGGCATTAAGTTATTTATACCGACGGTAATTAAAATTACCATCGGTAATAAACCTCTTTTTTGTAGTGACACATTATGAGGGTTAAAAACTTTTTCTAAAAGTAATATTTATATTATTTTGTAAAAAAAATATAACTGTATTATTTATTTTTTAGATAATAACGGGAGATGCAATACTGTATATAAAGCTGGAATAGAAAGCATAATATTGAAGAACATGAAATGTCCAACTGTCTAAAAATAGTAACTACTAAATCTAAAGCTATATCATATAGGCCTTGGTTATTTTGTTGTCAGGTCTATTATCGTTATCTTTGTAGAATTTCAAAGGCTTTAACTGGATGAAATTAGGAATATCATCTAGGTCGTTAATGTCCTCAAAATCGTCTACCAAGTTTGCCTCCATGGTCTTTTGAGAACTTTGGTATCGTTCTATCTTTTTCTTCGATGTACGGCAGGTGCGTAACCAATGATCTACGCCTCTGCATCTGTAGCAATATTATTGTGATGTGTTTATAGATGGTGGATTTTTTTATGGGATAAGCATGTCATGTAAATCTTTTGCTTTCTTAAAAGTTGTAGCATTTTGTGAATTATACTCACCTTTTTTAAGGTGGTCATATTTTGCTCAAACATTGTAACCGCCGTTTTTAGTGTGGTTATCTCTTTCATAATTACCACATCTTTCGGGGTAGTTATGACGGACTCCTATACCACGACCCATCTCTTGATATTTGCGATATCTTTTATTGATATTTATTTGAGGTAGTGTCATGGCTCCAGTAAACTTGGAGCTATGATTTTGCATCAAAATTTTGTTGTTTTGTTTTGCAGCTAAAAGAACAATGATGACATTAGTGAACTTTAAGGAGTTTTGCTCACGATACTGCTGTTGCAGGAGCATATTCTTGGCGTAGAAAGCAAACAGTGTCTTGTCAATTGTTTGACGATCATTGACAAGCTCTCCGCATAACTTTACGCGCGAGATTGCACTGGACATTGTTGAGTTATATTATGATACCGATTTATAATCGTAGGTTCATCCACTCATCCCTAGCCGTTGGGAGTATGACCATCCTCTGGTGGTCATACTTGTCCCTCAGGGACTTCCATAGGGCCAGGGGTCTACCTTGGTCAAGTATTCATTCTTGAGGTTGGGATTGGGGTAATGACATAATATGACTGTTCTAGTTTTCTCTTCAAAATGAAGCTGAATTTTTCGATTGCACTCTCTTGTTTCTTTAATTGTAAGTGAAGAGTAGCATCTAGACGTCAGGCTAAATAATTCTTGCTATTTACTTCAAGGGCCTTAAATCCTAACTAAGATATGTTTGACTTGCGAGGATATAAGAGGGAAGCAGAATTAAATTCTAAGCTTTGTATAATGAAAAGACTGATTAAAACTATCGGATTCTAGAAATACTAAAGTTTTATATGTTATGGGAATATTGGCCCTCGATATAGTGAAAAACTAATTATAAAGTATTCATAACCATATTATATTGTCTTGGCTGACTAGGGCCGAGCTCACACATGGCTATGGATGAAGGTACAAGATTAAGTTCGTACTGACAATAGTGAAAACTATTATTATTTAACCAGAATAAGGTTAAATCTCACTATCAGATGAAACACGAGGTAAATGTAATGTATCTATTTTGAATTATGAAGCAGAGATATGTCGAATATATAAACTTGCATTAATAATTTAATTAAAAAAATATATCTATTGATTATATGTACGTAAGCACTGATAAGATGCAAAACGATTTGAGTTTCTAAGATCGGACTGTACCGATGTGTTCGGAACGATCCAAATAGTCAAAGGTCCATATTCGTATTGTTTAGATCAAGTCTAGATAGGGTCCTCAACTACATAACTAAAACCAATGGTCGAAGATTAAACATGCTTTAAATATTATGAACTTATAAAATCAGACTATACTGATGAGTCCAGAATAACCCAAATAGCCAAGATATATATATGGATTGCTGAAAACGGATATGTATCGGACCCGGGAGCACAATATCAAATTAAACGGTCCAAATTAAAACATGTATTAAAAAAATTAAATTTATAAAATCGGACCATACCGATGTGTCCAGAACGGTCTAAATAATCAAGATGTACATTTGGATCAATCAGATTAGGTCAAGATCAAGCCCACAAAGAATGTACTAAATTCGAAAGTCCAGGTTAAATCAAATATTAAATAGATATAAAATTGGACGGGTCGGGTTTGTCAAAGTCAGGCCTGCTATATGCAGTCAGGTCAGATTGAGCCACTTAATGGCTGACGGGGTTGGAAGGTAATCGGGTTTGGGCCTGGGCTTGGCCTGGGTTCGGATCGGTGTCTGGGATTAAATCTGTAAACCCAACTGGGTTCAACAACATAAGTGGCTACATTCGGGTTTAAAGCTGATCGAATCGGGTTTAGGTTTAATCGGGTCTAAACCGATTAAAATATAATGGAGGTGGGTTAATCGGGTCTCGAGCATCGCTAGTCGTCGTTCGCACAGTCTGTGCACAACCTTCGCTACCTTCGCCCATTAGGTGCGTAGGCCACCGCCTGCCACTGTCGCACACCTATCCGCCGATCACCGTGGCACGTAGAGCCGATGGCTGTTGCTGTCCGACCTTGTGTGCTACATGGGTTAAGATTTGGGCCGGTGGCGGATTGTGGGTTATGTCGAATCTACTGTCAGGCAAAGCTCCGAGTTTTCCGACCAAGGGTTGGCTGTGGACTATCCAATCGGTGATGGACTCGAATCGGGTGTGTCCAAAGAAACGACTGGGAAGATGATCTAAGGCGTACCTTGTGTGTCCAAAGAAACGACTGGGAAGATGATCTAAGGCGTACCTTGTGTGCTGCGTGGTTGCTTGTCACCATGGTTCTTGTTGTGGTGTTCGTCGCTGCGAGATTCCCCGCACTGTTCGTCGTCGTGAGATTCTTTGCGATGCTCGTCGTGATGACCGGAGCTTGGAGTTCCTTGAGTTGCCACCGCGAGACTCTCTCTCTCTCTCTCTCTCTCTCTCTCTCTCTCTCTCTCTCTCTCTCTCTCTCTCTCTCTCTCTCTCTCTCTCTCTCTCTCTCTCTCTCTCTCTCTCTCTCGTTGTGGGATTGGTCGAGCTCGTGCTGATAACATGTTAAGAAACGGAAGAAAAGAGATAGCTGTAAAACGTGTCGCCCACCCTTGGGGTTGAACATTATTTATAGGATGAATAAACTTAGGACCAAAGTAACCATGGGAAACCCTAATTCCATGAGGGAGATCAGATGGTGGGCAGCCACATGATCCAATGATATCAATACACAATATGATTTAACCTTTGCCTTTTTAGTGAGATGATATGGTATGACTGCGACATGAAGTCTACAATGGGAGGTAGCACTAGGGGTGCAATGGGTCATATTGGGTCGGGTTCATGTCGTGTCTAGTTTTGGGTCATGTCCAAAACCCTAGACCCGAACCCGACCCATTTAACTAATCGTGTCTAGACCCTAAACCCATACCCTACCCGCTTATAAACGGGTAGAACCGATAAGACCCATTACACTCATTCACCACACGGGTCTATTCATTTGACCCAGTCTGACTCGACCTGATCTGACCCGATAAGACCCGCTAGTATCACATACTGTAGTATCGGATTGTGGGTAGACCTGACCTGACACAACCCGTTGAATTTTAAACAGGTTTGTCATGTCCATACCATAAACTCGGACCCGACCTGTTTAACAAACGGGTTTACCCGTTTACAATCCGAATCCATTTAATCCAGACCCAGACCCGCTAACTTCGTTTAGGGTCTGCCGTGTCGGGTCCAGAATTGCCAGCCCAAGGTAGCGCCGTTTACTTGTTCCGGTCTATCCCCTTTATTGGTCCACCGAACGTGACACCTGGGCCCACAGATATGCTTTGCTATGGTGGACCCTAGAACGTGACATCTCTGGGGCCCTTTATTCATGACGTCAGATCAGACGGCTGTCATTGTCTAAATCACACAATCGCTAATCATGTACAGGACGACATACTCGATAAATACATGCCTCGGTTTGTTTATGTACACCATCCGTTTGATGTTATGCCTCAGTCGCGCTCGCGCTCGCGCTCGCGCTCGCGCACGCTATCTCTCGTGTTGGCTGACAACGTTTTGTGGTCGTCTTTCTGTTTCTCAGCAGCTCCGCTCGGCGGCCCTCTCGTGATCGCCGAAGCCTTGGGCGAGAAGAGGAGCTCCACCAAAGCAGCAGCTAGAGCGGCCGCCAAGATCCCAGCTCTGCCGTCGACGTCCTCAAAGAAGAACAAGTTCGTGCTCAAGCGAAGGGATGAAACTCCGGCGACCATCCCTCCCCTGCCGGACCTCCGATCCACCACCCAGCTCCATGGCAACCGCTACTCGGACCTCGCCCCTGCCCGGAAGCCCCAGGCCTCCGTCGTCATCTCCTCAGCATCGTCCACCAGCGGCGATATCAGCTCCGCCTACGTACTGCAGCAGAGGGCTCCGGCTGGAAAGCCCACCGGAGACCTCAAGGCTGACAGGCGTCATGATGACTCGTCGAAACAGGAGGTGGTTGCAGGACCGATTAACGAGACGGCAGACCGCCGGAGGAGCTCCCCGCTGGAATTACCGACCGGCCATCCTCCGGACGCCGGACCTCGCTCGGTGTGGGAGGATTTTGATAACTGGATGATGAAACCACAGACACCCCCACATGTGGACGCGTACGAACCTGTGGGGAGGCCGGAGATCACTCAACCCACTGGTCACTCCATTGATGCAGTTGACACCAGGGTGGATTCGAAACAAACCGCAGAGACAAACCCATCTGCCGATCTTGGCAGTACTCGATGCAAGCTCGAGATGCCGAGCCTGCCCAGAGATCGATCAGCCGAGAGCAGGGCAATGGCGCCAACACCCGGAAAAGGCCGAGAAGCCGCCATTGCTCCCCTTGATGGCGTGGTAAAGAAGGAGAAGGCTCGGAAGCGCCCGGTTGATGCCTCAATTGATGTGAAGAAGGAGAAGAACAAGAAGAAGAAGCTGAAGAGAGACGGCGCCGACGAGGCTGGTCCGACCGTTTCCCTTCCCCCCAAACTGGTTTCGGACTCCCTGGAGCTGGAACTCCCTCATCTTGTGGCAGACTTATCGGCGCTTGCCCTTAATCCTTTCCATGGGATCGACCGCGATGCTCCGGACATTGCCCGCCATGTCTTCCTCAGGTTCCGCTCCATGGTCTATCAGAAAAGCCTCCCGCCCGCCGGAGACGCCGACACGGCGGAGGTCCGAGATGCTAAACCTTCCGCCGGCCGATCGCTGGTCGAGCCCGGGGCTCTGACCGACATTGCTCCTGCCAAGGGCGTGAAGGAACAGGTTGAGCCAGCATCCTCGTCGAAGCCATTCAAACCCGTTTCGAGGTCTGATGACCTGACAAAGGCTGGCCGGAAAAGGGGGCCGTCCGATCGGCAGGAAGAGATGTCTGCAAAGAGGCTCAAGAAATTGAGCCAGCTCAAGGCGCTGGCTAAATACAAGAAGGCGGGGATCAGGCAGAAGGACCCGGAGGAGCAGCAGGGAGATGAAAAGGACGCTTCAGTGAAAACCAGCCCTGCTGTGGCGGCCGCGGCGCCGCCCGTCAAGAAGCAAGAGCCTCGGCCCGCCCCGAGAATTCCGTCCCCGACCTCTCTGGTGCTGAATTTCCCGCCCCGAACGACGCTGCCGTCGATCCCGACGCTGAAGGTGAGGTTCGGCCGGTTCGGTCAGCTCGACTTGTCGGGCACCCGCGTGTCGTGGAAGACTCATTCCTGCAAGGTCCTGTTCCGGTACAAATCCGACGCTCAGGCCGCGTACAACCACGCACAGAACAATGACCTCTTCGGCCAGGCGAAAGTGAGTTACTTTCTCCGAGAGCTCGAACCGCCGGTGCCGGAACCGCCCTCCAGCCCTGAGAAGCGGCGGGCGGAATCACACCTCGACGGTGTCGCCCAATTCAGGCCCGGAAATGGAAGTGGTGTTTCTGCAAGTCAGCCGAGGCCTTTATCGCAACAGCGGCAGAGTTCAGTCCAGCTGAAATCGATCCTAAAGAAGCCCGGTGATGAGGCTGGCGGTGTCGTGAGGGAGAGCCCGCGTGTTAAGTTCATGTTGGGCGGTGATGACGGCAATGGGGAGCCGCCATTGCCGGTGGTGGTCGCTAGCAATAGCAATGGCGGTAGTGGTGCTGATGGGGCATCATCGTCTCTCCGGTCGGTGGAATCTATCGGTAAAAATCCGAGATCGGTCAACTTTCAACCACCACCACTGCCTCCGCCTCCGCCTCCGCCTCCGTCTCATCCTCGCCCATTCCTGCCACAACCTCCCCACGTGTTCGACAATCATTGGCTTCCTACACCACCGCCGCCACATTCACATCCGCCTGCGTCTCCTGCTCACATTGCTGATGCATTGGGAGGCCGTGGGGTGGTCGCCTACATTGAAGCCCAGCCCGGCCACCGCCTGCGTGACGACGTGGCGGAGCGAAGGGAGGGGAGCAGAGTCGACATCTCGTACCAGTTGCTGGGCCTTCTGGTGATGTGCAGCGACATTGTAGCCCTTGTGAAGGCGTCGTTAGGCTACGTGCCTTACCACCCTCTATAGGGTTGAAACCTTGGGTGCTGGATTGTAAGTTGTGGGTCGACCACGTCGTCGAATCGATGAACGAAGGCACTGGGATGGATATGTGCCGATCTGTTGTAACATTGTCAAGCTGCAGGCTGCAGCTGATGAATCAAAGAGTGTGTTGTGAATGCTTAGTGGAGAGATCCTAGCACAACAGGGCATGTGCTGCTTTACAGAGTATGACACTCTGAAGGGGGACTAATGAATGTATGGATAGTGTATTTTTACTTCGATTCCTATCTTCTGTTTGATGGTTTGCTTCTGAGGGTCGGTATGCCTCACCGAGACCGTCGTCGCCCCCTCACCGTTTCATTGTCGTTTGGTTGCAATGTGAGCCCATTGTGTTCTGTTTGAATCTGTGGTGACTGCGGTGGTCTGGCTTGGGTGTTTGGTTTCCAATGAGCCAGACATGTCCACGGACCCATAGTCTTCGAAGTCTCCGGTGTTTTAAAAAAGTCGCGCTTTAATCTCGACATTAACCTCTCACGAGTCACCTCTTCGAGTGTGTGATAACCTCTTGACTCCCTAGATCATATCGTCGCCTTCTTCGAGTCTCGAAGGTCTTTGCCATTGTTACGGAAGTCGAGCGATTCACTCGACCATGATCGATCTCTGAGGCAAACAAGATGAGATCACAAACAACACAATACAATCGAAACTAAATGATCACAAAGAGACATGATTTAAGGTGGTTCGCCACAAACTGGATTACATCCACCGTTGTCGGATCACTCAAAAAGTGTTCATTATGAATGAGAGAAAAATGTACACCTGACAACTTTTTCTTCAGACAAAACACTCACCCTCCACAACAAGCCTTCTTTGACTCCGATCTTCACTCCGTGAAAGATCGCCAGCTTGATCTTTCTGTCCATGGAAGGACCTTAGTCATCAAGAGATCCCTCTCTCTTTCTCTCTCAAATACTTCTACAAAGACTTCTCAATGCATCATACTCCCAAAGACGACTCTCATACTTTTTAATACAAAACCCTAATCAAAACCCATCCCAAAATTCTTGTAGCCTGGCTTCGATTCGCCGAGTGCTCGGTTATCTAGGTCTGTCTCCGAGTCTGGGATGGACCCCCCAACAGCCGCTAGCCATCTTGAAGTATCTCTTAGCTCATCTGGGTCTCCCTCTTTTGAGATAACATCATCCATTCTTCTTCTTCTTCTTCTTCTTCTTCTTCTTATATTGCCCCGATCAACGAATCTCCAGATTTTGGGATTGTTTCCGGATTAGATCGATTTTGCTCACCTCCCTTGGTAGGAGGGTGAGCATTCTCTCTCCTCTGCACCGTCAGATGGGCGTTTGGCAGGCATCGCCGACTCATGCATCTCAATCAGCCCTATTCTACGTGCGCAGTCAACATCCGATGGTTCAAAGTGGAAGGTGACGTTCACCCTCCCTTAAGCGAGGTGAACAAAATCACGCTCGGTCCATCTGGATCTCCGGCCATTTGCCCAATTTTAGTCGAATGACTTAAAATAATCGCTTCCAGCCATGAACACATGTTCCCACCTTTTTGATCACCCGGCCTTTATGATGGCAACCCTCTCGGGTTCTCCCGGTTAGGGATGGCAACGGGTCGGGTTTGGGACGGGTCGGCCCTATCCCGAACCCACCCCATAATATTTTATCCCGTCCATACCTGTCCCAAACCCGCGTCGGGTTTTGAGGGTAATTTCCAAACCCGTCCCAATTAATATTGGAGAAACCCATACCCGCCCCGCCTCGCCCCATTTATGCATTGCGGGTCGGGTCGGGTCGGATCGGCTACATAAAAAACTACATATTTAGCTTCTTTGCTCACCTAGCCGTAGCTCTACATAGAGAAAAATACAGAGCAAATGTTCCTCCTATATTACGATCACATAGTGATAAGCACAAGTCAACTTATTATATAATCTTGAGAACCAACATATCAAATAATATTTAAGATATATGAATATATGATAGGTTATATACCCGGGTCGGGTCGGGGCGGATTGGAGTAAAACCCGAACCCGACCCAAACCCGACCGGGTTTTAAATTCAAATCTCAAACCCGTCCTAAACCCATTTTTGAGCATCCCAAACCCGTCCCAATCGGGTCGGGTCGGGTCGGGTAACCCGGTAAACCCGGATAATTGCCATCCCTACTCCCGGTGGCATGTCCATCTCAACAATCCGGAACCGTCCAAAGGGACGGAAATAAAAGGTGTTGATGGACGGACATCGACTAAGTTAAGGGCTTTAAATTTGAGAGAGAAAAAAATTAACGACCGGTAATTACTACCGACTAGTGGAATTGCACCACATATGCCAGATGAGGGTAAAGAGGTAATTTGAATAGGCTACAGAGATTATTTTCATTGGGGTTCAAATTATCTTCTTACCCTCATTGGCGTATGTGGCGCAATGCCACTGGCAGGTCGGTAATTACCGGTCGTCAATTTTTTTTCGCAATTTGAGGTGCCCATAAGAGCAGTACAATAGAAATTAAATAGTTTCAAAAGAGCATTATTTTTGAAATATTTTCTTAGTAACATTAAACCAGACAATAAATCCTGTTTTGAGCTTAGTGGTCTGATGATGTGACGCATTAACCAAGTCGTTTTGGGTCGCTCACAACTGAGTCGGGTTAGGGTTAGTTGGGTTCCCTATCCTACATTTTTACTTGGGTGGAATAATACAAGTAAAAAATAAAAATTGCTGGACTGGCCAGACGGTCAGAGGACATGCGCTAGAGCAAGGGATCAAAGAGACCCTGAGATCGAAATAGAAGAAGGCAGCATAATTGCTATTTATTAAATTCCATAATCTCGTGGACATGACATCAACTGTCAGGATTTGCACGCACAAACTAGCCACAGTAGCCTTGAGGGAAATTTCTTTCTACAATGTCCAAATCGGGAGTTGAACAGGGAACCTCTCCATATGGGAGAGAGGAAGTACCACCAGGCCAAGAGCCCTTTGGTTCCACCCAAGTAAATGGATGCACCCCACGAATTACTTGCACTCCCAACTTAATAAAAAAAGAAAATACCGGATCTGTTCCCAAGCCTCCTAGGCATATTGATATAGGCACCATTGCTGAGTGCCGGAGCTGTAGGTGTCATGCATCTCACCGTTGCCTTTGTCGTCGCCAGTCCTGTGCAACAGATCGTTGCCTTTGTCGCTACCTATCAACCTCATTATTATTATTCTTCCTTTTCCTCCTACTACCCCTTCCGTACTCATCATCATCATCATCATCTTCCCCCCTCATCCCTAGAGATGTGTTAGGCACTCGCGACTGCATGTGCAGGGAGGAGGAAGGCAGAAGGGGGGGGGGGGGGGGGGGGGGGGGGGGGGGGGGCGAGAAAGAGAGAAAAAGAAGAAGGGGAGGCAGAGGAGGAAAGGGTGGATGCGGCAGCGACAGCGATTGGAGCAGGGAGGAGAGGGAGAGGGAGGCAAACTCTTTTGTGGCGTCCCCTATCAAAATGAGGGCATTAATGAAAAAACAATACTTGCTCAACAGCTCTTGGAGCAACGGAGCTCCAACAGCTGATGTAGTAATCTATGATCTAACTTGATATCCCACATTTATAGTTGGGTTTTTTTTACAAATCAACCCCCTGCAATCTTGTCTATTTAGATACAAAACCATGTAAATTGATATTTACATATAAACCCCTCAATTCATTACAACTGTTACGAAGGGAAGAAAAGAGAGAATGATTTGGGGAGAAAAACTCATTATGTATTTCATTAACCTCATACCCTCTCCTTATATAGAGAGATAATGCACACCTATATGTTACCACAATCGAGGTGGGACTAATATAATACTAACAGGACTAATATAATACTAACACCCCCCCTCAAACTCACGGTGGGTCAACCACTGAGAGTTTGCGAATAAGAAACCAAAATCGAGGAGATGGATGACACTTTGTGAATAAGTCAGCAATCTGCTCCGTCGAAGAGACATAAGGCAAAGAGATGGTCCCAGCCTCGTACTGCTCTCTGGAGAAATAGCAATCTAGTTCAATGTGCTTGGTTCGCTCATGAAACACCAGATTGCTGACAATCTGAATAGCACTCTTGTTGTCACAATGAAGAGCAGTGGGACCCGAGGTAGCAACACCAAGGTCTCGAAGAAGACGTCGGAGATGAACGATCTCCTTCGTAGCAGTGGCCATGGCACGAAACTCGGCCTCAGTACTAGAGAGTGAAACCACCTTCTGCTTCTTACTCTTCCAGGAGATAAGAGAGTCACCAAGAAACAGACAGTAACTAGTAGTCGAACGACGAGTAGTCGGGTCCCCTGCCCAGTCGGCATCAGAGTATGCACGAAGAGCTAGAGAGAAGGATGACGAGAAGAAAAGCGATTGAGTGATAGTACCACGAAGGTACCTAAGAGTCTGAAGAAGTGCAGCGTAGTGAACAGAGTGAGGAGCATCCACAAACTGGCTGAGAATACTAACGGCATAGGCAATATCCGGTCTGGTGATACAGAGATAGACTAGCTGACCAACTATTTCACGGTACCTGGTAGGATCGGAGAGGGGCTCACCATCGGCAGGGCGAAGTTTGACATGAAGCTCAAGAGGAGTGTCAGCTGTACGGCAATCAGATAGTGCAGCCCGAGCAAGAATGTCAGATGTGTACTTCTGCTGAGAAAGCAGAATCCCCCTAGTGCTCCTAGCAACCTCCAGGCCAAGAAAATAACGCAGAGGATCAAGATCCTTCATCTGAAAGTGGCTTCGAAGATGCTCTTGAAGGGAGGCTATGGCATGGGTGTCATCACCAGTAAGAATCATGTCATCGACGTAGAGCAGGATGATGGCCCGGCCTTGGGGGGAAGTCCGCACAAACATAGAATGGTCTTGAGAACTCTCCACAAAGTCGATTTCAGTAACTGCCCGACGGAAACGCTCAAACCAGGCACGAGGAGCCTGTTTGAGGCCATAGATAGCTCGACGAAGACGACATACATGCTGAGGAGGTGTGCTGAGGCCCGAAGGAGGCTGCATATAGACAACCTCAGAGAGATCACCATGAAGAAAAGCATTCTTCATATCCATCTGTGACAGGGGCCAACCTCTAGCCGCAGCAACAGCGGGAAGAGTCCGAATAGTGGTCATCTAAGCTACTGGAGCAAACGTCTCATCATAATCAATCACATACTCCTGAGTGAAACCACGAGCAACAAGACGGGCTTTGTACCTGTCAATAGAGCCATCTGGACGATGCTTGATCTTGAAGACCCATTTGCAGCTGATGGGCTCGATACCAGGAGGTAGAGGCACAACCTCCCATGTCTGAGTCTGCGCAAAAGCCTGAAACTCCTCAGCCATAGCCTGCTGCCACACAGGGTACTGCAATGCCTCTCTGTAAGACCTGGGCTCTCTGGCTGTGTGAAGGGCAGTAAGGTAGGTAACAAACTGAGGCAAGTAGGAAGTGACAGCGGCAAAACCAAAGCGACCAGAGGAGTAGCCAAAGTGGTCAGGAGGGCGACGCTCGCGCTGGGGGTAGCGAGGAGGACTGTGAGGATCCGCATCCGGTAGAGGTAGGCTGCTCGAAGTGGACGGAGCACCAGAGGAGTCACTAACAGGTAGAGGAGACGAGGGATCCGAAGGGGAGGAAGGACTCAAGCGTGTAGCAGGGACGATAAAGGGAGTAGGAGGTAAAGACTCAAGAGCAGGAGGAGCAGTGAAAGAAGGAGAAGGTGAGGGAGAAGGAGGTATCGCAAGGAATGTGAGATCCTGAGACGCAGGAGAGTAGTAAGGAACATGTTCAACAAAAGTGACATGTCGAGAAATACGAAGACGACGAGCTAGGGGGTCATAGCAACGATACCCCTTGTGCTCAGAACTGAGTCCCAAGAGGACACACTTGGCGGACCGAGCCGATAGTTTGTTACGCTCATGAGAAGGAAGGAGGACAAAACATGTGCACCCAAAAGTACGCAGCATGCTATAATCAGGAGGGGTGCCAAAGAGACGCTCATGAGGCGAAACACCCGCGAGGACAGAGGAAGGGGTGATGTTAATAAGGTTGACAGAGGTCAAAATGGCCTCCGCCCAGAAGGTACGAGGAACGCACGAGGAGATAAGCTGAGCACGAGCTATCTTAAGAATATGACGATGCTTTCGTTCGGCAACACCGTTCTGCTCATGAGTATGAGGACATGATTGTTGAAAAAGAGTCCCATGAGACTGAAGGATAGAACGCATGGTAGAAGAGAGATATTCGCGAGCGCAATCAGACCTAAAAGTTTTAATACGGGCATTAAACTGAGTATGAATCATGGAGGTGAAGGTCTGATAGATGTCGGGAATATCAGAACACTGACGAAGGAGATAAACCCATGTAAAACGAGAATAATCATTAATAAAGCTAACATAATAAAAATAGTCATTCATAGAAGAAAGAGGTGCAGGACCCCAAATATCTGAGTGCACTAGATCAAACGGACTACAGGACTGCGACAAACTGGTAGAAAATGGGCTAGCAGAATGCTTAGCCAACTGACATCCCGAGCAAAAAGAAAGACGAGAAAATGAACCACGGCCTAAAGCACCAGATTGGAAAAGACTTTTAAGCCGAGGTTCAGACACATGACCTAGCCTCCTGTGCCACAGGTCGGCATCAGAAGAAACAGCACTACAGACGACCGAAGGAGAGACAGGAGGTAAATGAAGATACTCCAGGTGATATAGGCCACCGACCCTACGAGCAGCACCAATCCTCTGTCCCGAGCGAGGATCCTGCACAACACAAAAAGAGGGAGAGAAAGCAACTGTCAGACCGGAATCACAAAGGCAGCTAATAGAAATCAAGTTCATGCGAAGCTGAGGAGCATGTAGAACAAATGGTAAAGAGAGAAAGCCCGAAGTGATAGACCCAGTCTGCGAGATGGCTAAAAGAGAGCCATCCGCAGTGTGGATCGGAGGAATACGGTGGGCGGGAGAACATGCAGTAAGAATAGAGTAGTCAGGTGTCATATGGTGAGAGGCCTCAGAGTCCATAATCCAAGGTGCAGAGGTACCCGAGGTGGCAGAGAGACCGGAGGGGCCGGAAAGACCAGCAGTAGGCTGTAGAAGGAGCTGCTCAAGACGTATCTCGAGACGCTGAAGACGATCCGTCGTAGTAGCTGCGGTAGAAGTGGGGGCAGGAATGGTAGTGCTAGCAACAGCAGTCGCAGATCTATTACGGCGAGGTGGACTCGCACGCTTCTCTGGGTGGAGAAGCCAACATGAGTCAATCGTGTGCCTCGTCTTGCCACAGTGGGTGCATCGTCGAGTATCAGGCAGACCGGCGGGACGAGAGCCACCTCGAAAAGGAGAAATTCTCAGGGGTTGAGTGGCCGCTAGCACCCCCTCAAAGCTAGAGGGTACAGGTGCCCTGCGGGCAGCCACGGTGCGAAGACGCGTCTCCTCGGCAAGAAGCTCGGCGACGACAGCATCGAGACGAGGAAGTGGATCTCGATGAATCAGCTGACCCGCAAGAGGAGAGAACTCTGGGCGAAGAGCCATCAGAAATTGGTAGAGTTGTCGTCGTTCCCGAAAAAGCTGTAACTCACGCCAGGAGGCACTGACTCTGGGTACCTCTAATAGAGGGGGCTCCAAGGCCTGGAGCTCACGCCAATAGCTGCGCATAAGGCTATGAAATTGCTGAATGGTCTGCTCTCCCTGCTGAGCAGACTGGGCCTGAGATAAGAGCTGATACTCGCGGGCCCCGCTTTGTTCCACAAAGCGCTCAGTAAGGTGGGCCCAGAGCTCTGCCGCAGTAGAGAAAGTGACAAGATCTGCACGAAGAGAGCGATCGACCGAAGCAACTAGAAAGGCACGAACGCGGCGGTCACGAACACTCCAAGAGTCAATGGCCACTGGGTGAGAGGGTGCTGCAGGAGCAGGAGTTGAGCCGTCGAGGTGACCGTATAATGCACGGCCATCCAGAACGCTTCGTACTGTAGCCGACCACGCAGTCCAATCCACGACGGTCACAAGAGGAAAGTCCGTAGAGACTGGGAGGAAATCCCTTGTCTGCTCGATAGGTGTTGCTGAGAACTGGGCTGAGGACACTCCAAATGGAGCGGAGGACGTCGCTGCGGACTGATAATAAAAGGCCATTAGTTACAGGGCGCATCGCAGGTAGGAAGAGCGGTGCGGGATAGGCGTCGATGCGTGATAAGACACCGATACGGGATATCTTTCCGTACGGGATATATTCGGATTCGATACGGGATAGACACCGGTGCGGGATAGAAATCATTGCGGGATACTGATATGGTGCGGGATAAGTACCGAACGGATCGGACTCCGGTGCGGGATAGTACCGAACGGTGCGGGATAAGCGGGCGGTGCAGGATACGCGGGCGGTGCGGGATAGTCAGGCGGTGCGGGATAAGCGGCCGGCGCTCGCCTTTCCGGATCGATGCCTTCGACCCGACGGATTCAGCACCGCTGGCGGACGCGTCGATCTCTTTCCACGACCTGAGCGGACACGTCGGAGACAAGAGCGGGGGCCGGAGCCGGAGCCGGAGACGGGAGCAGGGTCCGGGACCGAGCCGGAGACGGAAACGGGAGACGGGAGCCGGAGACTGGAGCGCAGGGGAGAGAGAGACTGGGTGAAAAAGAAAAAAAAACCGAAACAGTGCTAAGCTCTCAAAAGGCCCGGCTCTGATACCATGTTACGAAGGGAAGAAAAGAGAGAATGATTTGGGGAGAAAAACTCCTTATGTATTTCATTAACCTCATACCCTCTCCTTATATAGAGAGATAATGCACACCTATATGTTACCACAATCGAGGTGGGACTAATATAATACTAACAAGACTAATATAATACTAACAACAACTTTATAAACCGATCCCTGCACTTAGCTGACATCCAAAACTAGAGAATGTCTTCTATTTTACCCTTGATTTTTTTATCTAGATCCAAGTTAGACTCTAGTTAGACTCATGCTAGTTTTGGATTAATTTCATGTTCAATAAAGATGGAACAATTTAAGTAATTAAAACTGAATGTAAATTGATCATCTTTTCTTTAGATTCGCGAAATGGCATCCAAATAACAGAATATTCTTTTAGTTTGGATGCAAACTAATTACAGGGGTCGATACGTAAACATTGGATGATTTGAGGAGTTGATATGTAAATATCAATTTTACACTTTAGAGGGGTTTATATATAAATAAAGAAGATTGCTTGGGTCAATTTGTACAAAACCCTTTATACTTGTATGCTTTTTTTTTTTTTTTGATGGACCGACTATGCGATTAGAGGTGCATAGAAAATCGGTGGAACCAGAGAACTAAACCAAACTGGTCTAGACCATACGGTTTGGTTTGGTTTCATGCAGGATCGGTTCGGTTTTGGTTCCCAAAGTGCAGAACCATAGGGACCGATTCAGTGTGCTAGTTATCTGAACCGAATTGGAACCATTATTGTTTATTATGCATAATGCATTCACGGGTCGGGTCATTATGCGTTCACGTGCCCTCATTTTCACTACTCCTAACCCTAATCCCGAAGTCCTCCGCTCCTCCTAACCCTAAATCACATACTCATTGCCGCCACCATCAGTCGCCATGATCATGACCACAAGCGACAAGCACGATTGAGTCGACCTTGTACCCTCCTCCGGTCTCCCTCCGAATCTTTAATTTCGACCGACAACCGCCCTCTTGTCGCCTTCAATTTCGACCAACGACCGCACCTCGAGCCGACGATCGCTCCTCGAAGTACGATCTTGACCACCCTCTAGCCCTCCTCTGATTTCGAACACTCTCAAGCCCTCCACTCTCAGACCCTCGCCGGTTTTGATCACCTCTTTGGTAGGACTTTCTCACGATTTGTGAGGTTATGTGTCGCCCCATCTGAGAAATTGCTCTAAGATTATTTTTATAGGATTTTCATCCGATCTTGTATGGAACTGATCAAATTTTCTTGCTTCATTTTGGTGTGCTTTTGTTTTTTGCCGACTTTGATTTCGTGGGCTTAGAGAATACATTAAAGTCATGGACTACTATTTAAATGCCAATTAGAATCTATTTTTGTCAAGACAAATTAGTAAATGTGCTTGTGGAGTGCGCTACTCTGTTTGGCATGTTACATACCATGAAGTCGTCAGTGCAAAGTATTAATTGACAAAAGGAACCCTATGCGCACGTGTACAACTATGCAAACTTTAGAACCGTTGAAACCGAACCAAATCAAACCGGTTTTGATTCGCACCCACAACCAAGACAACAATAGCTGTGGGGGAGGATTTCGGCCGTCGTACGTGACCCTCCTCCAACAGTCGATTGAAGGTTTGACCCTTCGGGATGTGGCGTGCTTCGAAGCGCTGAGTTGTGACTTGCTGGGCTGTCACACAAGCACTATAGAATAGAAAGGTAGAGAAAGAGATGACACAGGATATGGTGACGAAGTTCGGCCGAAGCCTACGTCTCCGTGCGGTAAGACGCAACCTTGGAATCTACTATCTCTGAGTAAACAGTAGAGCTACTCTCGACAGGCCGAGGAGTGCTTCTTACAAGTAATCAGAGGGTGGAAAAGAAGTCTGAAAACCAGAAAACTTAGGGAGCTCTGAAAATCAGAAAGTGGGTTTCTGGTCTGGAATTTCAGATCCGGAATCATTTACAGGGTTTGCTATTTATAGTAGTTTGGTTCGTGTAAGGAATATTTCAAGAATATTTCTTAGTGTATCCGGGGTTTAGTAAAGTTCCGGGGGGATATACCAAACCCCAGATAGTGCAAGTGGGCCCCAGGCGGGGCTGCAGGTCCCACCGTCGTACTCATGGGCCCCAGGCAGGGCTGCGGGTCCCACTGTCGTATTCGTGGGCCTTAGGCAGGGCTGCGGGTCCCATCGCTCGGCGTTAGCCAGATTTTGCACCCACAATGGCCTTGAGGGAAAGTTCGCTCCTTGATATCCATACCGGGAGTCGAATAGAGAACCTCTCCAACAAGGGAGAGAGGAAGTACCACTCGGGCAAGAGCCCGTTGGTATACTTTTATGATTGATTTGATGAATGGTCTAAGGATCTTGAGACAGCCAACTATAATTGAATTATTTCTTGATCTTTTTTTACCATGAATTTATGAGTGACAATGGGTCGGGTCTGATCCTACCCGTATCCACACTCATACCCATTCGGGTGGAGGGTCGATGCCCGATCAATACCCATTTGGGGGGGGGGGGGGGGGGGGGAAGGGGGTACATATCCGATCATTACCCATAGGTTTCGGATTAGGGTTCGTCTTTCAACGGCATATAACAGGTATCATTTTCTTTTATTTTTTACAAGTTATCCATAGTTGGGGATGAATTATCAAGAGGCCCAAAAAAAAAAAAAATACAAAGCACTCAAAAAAAATTACAAAGAAATCAATAATAAACCGCACCGTTTAGACCATTATCAAAAAATAATTGGCCTATTAATGTAGGAGGAATTATCGAAATGGCATTCTACACATCACCGTAAGGATACGAACTCACGATCTTCATCTGCAAGTGGCGAAGGCCAGCAGAGAACTCGAGAGCTTCGTCCATGGCCACCCGAGCACCCGCCAACGCCTCCTCCGTCTCCTTGTGGTACAAGTACTGCGAGCTCATCTGGTACAGGATCCTATCATGCCTCTCTTGGTACCGGACCAGCCTCTCCTCGGCCTGCTCGAGGGCCTCGGTCACCACCCTCAGCTTCTCCGCAACCATTTGCCGCCTCTGCCATCGCATCAGCTCCGGCAAGCTCAAGACCAGCGCAGAGAAGGCCGCGAGGGCCGAGAGGATGTGCCTTGCACCCATTGAGCCATGTTTGAGAGGCAGAGTGTGGGACTGAAGGATGCAAGGATGGAAGGATTCCTTGCTTTGAGGTGTGGAGAACTAGAACAGCAAGAAAGGGATGAAAGTAGAGCATCCAGCTGATGGCTCAGTTGGTGTTGCATCTCCCTCGAGTGACCAGAGGTCATGGGTTCGATACCCACTGTGGGTACTTCCGCCCTGTGTTGCGGAGCGCTCCTCGTAGACCCTTCTTCTTGGCCATTCGGCTACGGTGGCGGTATATACCTCGGCTACTCCCACTATGTACCCAACAAAAAAATTGTTGAAATAGAAATTCCTTGCCGTTAAACTTATCAACACATCTAAAAGCTCGAGCTGTTAGAGAGGACCAACAATGTATATTAAAGGGCTTAATACACACACACACACAAGAAATAAAGTCTGAGTGCAATGAGATTTTCCGCGAGAAATGAAGTCCATCATCACAACAAATGCTTCCGAATCATCAGAACACCTATAATCGCAGATACCAGAATCCCAGCAACACCCTCTCTGGTGAGACAGAGTTCCTTCCATGTTAAAGGCCTTGTGACCTCAACCAGGGCTTCCTGAAACTGAGCCCTTGTTTCTTCGACCGAGCCCGAGTTGTCGATGACTATGTCTCCTTTCGTCCTCTTCCAGTCCAATGCGGTCTGAGCGCCGACCCTGTTTCTTGCCTGTTCTTCGGAGATCCCGTCTCTTGCCACGAGGCGCTGAAGCTGCATCACGGGGTCGACCCACACAACGATGATGGGTTTTGTCCATCGATCCATCTTGGCCTCGAACAACAATGGGATGTCCAGAATGATCACCTTCGATCCCTTGAACCATAGCTTCACGATTTCCCAGAAAATCCCGGAAGATATATATGGAGCTAATAGACTGCAAGAAAAGAGAGTGAAGTGAGTCGACAGCGACGATCAAATGGATATACATACCTGATTTATTTTCTTCCATTAAAACTACAATCTCGATAAGACAGTCAAAAGTAAAAGCATAGAAACAAACACATGCAAGGAGGGTTAGTGGTAGAGAACTTAGAAGAACTTTGGTGAGCTTGTAAGAACTACAAAATGCCCCATTAGTGGTAGGGGACTTTAAGAGCTGTGCACTTCAAGTTCCTTGCTAGTTGTGAGGGACTTTAAGAGATGCACTTTTAATCCTCTGTTAGTGTATTTAGGACTTCTAAATGGAATTTTAAAGAGAGTTCTCCAGCAGAGAACTTTAAAGTTCTTCCATATACAAACTTATCATTTTTCAAGTTCCACCATAATAGGTGGAATTTTAAAGTGCATGACGACTATCTCCGATGACCGCCAATTTCAGCAACCATCAAGTAACACCAAATGTCACCAATAACCGGTGGCCAACTCCGATGCCTTCAACAGCCATTTCCGGTGATCGTCGACCTCCGGTGGCCATCTCCGGTGACGAGCAGAGAACATCTCTGACTATCAGCTCCGGTAACCGACAACCATTTTCGACTATCCCTAGGTCCCAACAACTAACTCCCCTACAAATCACCAAAAAGTTCCTCCAGACAACTTATATAAAAATTATTATTTACTGCTATTTTAGTAAACTTAGGTAAATCCAGCATCACGAACTCCAACTACATTAACACAATTATATGGAGTGAGTTTGAACCTAAGTTCTGCAGATTGGCTTTACCCTAGCCTGTTAGTCTTCCTAGTCTCTATCCAACTTGAAGCAGTGCCATAGTTCACTAATTTGTATAAGTTACTCCGACAAAGTTGAAGAATCCAACAGCAACTTATATAAAGGGAAATAGATACCGATTTAAAAGTTGACGTTTCGCTGGATCAGAGAAAATAATTTGTCCCAGGCGTGCACGATCAATATCTCCATTTTCTAGTAAAACATCATCCCCAAAAGCTGCTACAACCTTTTTCCATCCACCAGTTCCTTTTCTTACTACATCCTGCAATAACGTGGTCCAAAATCAGCTATATATTTAATCTATTTGCAAAAGTACCAACCATATACTATGAGACCGGGTAAAGATGTTTCACAGATGAGATACTGTGATATTGATACTCGATCCAAGGTGTTAAATGTATCAGACTGTATTGTGTCCCGACTTGCATGACAACGTAGCCGACATGAAACATCAATGAAATATACTTGAAATTTCTAAAACATACATGAGAAAAATTAATCAGAGTCGATATAAGTTAGACAATTAGGTTTCTCTTAAATCATAATAAAATATATAAAGGAACGTAGTAGATGAATATATTTGGAGAGAGACGACAACAATCAAGTGAATATGCGATTTAAGTAAAAGCCTACAATAATTTGTTTTTTTTAAAAAAATATGTTGATATTCAAAAGAAAATGCATTTTGACACAAAATACAGGAATATAATACATAATAAGACAATTATGTTTCTCATATTTCTTATTTTGCTTTCATCAACTCAAACCCTTTCAGATGTACCCATATACCCCAGATAAACAACTCTTGTGTGAGATAAGATCATAAGAGCACTTCAAATTCATAAATTTGTTGCACAGGAATTGGCCCACTCATGCTGTTAGAAGGTTATCACAAATTAAAACACCATAAAATTTCCAAATAGAAGGCACTTGATTCATCTGCGGCTCTGCCTCATAAAGACACTTGAAGGGTTGGACAAAACAA
The DNA here is from genome assembly GCA_947650365.1 of Chamaelirium japonicum. Lineage (NCBI taxonomy): Eukaryota > Viridiplantae > Streptophyta > Magnoliopsida > Liliales > Melanthiaceae > Chamaelirium > Chamaelirium japonicum. Next base: position 57,399,611 of record OX393560.1, read on the forward strand.
GTGAGATTACCCACTATACATGCCCTTTAATCATGAAAGCTGCCTTCTATAATTCTATTCATCCTATGTTCATATCCATATTTGATGTACTCACAAATAGGTTGGTTATCTTGTACAAACAAATTTACATATACCAAAGGAACCACCATCACTCAGAGAGTAAAGCTGGGACATATACATGTACTCATGTCTCTTGCATTAATTTTTTCTTCATCAACTCCATAACCTAGTTTTGAATCTCATGCTCTTAAGAAATCACTCTATAGTGTGATCGATCTGGCAAGAACCTTGTGACTAAACCTATGCAACTTCATCGGCAAGAAGTTTCTACAAAGTAATCTATAAATAATTATAAATCTGAGGCCTATGTCGCCACATGTCAGCCTTTCCAATTCCCGCTCTCTCTCCTCTCTCCCTTTAATTTATTTAATCGAATCGTGTTCACCTCTCTCTCTCTCTCTCTCTCTCTCCACAATGGGAAGCGGGATTCAATGCATCTATCAGTATCACAGCCATCCGTGCATTGCACAACATTAGTACTAGTGTCTTCACTATAACTAAGACATGGGATTTGTACATATATCCCCCTGGAAACTAGGCTAATTGCATATTAAACCAGAGACACAACATATTTACATATCGACCCCTTAAAACTAGGCTGCTTGTACAAATTGACCCCTCAGGTTAACTGAAGTCTATTTGCGGCGAATATTCCAACTATATTCATGGTTTGCTGTTACCGAATAGACTTAAACCATGGTTTGTAGCGTCTGCCATGAACCCAAGGTCTCCAATGACCATTCTACCTTAATATTATTTAACACAACCTTATTTGCTCTCCATTTGCTCTAGTTTAGGGTTTTTTGGGTGATTCTTTGGGCATAACTTTCCCTCTTCTAAGGTTAAGTTCAAGCCAAACTGCCTTAGTAAAAGAACAGTCAAACCATTAATATACCTAGACTATTCTCTCCAACTAGATATCAGTTTTAAGGATCGAAAATGAGTTTGCATCAATCACTCCTCTGTGTGACGAATCCTATCAAGGGCCTCATGCCCCTTTGCCAATCTTCGTAGCCCCTATATCGCATGTTGATTTCTTTCAAACCTCTTCTGACACCATCCTTAGCATCAAGGTTACTCGGACTCCACATTACTAAACTATTCACTCAAAGTGGGTAAGAAGCTTTATCATGGCTCACTGTCCCACAACTACCACTGAATGATGATTTTCAATCATAAATTATATTTTGGATACACAAATTGACATCCTCTTCCGAGATTTTTACCTCTTCCAACAAGGCTACTCCAATTGCATATTAGACACAACAACAAGCATATGAAATACGAGTTCGACGACGACAACTTGTCCATATACAAGGGCTTCCCAACAAGGCTCGCAATTTGACTAAGGGATGTCGTCGGCCACAATGGATAGATAGGTTAGGGAACTGCAATCAAAGGAGAAGTGTATCAAGCAAGCCATGTTCATTCTCCATAATTCTGGTCTACTTTCTAACCACAAATAAACCGACCATCGAACATCTAAGGCCCACCCTTCAAGAACCACCGAACACTCCCCATGATCACCAAATTTACATTAAAAAAGTCATTCACCCTCCAAAATAGATCCAATATGCCCTACACCTTCAAGTCTTTAATGTGTAACCTTTAGGGTGGATCCCTAGCACATACTGACAAGAGAGTTCACTCACTCTTATCATTCGTGCAATCTCTTCATAGGGCAAACAATGAATTTTATATTTTCCAAAGATGGGGAAACATAATAAAGTTACTTTAAATATTCACGAATGGAGCTCCACGGCACCCTAAAATACTTCTTTTGGAGCCGATTCGATGGTGGTAGAGGAGGGAGGTGGTGGCCTTCATGGTTGCAGTGGGGCAAAGCAACGGTCCCCTCCTCATCTATTGGCAGTCCCACTAGACCACCTGAAATCCGAGAGGAAGAAACCAGCATCCGCAACCCCTAACAACCAGGAAGAAGAAACCCCTATCACCCAAGAGGAAAGCATTGATAGTGCTATGTCCACGAGAATTGCTCTAAGTTGAAGGTTAGTGAATAGATGCGCTAAAGGAAACAGAGGTCAGATTTTAGAGGTTACTACACTAACTATTGGATTTGGGGGATTCAAACTGCAGAAAATAACCTATAAGCAGAAATTTGTAATACTATAAAATAAAATTAGGGATTCCAATTAGAAGTTGCTCCTTGGTTGCATGAGCTTAACTACATAACCAATAATGTAGGTCTCCCAACCTGCCAACTTTATTTTGAGGTTTCTTAAATGCCCCTCTCTTGCCAAGTTTCCTTGGTCAAGTTTAGAGGGTTGATGATAGGTTGATGGTCGGTTCGAAAATTCTATATCAATCTTCCCTTTAGTCGAACCCCTCTTGATGGGACAAGACTTAAAATGTTGATACTGATTATGAGTATCATATTTCCATCTTGCTAATCTTTATCATCTCAAAGCCCTAATTTTTTGTCTCCCTGTAACTTTTGCCTCTCTTACACTGTCCCTTATCAACCATTCCTTTTATGGTCGGTCCATCATTCTCCCGGACAGCTCTTGTCGAGGGTTTTCAAGAAAGCTGGTAAATACTATATAGCATAAAACAAACTACGATGATATAGGTCATATTAGATTCAAGTTTAGTTTGTAATCCACTATTTTCCCTTGTTACTGCTACAATTAAATAAAAATCATGTATAATTTCGAGCTGTGCATATATTCTTGTACTTGTTACTTATTAGTACAGCCTGATACTCATAAAGTAATGGACACTGCTTTCATACCAATATTTGAGTAAAAAATCAATTAGAGCATAACAATCTGCAACAACCCATTTGGAAAACAAGGAGCAAAAGCTATCAGATCAATTAAGAGGCAAATTCGCAGGCTACCCCATGAATTCTCCAAGCATCCCTCTTCCAAAATAACTAGCAACAGAATTAGTGAACCATCAAATATGGAGAATTAGTGAACCATCAAATATGGAGATCATGGTGTCAATACCTTTAGGGAAATTAAGATGTGGTATCACCAAATCCAAAAAAATTCAATTAATTGCACATCTTCACGATTGACCCATTATGAGTGACATTTTTATAAAAGCGGGAGAGAAGGGAAGAAATGGAGGGGGGAGAGAGATATTAACCCGAGCGACGAGGTCGGCATCGACAACAGGAACGCCGTTGGATTTGAAGAGGTTGGAGACAGTGGTCTTGCCGGACGCGATCCCACCTGTCAATCCGACGAGCCTCATCTCACTCCTAATGCCAGATATGCGTGCAAGAGCAAGTGAAACAAGAGACCAATTAATAATTCTGATGCTCACCAATTGCCAACACAAATTTTCGCCGATGCAAACTTTAATTACGGCGAATATTCAAATACCAGATAAATTATGCTTAGGGGGGCTAATTGTTTGCGCTATTCCCAAACAAGTTAAATTATGCAAATGACTATCGATGGAAATCAAGAGATTCCGATGACTAAGGTTCACTTTTCCTTTGATAATAGAATTTAATTTTCTTAAAAGGGTTTAAAGAAATAAGTTTCATGTTTCAAATTGGATTTCAATGATAGGGTAAATAACATGGACAGATAATCCTATGCAAGCCAGCGGTTTTATATTTGTTTCAAATAAAATAGCATGATTGTTTTGTTTTTGCAAAGGAAAGATCTAACCAACGTTTCTTTGTCGGATTTGTAGGTTGCGGATGCAAGCGATAAACTTGATTGAAGATTATGGACGATGAAGGTTGTTCCAAGGTCGAACACCACGCTATGATCGATCTCGTCGAGGACAATGCGCTCATGAGCAAACTATGAATCCACGCCAATGAGTCGCCCGAGCACCGAGGGCCGTCGTAGGCCTGTCAGGCGTGCTGGCTACCTGGTGGAGCTGCCGGTATAGCAAGGGGAGAAAGGGGGGGAGGTGGGGTGGCTGCCGGTGCAGTAGGGGAGAGGGAAGAGACTGGTGTGATGGGGTGGGGGTTCGGCAGAGCCGAGGAGGCCGGGGTGGTAGGGGAGGAGGAGGTGGGGGCGACTGCCGGTGCGGCTGCCGGCGTGGTAGGGGAGGAGGAGGTGGGGGCGAGTGCCGGGTGCAGCCGGGAAGGAGGAGGAGGCGGCTGGGGCTGGGTCTCGGTGGGCTGCCGGTGCAGCGAGGAGAAGAGGGGGGGGGGCGGCGGTCAGTAGCCGATGCAACAAGTGGAAGAGGAGGAGGGGCGGATCAGGTGGGTTCGGCTTGGATCGGCAAGGGGAGGTCGGTCTGGTGGCGTGGTGGAGTGGCTACCGTTGAATCAGCGGGGAAGACGAGGTGGGATTTCGATTGGGTTGGGTTCGGGCTACAGAGAAGGGATTCACTTGGGAAAAGTTTCCGTACATCCTGCGTACGCTACAACCAGTGCCCAAAATTTCCCCCACTGACTATGGTCTCCTCTATCGATCGCTAGGGAGGGACATGTGACGATCCGAAAACCAATTGTCACGATTTATGACCATGTGATGAACCCAAGGGGGATGCCACCACTGTCCCAAGCCGGCGGCTGGTGATTGGTGGTTGGTGGTCGATAGGGGTGGTTGCCAACAGCCGGCGGGGACGGTGGCTGACGACTGCAGCAAGTGGTGAGTGTCTGTTGCCTGCTGGGGTGGTTGCCGACAGCCGATGGGGACGGTGGCTGGCGACTTCAACATGTGGTGTCGCTCGGGGGTGGTGCCACCCCCCAGTTGGCGACTGCAGCATGTGGTGTCGCTCGGGGGTGGTGCCATCCCCCCTTGGGTTCATTCCATGGCCATAGATCGTGGTCATTGGTTTTCAGATCTCCATATGTCTCTCCCCAAATTGTTCGCGACTGATAGGAGAGACGACCATCAGTGGAGAGGAGGAGTCGGGGAGGGGTGAGGGTTCTTATGCCTCGTTTGGGGAGACTCTATTTGCACCCACCAAATTCAGCTTGGCACCCGGGGTTTTTCAATTTTTTACCCAAACTACTGTCATCCCTAACCTCGAGCCAACCCTCCTCCTCCCCCACCTTTTTCTTCCTCCTCCTCCTTCCCCTTGCCAAACCCTAACCTGTCTAGTTTTGTCGATGGATGCCTGCCGACAGTGTCAATAAGTCAGACACCGACAGTCCCATTTTGATGTCAACTCCATTCAACACTATAGGCGACTGCCCCATCAACACTGTCGGCGAACAACAATCGATAGAACCATGTGGCTTATGGTAAGGCTTTGGCATGGTGAAGGAGGAGGGAGGAAGTAGGAGAAGGAGGAGGAAGGAGAAGGAAGGTAGAGGAGAAAGAGGAAGGAGGAGAAGGAAGAGGGAGTTGGATTTGGCAGGAAGGGGACGCCGATGGCCCGATGGGGGATGTGGCCTGCGTTTGAGATGGGGGATGCATGCGAAGTTGGAGCTTTGCATGCATGGGAGGTCGGATGGCTGGAGGTAGGGGACGGGAGTAGTTAGGGGCTACTAACGGTGCCAATATGATTTTTTTTGGTGGTGCCAATAGAATTCGGGTGCTCAAGCCTAATTCGGTGGGTGCCCATAGAACACGCTCTCATTTGGTAGCAAGAAAATTTTAACTAAGGAAGGGGAATAAGAATGCTAAGCTAGGGAATATGATTTTCTCTCGGTGTGGAGAGGAATGCGTTGACCGCCACTTTCCCACACATTGGCTTATTTTTGTCCAATATTGGATTTACTTTTCCATTCACTAGTTAACCTTTTCCAGCTACCAAACAGGCACAGTAGGGCTCACATGAAGGATTCCAATTACTTCCTCTTTCGTAGTTAAAAATGAAGTTGATTATGGGATACACATGGTATTTGGGAAAAGAATAAACCAACTACAAACAATAACCAGGATATGTTCAAGAGGGACAAGGGGCGTTTACCTATGGTGTATCCAAGGGATTGGTTAGTTTGATTGTTGGGATATATTAAATAGGAATGGTGGTTTTAATTGTGGTGTATTTAAGGGGGTGGGGTGGATGGTGTAAAGGTATTTTTTAGAATAGAAGTCAGGTATAATCTATGAAAATGGGGTGTATTTTAAGTTGATGAGAAACATGATCATTTTGCAAGTTTGTGGAGGTATTTATCAATTTTCCTTTACCTCGTACTATTATATACGAGGTTTTCATATTGGACTTTCTTATTTACTGCACCACCTGCATAAAATGTTGGGTGTCACTATTTGCACCCCACAAAAATTACTAGCCCCCCCCCCACTTAACAAAGAAAGAAATACTGAATGTATCCCCATGCAAATTGATATGCACACTACAAACCTCCACTGCTAGTCCTATGCACCTCACCCCTACATCCTTTCTGCCCTGGCCACCATCGCCGCCGCGTCCACCCTCCTCGTGTACCCTCTCCTCCCCCTTCTTCCTCCTTCATTCCTACAGACCTATATATCATTCCCTACTAACATGGTTGTTGGTCTGCTCCTGACTGACATTGTGTGGTACATGTTGGTTGGGATTGCCTGATATGCACCACACCATGTCGGTTGGGAGAGATCAACATGTCTGCAGGAAAGGAGAAAGAGGAGGAAGAAGGGACGAATGAGGATGGAGGAAAAGACGACGGTGAGGTGGGATTAGTGGCTTTGTGGGGGGAAATTTCCGAGCCGCCTTGATCGAGAATCCTACCCCACAGCCTTGATTGAATTGGATTGTTTGTAGAGTTAGGGATTAGAAAGTTGAGAAGGAGAGAGATGACACATGGAGTTGTTGTCGAAGTTCGGTCTTACGACCTACGTCTCCGGGCGAGAGGTGCCACCTAGTTTCCACTATAATAAATATAAAGGTGGGAAGCGTTCTCTCGACAGGCCGAGAGAAGCTTTTTACAGTGGGGGTTGCATGGAGCAACAAGAAAAGAAACTCGAAGGAGAGAAGTAAGCTCTGGCTTTGAATCCTCTCTTCCTCTGATCGAATGACCAACCCCCTTCCTGGATGCCTTGGGGGTCCTTTTATAGCGTAGGTACGTGCCCGATATGGCAGTGATGACGTGGCGCTGATGACGTGGCACTGGTTCTGGGCCTCCTTGCTGGGCCCTTATTGGGCCGTTGTTCGGGCCCAATAAGGGGTAGGGCTTGATCTGTGAGCCTCGTAGAGTGGGCCTATGTGAGCCCAGGCGGGCTTACCCATTTGGGCCGTTGCATGCGCGGGCCCAGGCTGCTCTGATCTGGTCCGGTACAATTTTTGCACCCACAGTTACCCCCTCCCAGTCGGGTCAGGACCCCCTGGGTCGGCTGGGATTCCAAGGTGCAAACGTTTTAGGATCCTGGCGCGGTTGGCGAGGGTTGTCGGTGCCGCGGTTCGTATTAGCAGAGCCTTCTTCCGCCGATGCCGAGACCCTTTTTGGCGCGAGCCAAAAAGTCTCGGTTTTGCGAGGGGGTGTTTCTGAAAAAACAGTGCGTTTTCTGACCGAGTGGATACCGAGAGGGTACCGAGTGCATACCGAGTGGGTACCGAGAGCATACCGAGTGGTTACCGAGACCCTTTTGGTGCAAGCCAAAAAGTCTCGGTTTTGCAAGGGGGTGTTTCCGAAAAACCAGTGCGTTTTCCGACCGAGTGGATACCGAGAGGGTACCGAGTGCATACCGAGTGGGTACCGAGAGCATACCGAGTGCATACCGAGAGCATACCGAGAGGGTACCGAGAGCATACCGAGAGCCTTCTGGTGAAAAAAGATCTTTTCTCTTTTTTTCCAAACCGAGAGGATATCGAGCCGAACGTCCGTGACGAGTGGGGTCCGTGCTTTTCGGTGTGAGTAGCGTCCTCTCTGTCTCTTTCCTCTTTGGTTCATGTGAGATTGCCGTGTACCCCCCCCCGCTCTCTCTTTCCTTTCTCTCTCTCTCTTTCCATTCTCTGCTTTGGCTTTGACCCGCATGTGAGAGCGGACGCCCCTCTCTCTCTGTGTTTCATTCACGTGAGAGAGAGTGCTTTTCATTCACGTGAGAGAGAGTCCCTCTCTCTCTCTTTCCTTTCTCTCTCTCTCGTTCCTTCTCTGTTTGTTTTTTTTTTTTTTTTTTTTGTTCGCCAAGGCACAACAACAGGCGACGGTGACGGCGCGGAGGTCGACGCAGGCAAGGCCCAGGCGGTGGGCACGGGCGACGCAGTCGGCGCGGGCCTAGGAGGCGCAGGCGGCGGCTGTGGAGCGGCGGCGAGCACGGGGTCCCGGCCGAGGTAGGGCGCGGCTGCAACATAATGCAAGCTGGCCGGGGCTGTAGCATCACCGGCGGGCTGCTGCGCAGTAGGCCGACGTCTGTCGCAGCGGCGTATGGACGGCGCGGGTGGTTGCAGCGGGTGCGGGCCGAGTCGGGTGCGGGGTCCGGCGAGGGCACGAGGAGCAGCAGGTGGAGCGTGCGATGGCCGGTGTAGGAGTCAGCACAGGCCAGGGCTCCGGTTCTCATGGTGCGCGATGCCCCCTCCTCTCTTCTCTGCGGCGCAACGGAGGCGAGCACGGGAGAGGGGTGATCAGTCCGGGCGCGGGGCAGGCGACGGTGTCGGGCCGCAGGGTCTAGGCGACGCAGGCGACGAAGGGCGGCTCGGCCGATCGGGTCGGTTGCGAGGCAGGCTCCGTGCGAGAGAGAGCGGGTGCGAGAGAGAGCCTTCGGCGAGAGATAAGACCCATGCGAGAGAGAGTGGGTGCGAGAGAGAGCCTTCGGCGAGAGAGAAGGGATCCATGCGAGAGAGAGCGGGTGCGAGAGAGCAGACGTCTCTCTCTCTTTTTCCTTTTTTTTTTTTTTTTTTTTTTTTTTTTTTGGTTTAGTTGTAGATACATGCATGCACGAGTGCTGTAAAGCCGGATTGCTGCAGATCCATACGAGCCGAGAGGAAGGCTGGGTCGCACGAAAGCGGTGGGCGGACCCATGCGCCAGTGGGAGAGGGAGCCGGGTGCGAGTCAGAGAGAGAGCCGTGGGCGGTGTCTGCACAAGAGAGCCTTTCCGTCGAGGACCTGTCCCCCTCGCCGGTGTCGCCGAGGACATGCTGGTTGAAGAGAAGTCGGATCTCCCCCCTGGGTTCGTTGCCTCCATGCGGAGGACCACGTGCAGGTGGAGGGATGCATGCGGGCGTCCGGGACGGCGGCATTATGCTGACACCGAAGGGCGAAACCCGGCGTGCGTTGACGTGTAACTCTCCTGATGCCTTACTTTGGAGATAAGAGTCTCGAAGTCTTCAAACAATCATAACTTTTCATACACACGTCGGATCACCGCGTATAAGGTGTCATTGTGTCGGAGCCAAAAAATCGATCAAAGTGGACGTGAAACATCGCACACCTTGACGTGTAACCTTTCGGATGCCTGCCTTCGGGGAAAAAGGCGTCGAAAATTTCTGACTGTTATAACTTTTTATACACGCGCCAGATCAATGCGTATAAGGCGTTGTTGCGTCAGCACTGAAAAACTGGTTAAAGTGAACGTAAAGCGTCGGGCACCTTTGCGTGTAATATTTCCAATGCATGTCTTCGAAGAAAAAGACCTTGAAACCTTCCGACAGTCATAACTTTTCATATGCATGTCGGATGAATGCGTATAAGGTGTCGTTGTGTAGGCATCGAAAAAACGGTCAAAGTGGACGTGAAACATTGTTCGCCTTGACGTGTAACTTTTATGGTATTCACCTTTATAGAGAGATGACTCTTAAGAATGCGCCAGCCAGGTTTTAGGCTAGCGTCTTAAAGATGTCTCGGCACGTGGTAACTCATCCGTTCTGTCGGACACCCAACTGCACCTAGTTACTGTGTTCACTAGGGACTGCAGTCGGGCCCAGTGATGACGCAACAGTTACCGCGTGCTCACCCTTGATGAGAGAGGGGATTTTTTTTGTGAAGTTTGTACAAGCAAATCAATAGGTTTGGATGAGATGTTATCCAACCGACCCGATGGAAGATAGCTCTTCGTCTTTAAATAATCATTGTGTGTGGATGACACCGAGCACCCCCCCCTCTCGGTTTTCTGACGAAACCAAGGGGTGGGATGATATTGATGCCATACACCCCCCCTCTCGGTTTTATGTCGAAACCGAGAGCGCGCCGTCACCCCCTCACTACTCGGTTTTTTTGTGCAAAACCGAGGGGTGAGACGCTGATGGTATGCCGTCGCCCCCTTCCCACTCGGTTTTTGTACGGAACCGAGGGGGGGCTGCTTGTTAATGCCAACACACACCCCCTCTCGGTTTTCTGACGAAACCGAGGGGCGTGCTGATGATGTGCCGTCACCCCCTTCCCACTCGGTTTTTGTGCGAAACCGAGGGGCGTGTTGCTGATGGTGTGCGGCCATCCCTTCCCCACTCGGTTTTTTGTGCGAAACCGAGGGGGGTTGCTTGTTGATGCCGACACACATCCCCTCTCGGTTTTCTGACGAAACCGAGGGGTGTGTTGCTGATGGTGTGCCGTCATCCCTTCCCCGCTCGGTTTTTGTGCGAAACCGAGGGGGGGTTGCTTGTTGATGCCAACACACACCCCCTCTCAGTTTTCTGACGAAACCGAGGGGTGTGCCGTCCCCCCCCCTACTCGGTTTTTGTGCGAAACTGAGGGGGGGTTGCTCGTTGATGCCGACACACACCCCCTCTCGGTTTTCTGACGAAACCGAGGGGCGTGTTGCTGATGGTGTGCCGTCATCCCTTCCCCACTCGGTTTTTGTGCGAAACCGAGGGGGGGCTGCTGGTTGATGCCGGCACCCCATTATTGGGGCTGCTAGAAGAGGTCAAAAAGTGTCGGTATTGAAAATAGTGTATTTTTCGGATTTCAGCCCCATTTGAAACCGACACTTTTTCGGTGAAACGTTGGTGCGCGGGGATGTCGGCGAGAGACAATGCTATATTTGAGGGGGTTTCTTAGAGATAATCTAGGATGATGCCGCATGATGGCCAGCCGGTCTTCACCCAATGTATTACCGCACCAGGTTACTGTATTCACCAGGTACTACGGTCACGTGAGGGTGTTGACTTGGCCAGGATCAAGGAAGCACCATTTTATCCCGTGTTACCCACCGTCGACTGCACCAGTGTGGAGACACGCATTGACAGAGTCAGACCAACCACCCCCTGACCGGCTTGGAACCGTTAGTCGTCGAGAAAAGGTGATGGCCATTGACAATCTAATGCTTAGACCTGAGTGACAAGACTAAGCTTGGACTTTTGATCGAATGCCAATACGTCGGCGACGACGTCTCGGACCTTGTCTTCGAATGCCAAGAGCTGGGCCTTGGGCTTGTAGAGTGTTAAGGCGTTGGTCGCCTCGAACTTTGTCTTCAAGTGCCAAGGGCTGGGCCTTGGGCTTGTAGAGTGCCGAGGCGTTGGTCGCCTCGGACTTTGTCTTCGAGTGCCAAGGGCTGGGCCTTGGGCTTGTAGAGTGCCGAGGCATTGATCGCCTCGGACTTTGTCTTCGAGTGCCAAGGGCAGGGCCTTGGGCTTATAGAGTGCCGAGGCGTTGGTCGCCTCGGACTTTGTCTTCGAGTGCCAAGGGCTGGGCCTTGGGCTTGTAGAGTGCCGAGGCGTTGGTCGCCTCGGACTTTGTCTTCGAGTGCCAAGGGCAGGGCCTTGGGCTTATAGAGTGCCGAGGCGTTGGTCGCCTCGGACTTTGTCTTCGAGTGCCAAGGGCTGGGCCTTGGGCTTGTAGAGTGCCGAGGCGTTGGTCGCCTCGGACTTTGTCTTCGAGTGCCAAGGGCAGGGCCTTGGGCTTATAGAGTGCCGAGGCATTGATCGCCTCGGACTTTGTCTTCGAGTGCCAAGGGCTGGGCCTTGGGCTTGTAGAGCACCGAGGCGTTGGTCGCCTCGGACTTTGTCTTCAAGTGCCAAGGGCTGGGCCTTGGGCTTGTAGAGTGCCGAGGCGTTGGTCGCCTCGGACTTTGTCTTCAAGTGCCAAGGGCTGGGCCTTGGGCTTGTAGAGTGCCGAGGCGTTGGTCGCCTCGGACTTTGTCTTCGAGTGCCAAGGGCTGGGCCTTGGGCTTGTAGAATGCCGAGGCATTGATCGCCTCGGACTTTGTCTTCGAGTGCCAAGGGCAGGGCCTTGGGCTTATAGAGTGCCGAGGCGCTGGTCGCCTCGGACTTTGTCTTCGAGTGCCAAGGGCTGGGCCTTGGGCTTGTAGAGTGCCGAGGCATTGATCGCCTCGGACTTTGTCTTCGAGTGCCAAGGGCTGGGCCTTGGGCTTATAGAGTGCCGAGGCGTTGGTCGCCTCGGACTTTGTCTTCGAGTGCCAAGGGCTGGGCCTTGGGCTTGTAGAGTGCCGAGGCGTTGGTCGCCTCGGACTTTGTCTTCGAGTGCCAAGGGCAGGGCCTTGGGCTTATAGAGTGCCGAGGCGTTGGTCGCCTCGGACTTTGTCTTCGAGTGCCAAGGGCTGGGCCTTGGGCTTGTAGAGTGCCGAGGCGTTGGTCGCCTCGGACTTTGTCTTCGAGTGCCAAGGGCAGGGCCTTGGGCTTATAGAGTGCCGAGGCATTGATCGCCTCGGACTTTGTCTTCGAGTGCCAAGGGCTGGGCCTTGGGCTTGTAGAGCATCGAGGCGTTGGTCGCCTCGGACTTTGTCTTCAAGTGCCAAGGGCTGGGCCTTGGGCTTGTAGAGTGCCGAGGCGTTGGTCGCCTCGGACTTTGTCTTCAAGTGCCAAGGGCTGGGCCTTGGGCTTGTAGAGTGCCGAGGCGTTGGTCGCCTCGGACTTTGTCTTCGAGTGCCAAGGGCTGGGCCTTGGGCTTGTAGAATGCCGAGGCATTGATCGCCTCGGACTTTGTCTTCGAGTGCCAAGGGCAGGGCCTTGGGCTTATAGAGTGCCGAGGCGCTGGTCGCCTCGGACTTTGTCTTCGAGTGCCAAGGGCTGGGCCTTGGGCTTGTAGAGTGCCGAGGCATTGATCGCCTCGGACTTTGTCTTCGAGTGCCAAGGGCTGGGCCTTGGGCTTGTAGAGTGCCGAGGCATTGGTCACCTCGGATAAGTATAGTTGATAGTTTAGCTTGACCTGGATTGTCAGGAGCATTTTTATCGGACTTTCGCCTTGAAAGGGCGTAGCCGAATTGCCTTCGAGCTTCCGACTTGAATGGGCGGAATCGAAGGTCTTTGGTTGACCTGGGTTGCCAGGAGCCTTTTTATCGGACTTTAGCCTTGAGAGGGCGTAGCCGAATTGCCTTCGAGCTTCCGACTTGAATGGGCGGAATCGAAGGTCTTTGGTTGACCTGGGTTGCCAGGGGCCTTTTTATCGGACTTTAGCCTCGAGAGGGCGTAGCCGAATTGCCTTCGAGCTTCCGACTTGAATGGACGGAATCGAAGGTCTTTGGTTGACCTGGGTTGCCAGGAACCTTTTTATCGGACTTTAGCCTTGAGAGGGCGTAGCCGAATTGCCTTCGAGCTTCCGACTTGAATGGGCGGAATCGAAGGTCTTTGGTTGACCTGGGTTGCCAGGAGCCTTTTTATCGGGCTTTAGCCTCGAGAGGGCGTAGCCGAATTGCCTTCGAGCTTCCGACTTGAATGGGCGGAATCGAAGGTCTTTGGTTGACCTGGGTTGCCAGGAGCCTTTTTATCGGACTTTAGCCTTGAGAGGGCGTAGCCGAATTGCCTTCGAGCTTCCGACTTGAATGGGCGGAATCGAAGGTCTTTGGTTGACCTGGGTTGCCAGGAGCTTTTTAATCGGACTTTAGCCTCGAGAGGGCGTAGCCGAATTGCCTTCGAGCTTCCGACTTGAACGGGCGGAATCGAAGGTCTTTGGTTGACCTGGGTTGCCAGGAGCCTTTTTATCGGACTTTAGCCTCGAGCGGGCGTAGCCGAATTGCCTTCGAGCTTCCGACTTGAATGGGCGGAATCGAAGGTCTTTGGTTGACCTGGTTTGCCAGGAGCCTTTTTTTTTGCCTTAATATGGTGGAATCGAACTTCGAGAGATTTGATTTTGAGAAAAAAAATGACACTTTATTGATATAACAAAGTTGCAGTTACACTTTTCAGAGGTTGCCCCGCGGCATCCACGTATTACATTGACTTTCTTTTCTCCACTGCTGCAACCTCTCCTACTCTCGACCTAGTTCCTTATTAGCGAGGTAACCATCGAGCCGCCCTTCTTGGATCAGGTCTTCGATGTGATGCTTTAGCTTTCGACATGTAGAGGTTGTGTGGCCATGGCTGCGATGAAACTCACAGTAGGCCGTCGTATCTCCCGCCTGGTCGGAATTTGGAGGGAGAGGCTGTGGCCACTTGCAAAAGGGCTCGTTCTATAGATAGGCGAAGATGTCTTCAATGGAGGTGTTCAACTCAGTGAACACCCTTTGCTCCCTTGGAGTTCGCCCCTTTTCCGCTGGAGGGGCTTTTGGATCTTCATTGTACCTTTTGGCCTGGGCCTTTTGGTCGGACGCAGCATGGGCAGACTTCTTGTAGCGTGCTTCATTAGGGGCTTCATCATCCTTCTTATGTCGGGAGTCACGAGACTCGCGGGGCTCGCGTAATCTTCTGGCCCGCTGATTGTCTTCCACCTCTATCTCCCGCTGCACGCGCTTGAACATCGCTTCCAGGTTACTGGGAGGATGCCGGATGAAGTCGGTGTAGACGTGGAGCTCTGGCCGGATAGCATTCTGGAATGCCAGCACGATGGCCTCCTCATTCTGGGACCGACCGGTGAGCTCAGAGTGCTCATTACGAAACCTCATTGTGAAGCTCCTTAGAGACTCGTCGGAGCCCATCTTCAGCCTGTAGAGTGTATCCAGCTTCTTTTCCGGCTTTAAGTTTAGCCGATAATGGTCCATGAAAAGTTCAGCCAACTCTTTGAAGGTGGCCACCGTACCGGTAGGCAGCGTGTGGTACCAGTCGAGGGCAGGTCCCTCGAGACTTCCTGCGAACATACGACAAAGGATATGATTCTCGTACTCATACGGCGTCAGGGCCTGCTTGTAGGCTAGGATATGGAGAGCAGGGTCTCCCTTGATGCAGTTAAACTTTGGCAGGCTCGGTGTTCGCCATCCCATAGGAAATGGTGTTGCAAGAACCTTGGGATACAGTGGCCCCACCGAGGTGATTAGCTGCCTACGGTCTTGATGTCGGCGTCCCACATTGGCAGTATGCCTTAGTTGGTTGAGCAGCTCACGGGCATCTGTTGCTTTCGCGTGCGAAGGGATAGAATGTCTAGTAGATCCCGTTGACTGAAGTGATCCTTCTCCACGATAGCTGGGCGCACCGTTGACATCGAGGCGATCCCACACCGTTTGCCTTGGTGCTTGTGTGGATACCTGACGCATCTCGGTACGCGGCACATGTGGTTTTTCGAGGTGATGACTCACGGCTGGGCAAGTCCTTGGTTGGTCTTCATCAGTAGCTAGAGAGTTGTGGGCCACAACCCCTGCTCTTTCAACCGCCTTCTTTAGGGAATCCCTCTCTTGCTCGAGGGCTGTGTTCCTCTTGAGGAGGTTCAGCAGCTGGAAATCAGCAGCCGAAATTTGGTATGTAGCTGAACCGTTATCTCCTTGGGTGGCGTGCTCTTTGCCAGACCGACGCCTCGGGGATGACGGGTCTCGCCGATCGCTGTGCCCTTCTGGATGACTGCCTTGCGGCCCCGGCCGCTCCCGAACATTTCTTCGGTTGGTTGCAACCGAGACTTCTTGTTCTTCTTCGATCAGCATATCATTTGTTCGTTTAGCACCCGCCTTTGGTGGGTTGGTGCTGGCCTTCACCATCGAGCGTGTTGATGTCGGCGTGATGCAGGCGTTGAGGTTGATTTGGAGGAGGACTTGTGGCTCGTCACCTCAAGTTGAATAGGAGTCGGTAGAGGTGTGGGTAAGACCTCTATCGATATCCCACAGACGGCGCCAAAGATTGTGGGGGGAAATTTCCGAGCCGCCTTGATCGAGAATCCTACCCCACATCCTTGATTGAATTGGATTGTTTGTAGAGTTAGGGATTAGAAAGTTGAGAAGGAGAGAGATGACACATGGAGTTGTTGTCGAAGTTCGGTCTTACGACCTACGTCTCCGGGCGAGAGGTGCCACCTAGTTTCCACTATAATAAATATAAAGGTGGGAAGCGTTCTCTCGACAGGCCGAGAGAAGCTTTTTACAGTGGGGGTTGCATGGAGCAACAAGAAAAGAAACTCGAAGGAGAGAAGTAAGCTCTGGCTTTGAATCCTCTCTTCCTCTGATCGAATGACCAACCCCCTTCCTGGATGCCTTGGGGGTCCTTTTATAGCGTAGGTACGTGCCCGATATGGCAGTGATGACGTGGCGCTGATGACGTGGCACTGGTTCTGGGCCTCCTTGCTGGGCCCTTATTGGGCCGTTGTTCGGGCCCAATAAGGGGTAGGGCTTGATCTGTGAGCCTCGTAGAGTGGGCCTATGTGAGCCCAGGCGGGCTTACCCATTTGGGCCGTTGCATGCGCGGGCCCAGGCTGCTCTGATCTGGTCCGGTACAATTTTTGCACCCACAGGCTTCGGCTGGCCGATCGGAGTGAGGAGAAGGATGCAACGTCTATAGTTGGCGGAGTGGGGAGGTAAAGGGAGGGGGGCAGAGGGGGGGTCCCACTATCAAAATGGGGGAAATAGTAAAAATCAAAATCGGGCTTCGGTGTGTTAATGATAGTGGGGAATCAGGGATGTTAGTAATTTTGTGGGTGCAAATAGCAACACCTAAAACTTCATCTGTTCTGTGACGAGAGAGTTGGGCCTCTTCAATGGGATGATGAACCGAGGTTCTAAACTTCACCATAAATAAAATAATTATACGGTCCGTTCTTTTGGTTTAAATTAGGTTTGACATTAATTTATCCGGATAATCTCATTTTGTGTCATGTTCTTTTGTTAAATGTTCTCTGTAAATGGTTTTTAAATTTTTTTTTTCATAGTTTGGTGGCATATTAAAGTCCCATCAAAATTGGTCGGACATTGATTATCCACCGCAGACTATACATTATTTGTATGAGAGATCTCTTGGATGCATTAAAGATTCTTTCAGGTTTGCCTAGTAGAAAAAAACATAAGATATTTAATTTTTTGAGAAATCATTATTTTTGTCATTGAATGTCTCATGTAAATGAATTTTCCAACCCTTTTATGTCTCGCCAAAGAAACGGACCTACTAAATATCATTTCCGTTACCCGCTCACTTCCCATAAATTTCAAGTTTCACTTCAAACCTCGCTCGCTCCGCTTCCAGCCTCGGCTCTCTCTCTCTCTCTCTCTCTCTCTCTTCGTTCCACAGAGCAGACGAAGCCCTAACCCTAGAAATCGAGCTACAATGGCGGACTCCGATCCAGCTGCATCTCCTCTCTCCACACCTCCAGTAAATTTCGTCAATCTTAGCCTTGATTCGATTCTGACGAGAGCTTGAGTTCTAGATCCCAGTCTCAAACTTCGTGCACTTCTAACCCTGATCTGTTTCTTGTAGTCTCAGAAGAATGCGGATCTGCCACCGATTGGAACCAAGATCGCGGTTGGATTGAAATTTAGGGTTTATCAGGGTTTTCGATTCGCATTTTGTTCTGCTTATTCTTGTTTTTTTAATTATTTATTATTATTTTCAGCAGGAGTTGGATGAGTCGCAGGCGGATTTGTTGACTAGACTTCAAGGATTGAAACAGGTAATTTCTCCCTTCCCCTCATCATAATTCGTCACTCTTTCTCTATCTTGGGATGTTCTTTTCTTGTAATTCCGTGTTGATCATGGCAGGATGTGCAGAACTGGAGATCACAGCTGGACACAAAAGTAATGGCGTACAAGGATGTGAGTGTTTGTTGCCGGTTGTCTCAGTTTTTTTTTACTCTCTTTCACTGAATCTACACATTTATACATGAATATGTGTACTTAATACTCAATCTGTTAGCTTCAATCTTTGTCAAACGATCACATTAATAGTTTAATTTCTCCTGTAATTTTTTCAACGATGATATCCTACAAATGATTTCATTAAGCATGTTAGTTCACATTGTTGGAACTTTGAGGTTTTGTGCTGTTTGGATTTATTAATTATTAATGATTTCTATTTGCGGTATCATTAATTTTTTATATGCTATTTGGAGGAATTTGGTATTGCAATGAATACATAGGATCATTGTGTTGCTTTGATCAAGTTCACTCACTTGCATTTGTTGATTATTTTATTACTATGCTAGTCCGACCCCCGGGCGAGGCCCGGGAACCGATGGCACACCAAGGATTTGCGCAAAGTCCCAAGCTGTTTGGATTCAAAGTGTGACGACATCATAGCTGTCTGATGGCAACACCCAATAGGTGATTGCTTTGAAGCCTTGGGGCACCCGATCTTGAACACCCACGGTATATGGGGAATTCAGAACACCAATGTTAATTTGATTTCCTCCCCGGTTACTGTAGCGCTATAGTAACCGAGGGTTTGCTTTATATTATAGATTAATATTTAACATTAGTTTTATTCATTGGCGAGAAGTGCCCCATGCAATGACATGAAGAAGCTGCGAAAGCGGATCAAGCATCTCACACAAGAGGTTTTATTTGTTGGACTATTCAGCCAAGGTTTGAGATTTGATTTCGTGTCTGGCTTCAGTCTAGACCGAATGAAATTTTGACCAAAATTTTAAATTTTCAACCAAAATTTGTAAAAAAATCAAAATATCCAAAATAATATGATTTTATGGATATTCTTGAAAATTTAAATTTAAGTTTTTTTTTTATAGTTGTGCATGCATTTTGTTTGAAGAAAACACACACCAAAACTTGAATTATTTAATTTTTCATAAATTTACATTGTTTACGACACAAATAAGGCAAAATCACTTATCCTCGCTTGTCCAAGTCAACTCTTCTTCGCTTATTGTCCATATGAACTTATCATCATTAGCTCTTGACGCACCAGCACCACTGTAACCTCCGGGTCGTTCAGCTGACGGACCAGGTCTACTGCCACTATCGCTGAGTCCAAACTGCACCAGCATCCAATCTCTCTCAGCTTGCTCCTCGCTGTATTCATCTCGAATCTAAGATCGTTTGTCGATATTGAGTTATCTTCTATCTCGATATCTGAAGGATATTCGATATCATCATTTCGTTCTGAACGACCCCTGGTCGATGGAGTCTGCATCCGTCTCTTTTTCTTCGGTGGCCTAGGGGTCCGAATCTGAATTCCTTTGTATTCCCTGTTCCTTAATAAAATGCGCATGACTATTTTGACCTCAGCCGGGGACTACAAGTACTCTGCTACATCGGGGATGCAATTGCTTTAGCCGTGTAACATCACCACTTCCGATTTTTTTGTCACAATATCTACACTATGACTTATGCTTCTTTGCGTCCAAGGGAAAACCGTACTGCCAACCTACGTCTTTTAACCCTGAATCCCTATGCGGGGGAGGCTGTGAGTTAGAAGAACGAACATTCTTCCAAAGGTCCCGTGTCCGTGTCGGACACAGGACAGACACGGACACGTCCGGACACGTGTCCAATCTTGTTTAGGGGTTTTATTTATTGTTTCGGTGACGGACACGAAATTGAATCATGGCTTTTGAAACGGATGGCTATGATCTTGTTTTGGCTTGCCTGAAGGGATAGATACTTCGCGAGGCTCGCAAGATTTGTTGCGATTCATTAGAGTTGCAAGTCGCGACTGCCCGTCTACTTTCGGTTCCCTCTCTCTCTCTCTCTCAACTCTCAAAAAGGTTTCGGCTAGGGTTTCAGGAGTGCGGATTTTCAAAAGCCTTCGAAAGGCAGCTGCTTAGCAACAATTCCCTTCTCTTAAGGGCCTTTGGCATAGCAGCGGTTCCCCTCTCAAGGGCCTTCGGCACAGCACAACGCCTTCGGCACGGCATAGCTGTGGTTTCCCTTTCCTCCTCTCCTCTCTTCCTTCCTCTCTTTTCTTTTTATGGATGCTGAGTTGCTATCGGCCGCTGCTATAAAGGGAGCAACATCATATCTGAAATTTGAACCTGCACGAGGTAAGTATTTCAAACTATATCAAATTTTTTGAAAGGTAAGTTGATAACAAGATCTCATACACAGTTTCCTCATGTTGCATATATTGATTAACTCGTAATCTAAATATTTAATGTTTGACAATTGAATTTATTTCATTTACTACTCCAACAATCAAAGTAATATAAAGTAATCGATTGATCTTTGATGCACACATTATGAGCCAAAGAACTATTTTGTGGTGTTTTGTGATGTTTACTCTATTGATTAATAACTATTTTGTGATATTTGGTACAATAATCTCATGTCAATTGGTTGAATATGAGTTCATCAAGTGTGGCACATAGTTCGGCAGCATACTCCTGCGAAGAAGAGTTTGAACAAACCACTTTGGAGATATGTGACAAGTATGGATAAGCTTAGTGATGGAGGAGGGAGTCATTCTTCGCAATGTAATTTTTGTCACCAAATCAAAAAGAGTTCCTACACAAGGGTGAGGGCTCATCTATTGAAGTTGAGTGGTTGTGGAATTGGAGCTTGTACTAAAGTGACAACAAAGGATATATTTGAAATGCAAAAATTGGAGGTAGAAGCTAACTTGAGGTTGAATAACAATGCTCCGAAGAGAGTACCATTGCCTCCGTCTACTATGTCATTGTCTTCAACTTCTTCTATGGGTAGTTTCAACTTTGTGCAGGACATTGTAGTCAAGGCGTCAAGGCGATGCCTAGCCGATTTGCTCTGCCTAGGCGATAAAAATTAAATATATTAAATAAATATAAGTCATATATCTACATTAGTTATTTGTGATTTTATTCATAATAAAATTTAATTTCTAGAGATAGATATGGTCGAAATAATACTATTTGATAATGGGTATGATCCAGAGTGTATGGTAAGCTACAAAACCATTATTATTGCATCAAATAGGAATCATGCGTCAACCACAATGATTATACGTGCAAATATTAATCTCATATCGACAAGAGTAACATAACTATAAATTCGAACAAATAACATAAGCATAAATATAACCATATTAGATAATCTGTTATTTTTGGAACATTTCACAATCACTTATCAAAAAATAAAAAACTCATCTAAATCACCTAACCATGTATATCATCGTCACTCTTGTATGAATAATCCTTATATGTCTTTCGTTTTTTTGCTCTTCAAACCCTGAGAACATAGACACAATAGTTTTTTTTTCTATTAATGATGCATGGTGTTAGCCATCGATAAAGTAACTTGGACCTATAAAACCAAACGAGATATAAGAAAACTCAATTTGAACTGGACTATTTTTTTGTTAAAAAAAAAACAATTACAAAACTAAGTGCCTAGGCGGCCCGCCTAGGCACCCAGGTGCCCAGGCGGTGGCCTAGGCTAGGCCACCGCCTAGACTCCACTGCCCACCTAGCCATGGCCTAGGCGGTCGGGGGTCCAAAACGCCTAGGCGATGGCCTAGGCGGCGCCTAGGCTACGCCTTGACTACACTGGTGCAAGAAGGATTTGATTAAGGAGGAAAAGAAAATCTATTGCTAGTGAAAATGAAAATTATATTGGTGAGCAAATACATTCGGAGATTGCAAGAATGTTTTATTCGTCAGGTCTGCCATTTTATCTAGTAAGGAACCCTTACTTTGTGAGCTCTTTCACATTCGCCGCCAACAATCAAATTAGTGGGTATTTACCTTCGGGATACAATATGTTGAGGACTAGTTTGCTCCAGAAAGAAAAGGCAAACATTGAGAGGCTATTACAACCTATTAGAGGCACATGGAGGGAGAAATGTGTAAGCATTGTGAGTGATGGATGTAGTGACTCACAAAGGAGGTCGTTAATCAATTTCATGGTTGTAATGTAGAGCGGACCTATGTTTCTTAATGCGGTTGATTTTTCGGGTGAAGTGAAATGTTTCTAATTTGATGAAGGAGATGATTAATGAGGTTGGCCACCAAAATGCAAGGTTCAAAATCGTGGTATTGTTCGGCCCCGAACCGGTATGTACCGGCTGACAATACGAACCGATACCGGTTGAGGAGCCCCCCCTCCAAAAAAAATAAAAAAAATAAAAACATGTCGGTACCAGCTGATACGGATCGGTACGTACCAGGATTGGGTACCGTACAGGTTCGAACTGGGCAAAACCGATACGTACCGGTATCGACCGGGATTTCAAAACCCTGCCAAAATATAGTCCAAGTGATTACGGATAATGCGACAAATTGCAAAGGTGCGGGGCAAATAATTGAGTCAATTTCCTAGAATATTTTTGACCCCATATGTTCACACCTTCAACCTAGCCTTGAAGAATATTTGCGTGGCAAAGAATGTGGAGAACAATGCTTTGACCTACGGGGAATGTGGTTGGATCTCGGACATTCTCGGTGATGTCAGACAAATCAAGCATTTCATTATGAATCACTCGATGAGGTTGGTGATGTTCAATGAATTTGTGACATTGAAGTTGCTTTATGTGGCAGAGACACGTTTTGCTTCGATGATCGTTATGCTTAGGCGATTCAAGCTTATAAGACGTGGTCTCCAAGCGATGGTTATAAGTGACAAGTGGTCTTGCTATTGAGAGGATGATATCGGAAGAGCACGGTTTGTGAAAGACAAGGTTTTGGATGATATTTGGTGGGATTCCATTAAGTATATTCTCTCATTCACCGGACCTATTTATGACATTATTAGCGCTTGTGATATGGACAAGTCATGTCTCCACTTAGTTTATGGCATGTGGGATACAATGATTGAGAAAGTAAAGTCCGCAATCTATAGGCATGAAGGAAAGCGATGTGAAGACTCTTCATTTTATGATGTGGTACAAGACATACTCATTGATCGTTAGAACAAGAACAACACCCCGCTTCATTGCTTGACACACTCATTGAATCCGGGGTGATTTTTAAATTCGAAGTCCTATTATTAACAATTTAGTTATCATTTTTTGCATGTTAATATGTTTTACATTTTATATTTTGTTTACGTTTTTTTATTATAGGTATTATAGTGGGGAATGACTTCATGAAGACCTAAGTCGGGTTCCTCTACATAAAGATTTGGAGGTTTCAAGAGAAAGAACTAAATGTTTAAAGAGACACTTCCCTACTTTGGAAGATCGCACAAGGGCTAATACGGAGTATGCTAGCTTCTCAACCGGGGCAGGAGACTTTGGGGTGCACAATCGATATCATATGGATCCAAAGAGTTGGTGGGTGATCCATGGTTTGCTCCAAAGTTTTGCTCTTAAATTATTTGTGCAACTTTCGTCTTCATCATGTAGCGAGAGGAATTGGAGTATATATTCCTTTGTGTATTCTTTGCGAAGATACATAATGACTCCGCAACGAGCAAAAGACTTGGTTTTTATTCATAGCAATCTCCGCTTGCTATCAAAGACACCACTATATATGCAAGGAGAGACTAAGATGTGGGACATTGCCGGAGATGTCTTCAACTCATTTGAAGATATGGGGGTTCTTGAGATTGCAAATCTTTCCATCGATGAGCTGGATATGGAGGCCGTGGTCTTCACGGATGATGGCGACGGAGATGGCGTTGATGTGGTGGCACTTGATGTTGGTCTTGATGGATGATGATCATGATTCTATGCGTGTTCTATTTGTCTTTTTTTTGTTTTGAAAGTTTGAAACTATGCACTTGAATTCTTGATGATGTAATGATGCTATAGTTGTTGGAGACTTTTTAAGTTAACTTTTAGTTTTATGTTTGGTTATGAATTTTATATATATATATATATATATATATGTATATATATATATATATATATATATCACAGTGTGTTCGTTTTATTCACAAACGTGCCACTATGCCATACATATTTCAGACCGTTCGATTATATACACAAAGGCTGAGATTTATAAGGAATGAATGAAATAGCCCTTAAGATGAGTGAGATTCACCTAGGAAGGGGGATAAGAACGGTTGATTTTAAATGGAGTTGAGATGGAGGGATGTGATTGAGGGGGGAAGTAATATATGATTTGAGGACTGAATTGTAAAAAAATCCATGAAAAAATATATTTGAGGGGTTTTATGTATAAAATTAGGGATATATTTGGTAATAGCACTATTGTTCATACGTTTTTCCACTATGGATAAATATCTTATACCCAATCGAAACATGACACGTGGCACATCCTTTCTCTTTATTATATGGGCTGAAATCTCTCTCTCTCCCCCCCTCTATCCGTGGTCCCCACCCCCTATTTAGGAGAGCATTATTGCTACCTGATTGCATTGCTTGGGCTGAAATCTCCCTCTCTCCGTGGTCCCCATCCGCCCATTTAGGAGAGCCATTTTTGCTATCCGATTTGCTGCACTTGCTTATTACCCAATTGTGGGCTGCCACATCTCTCTCTCTCTCTCACATACACACACACACACATGGTCCCATTTGCACAGCTTTTTTTGAGAGCATTTTTGCTATCCGATTTGCTACACTTGCTTTTTACCCAATTGTGGGCTGTCACATCATCCAAAAGAAAGGGCATAATAGGCTACACTTGCTATAGGTAAGGGTGGCAATGGGTCGGGTCGGGTTGAGACATAGGTTGACCCGGCCCGACCCGGTTACTAAAAGGGTGGGGTCGGGTTGGCTCGGGTTGGGTCAATAGAATCCATGTAAACTTGCCGGGTTGGGTTAAGACAAGTCGGATTGGGCCGGGTTTGATTGGGTTGGGTCGGGTTGACACAACCCATTTGGTAAACGGGTCAAGTCGGGTCAATCGGGTTATAAGTAGGGGTGGCAATGTGTCGGGTCGGGTCGGGTTCGGGTCGGGTTGAGACATAGGTATAAGGGCAAAACACCTAACCCGAACCCGACCCGTTTAATAAGCGAGTAAAAAAACTTAAACCCAAACTCAACCCGCCTAATAAACGGGTTGACCCGACCCGACCCGTTTAACCCGTTTACTAAATGGATCGTGTCGTGTCGGGTTGGCTCGGGTTGGGTCAAGAAAACCTATGTAAACTTGCCGGGTTGGGTCAAGACAAGTCGGATTGGGCCGGGTTTGATCGGGTTGGGTCGAGTTGGTTCGGGTTGGCTCGGGTCGGGTCGGGTTGACACGACCCATTTGGTAAATGGGTCAAGTCGGGTCAATCGGGTTATAAGTACAAACCCAACCCATTAAATAAACGGGTCAATCGGGTCGACCCGTTTATGACCCGAACCCGTTTAGGCCAAACCCAAACCTGCTAACTTCGGGTCAGGTTCGGGTCTGGTTGGCAGGTCGGGTCAAGGATTGCCACCCCTAGTTATAAGTTCAAACCTGAACCCGACCCGTTTCATAAACGGGTCAAAAACTTAAACCCAAACCCGACCCGCCTAATAAACCGATTGACTCGACCCAACCCGTTTAACCCGTTTACTAAACGGGTTGAGTCGGGCCGGGTTGGCTTGGGTTGGGTCAACAGAACCCATGTATACTTGCTGGGTTGGGTCAAGACAAGTCGGATTGGGCCGGGTTTGATTGGGTTGACACGACCCATTTGATAAACGGGTCAAGTCGGGTCAATCGGGTAATAAGTACAAACCCGAACCCGACCCATTAAATAAACGGGTCAATCGGGTCGACCAGTTTATGACCCGAACCCGTTTAGGCCAAACCCAAACCCGCTAACTTTGGATCGGGTTGGCGACTCGGGTCAAGGATTGCCACCCCTAACTACAGGACTACACTTGCTCTATTATGGCCTTTCTAATGGACAATGTGGCAGCATACGATTGGGCCGTAGGCAAGGGAATAGGGTAGCAAAAATGATGTCCGTCTTTGGGTTTAAGTTTTTGACCCGTTTATGAAACGGGTCGGGTTCGGGTTTGAACTTATACCCCGATTGACCCGACTAGACCCGTTTACCAAATGGGTCGTGTCAACCCGACCCGACCCAACCCGTTCAAACCCGGCCCAATCCGACTTGTCTTAACCCAACCCGGCAAGTTTAAATGGATTCTGTTGACCCAACCCAAGCCAACCCGATTAGTAAACGGGTCGGGCCGGGTCAACCTATGTCTCAACCCGACCCGAACCGGCCCATTGCCACCCCTACCTGTAACAAGTGTAGCCTATTATGCCATTTCTTTTGGATGATGTGGTAGCCCACAATTGGGTAAAAAGTAAGTGCAGCAAATCGATAGCAAAAATGCTCTCTCAAAAAAAGCTGTGCAAAGGGTAGAGAGAGAGAGAGAGAGAGAGAGAGAGAGAGAGAGAGAGAGAGAGAGAGAGAGAGAGAGAGATGTGGCAGTCCACAATTGGGTAATAAGCATGTGCAGCAAATCGGATAGCAGAAATGGCTCTCCTAAATGGGCGGGTGGGGACCACGCAGAGAGAGAGATTTCAACCCAAGCAATGCAATCTGGTTGGCTCTCCTAAATGGGGGGTGGGGACCACGGAGAGAGGGAGAGAGATTTCAGCCCATATAATAAAGAAAAGAAAGGATGTGCCACGTGTCGTTTCGATAGGATAAGATATTTATCCATAGTGGAAAAACGTGTGAACAATAGTGATATTACCAAACATATCCCTGATATTTTACATAAAACCCCTTAAATATATTTTGTCATAGATTTTTTTACAATCCAGTCCTCAAATCATATATTACTTCCCCCCTCAATCACAGCCCTCCATCTCAACTCCATTTAAAATCAACCGTAGTTATCCCCCTTCCTAGGTGAATCTCACTCGTCTTAAGGGCTATTTAATTCGTTCCCTACAAATCTGAGCCTTTGAGAATATAATCAGACGGTCTGAAATATATATGGCATAGTGGCACGATTGTAAATAAAACGAACGCGCTGTGATATGTATTATAGATATATATATGATGAAACTAAAATGTCTAATATTATGATTCATAATCCAACAGAAAGCTAAAAGTTAATTTAAAAGTCTCCAACAAGGCAATAAACAACACTAATTAAGTGCATAGTTTCAAACTTTCAAAGCACAAAAAAGACAAATAGAATACTCATAGAATCGTCATCCATCAAGGTCAACACCAAATGCCACTACATCACCATCGGCGCCATCTCCCTCTCCATCATCCGTGAAGACCATGACCTCCATATCTGGCTCATCGATGGAAAGATTCACAATCTCAAGAGCCCCACCATCTTCAAATAAGTCGAAGGCATCTCCGGTAATGTCCCACATCTTAGTCTTCCCTTGCATGTATTGTGGTGACCTTGATAACAAACGAAGATTGTTATGAATAAAGACCAAGTCTTCTGCCCGTTGAGGAGTCATCTTTTTTCTTCGTAAAGAATGCACAAAGGAGTATATACTCTAATTCCTCTCACTACATGATGAAGATGAAGGTTGCACAAGTAAGTAGTAACTTGAGAGCTACACTTTGAAACATCGGAGCACTTGCACCATGGATCACCCACCAACTCTTGGGATCCATGTGATATCGATCGTGCAAGGAGTCGACATCTCTAAACTCTCCCGCCTCGGTTGAGAAGGTAGCATATTTCATATTAGCCCTTGTACGATCCTCCAAAGCGGGGAAGTATCTCTTTAGACATTTTGTTTTTTCTCTTGAAACCTCCAAATCTTTATATGGAAGCCATTCCTTACTATAATACGTAATAAAGAAACATATACAAAACATAAGATGCAAAATATATTAACATGCAAAAAATGATAACCAAATTGTCAATAATAGGACTTAGAATTTAGAAATCACCCTGGGTTCAATGAGTGCGCCAAGCAATGAAGTGGGGTGTTCTTGTTCCAACGATCAATGAGTATGTCTTGTACAACATCATAAAGTGAAGATAAGTCTTCACGCCGTTTTCCTTCATGCCTATGGATTGCAGACGTAACATTCTCAATCATTGTATCCCACATGTCATAAACCTAGTGGAGACACGGCTTATCTGTATCACAAGCTCTAATCATGTCATAAATAGGCCCGGTGAACGACAAAATATACTCAATGGAATCCCACCAAATATCATCCAAAATCTTGTCTTTCACAAACCGTGCTCTTCCGATATCCTCCTCTCGATAGCAAGACAACTTGTCTCTTATAACCATCGCTTGGAGACCACGTTTTATAAACTTGAATTGCTTAAGCATAACGATCGTCGAAGCAAAGCGTGTTTCGGCCACAGAAAGCAATTTCAGTGTCACAAATTTATTTAACATCGCCAATCTCATTGAGTGATTTATAATGAAATGCTTGATTTGTATGACATCATCGGAAATGTCCGAGATCCAACTACATTCCCCGTAGGTCAAAGCATTATTACCAAGTCGGAAGTCGGGAAAAAGTTGGCAAGGGAAAAAAAAACAAAAAAAAGGAAAAAAATCGGGAAAGAATAGAGAAAAAGATGATAAATTATTACTTTTTTTTAAAAAAATATATATTCTAACATATTTTTGAGCAATATGTCACGTACATGTCATTTTCATGCAAACCTAATATTAATAGATTGCAAAAGTTGTTACCTGGGTGGTAGACTCTGATTCCTCAAGCTTAATTAGTGGCTAGGTTTTTGAATTTGCAGGGAATTAATGGACAACATGCTTACTGACTTATGCTCACAATTTTTTTGCAGGAACCTCGACAATTCAATAACAAAATCAGCAAAGGAGTTCTTGCCAAAAAAAAAAAAATAGCGAAGGAAAATCAGCAATGGAGGAGAATGAAGGAAAATAAAGGAGGGGGAGAATAGAGGAGGGGATTGGCTGATTCCAGAGGGAGGAGGAGGAGGGAGGAGGAGGGGACCGAGAAGGGAGGAGGAGGAGGGGACTGAGGAGGTAGGAGGGCACTGAGATGGGTGGAGAGGTCTGAGAGGACGGAGGAGGGAGGAGGTAGGAGGGAGGGCGGAGGACTCAGCTGCGAGCCGCCAGAGGTCGCCGTTCGAGCGTCCGAGGAGGACAGCGGGCCGATCGCCCAGAAACTTAAGTAGAGAATCAATCGCTCAACAGAGAACCCGATCACCCTCTTTTGGTTGTTGTAAAAGACAATCAGGTGATACTCAGCAGAGAACCCGATCACCCTCTTTTGGTTGTTGTAAGAGTATCTACTGAGGCTGAGTATCATGCTATGGCACATGGGACTACGTAGTTGATTTGGTTACATTCTCTTTTATCAGAGCTTGGATTTTCTACGTCAGGTTGTTCGACTCTTTTTTGTGATAACCAGTCAGTAATTTTACTTGCTTCTGACTCTATTCTTCATGAGCGGACCAAGCATATTGAAGTTGATATTCACTTCCTCCGGGATCATGTTTGGTCTGGTACCATTACTCCAGTGTTCATTCCATCTGCTGACCAGATTGTTGATGCATTTACCAAGGCTGTTGGACCAACTCGTCTTCTTCCTACTATTTCCAAGCTGGGCATGTCTGACGTCTTTGCTCCAGCTTGAGGGGGAGTATTGGAGAGTTTTATGTTTGTCCTTATTATTAATAGGTTTGTCCTTATTATTAATAAGTGTTTTCTTTGAGGACTTTATTGTAAACCTGATATTTAATAAGTTATAAAAGGAGTTGGGGTTCATAACCCTAACTCATGCGTTTTCGTTCACTTCAAAATGCATCAAAATTCATTGGAATTCATCGAAATGCACTCAAATGCATATGAATTCCCTGAAATGCTCATTGGGTTGGTTTCACTTAGGCATTTCGTTTCGGTGGCCGATGAAACTGAAATTTCGTGATTTCGATCAAAATCTCAAACCATGTATTCAGCTAGATTATCTTTGACGAGATATGCAGAAGATGAGGCGTGAAGGGATGAAGAACGAACAATCATATCTATTGTTTGTCATCAATCCAAACCCTTGAAATTTAGGAAGAAAATTATGAGAAAGACAGGATCTGCCTTCGTATAAGACACCCCGTTGGAATATTCAATTGATAATTGGGGGTCACCTCGCCTCTTTGGTGTATATTCCGAGGAGATGCATGTGAATAATTCTAAAAATATCTCTCGAATGAGGACATTGCATCCTACTCCATAGATTGTGCCATGAAGGAATTTTCAATCATCGATTGTAATTCATCTCCCTTCTTTAATGAGCATCCGAACTAGATACTCATGGAGGTGTCTTAGCCTGTGGGGAAAGCCTACAAAGTTATCGTGGGACAACCCGAGGAGGAGCCCATGATGAACATTATACATGATTATCCAGCTTCGGAGGACATCTCATCTCTTGAGATCTCGCACCATCTATTGCGGAGGAGCCAACATTATAAATAGTGGAGGAGACTATCATTCTTTATGATACTTCAATTTAGCGAGTCCAGATAAAAGTGAAGCCAAAGTTGATGATTTTGACCACTGATGAAAACATCCTTCTAAAGATGAAGTTCATGAATTTGTGCTAGTCATCCTATCTAGGAGATGTGAAAAGTTAGAATTCAATGCATAAACTGAAAATACAGAACATGAAGAAATTATTGAGCCATTCATATGTCTAAAGGAAAAGAGTTCGAAAATAAAAAATTTGGAGATGACAAATTTGATGATAAAATTAGAAAAGCAAGAGAAATCCAGGGTAAAGTTGATGAAATTGGTAAAGTCCAAAATTCCAACGAGTCCAATTTTAGGGAGTCTCTATACCAACTCATATGTATTGCAAAAGGAAATTATTAAATTTGACAAAATAATTACAACCAAAAAAACATCATGTGCATTCATAAAGGATGGAATTTATTAGTTCGCTCACACATCCTTCGTAACTGTAGTTTGTCTAATGTCTTGCTCACTATTTTTTTTTTTAATTTCTGCATTTCAAATTAGTTAAGCCTTAGTTCTTCACCTAGCTTATTCACTAGATACGATCTTGACACGTATATAACTGGAAGCCAATTCCCTTCTAGATCCTTGATTTCAGCAACTAAAATAAATTTATAATTACTGCAAACCATTCTGCTAGAGATTTCCCCCTGATAATAGTCTTATTGTAGGCTATTGTTCAAGAGCCCAAAACACTTTTGCAGTGTAATTTTGGATCAAATTGATCGAATCAAATTTAGAAATCTCTGAATTTCTTCCCCAAGTTACATCCAAACCTAAACCAACCTAAGTTATATCTCTTCGACATCATCCATATTTGACTCTTGTTGGGAGGGAGTCCCATTCAACTGTGCCTCTTGTTTGAAAAGAGAACTTCAGCTCTGGTTGCTTGGTCAAACATTGTTGGCTGTACTTTTACACTAATAAGCTATCTAGATTGTGTCATAAACAAATTGTTCAGCCTACCACGGATGCCTCATGTTCATGTAAAAGCTGCAAATTTCTGGGAAACCTATATTTTAGAGGTTTCCTCTAAAATTCTTTGTTTCTCATAAAACCTTTTAGATCCAGAATCCCTATGATGGTGACATGATGCAGCACAGCCGTCGATCGTTGTCGCGAGAAATAGGGAGAAAGAAGAAGATAAAGGGGAGGGGCCTCGCACCCTTGGCCTCTCGCCAAATCCGATCTTGTATCGGCATTGAGCCTCTCGCTCGCTCTCCTCTCACAGGGGAACTCGTGGCAAGATGCACACAATTTTTCATTCAATCATTCAATGCCTAACAAGAGGAGACGTCTCCTTATATAACCAAAATAGAGATAAATGCAGTCCCTTATAATTTGGGCTCACAGTCTTTCGAATTTAAAACCAAATCTCAACTTCCTATATTTATCATAATTTAAATTACCCAATCTCATCTAATTAGCTTCATAATATAAAAGATTTGAATCTATTCAAATCTTACCTAAAAATCAGGTTTTAAAATAACCATAGCTAATAAATCCAAAATATGCTATTTTCGGATTAAAATAATATTTTCGGAATAAAATATTTATTATATTCCGAAATTAATATTTTATTCCGAAAATACTAATTTCATGGATTATTAATCCGAAAATGATTATATTATTCTTATTTAAGTCTCGAGATACGTGTAAGTCTCGAAACGTGTGCTCGTCGAATCTGCTCCCGCATCATGACTCCTTCTAGGCTTCTATGCGCCCAATGGCACTTATGGTTAGAATTTTAGATCAAATTTAGATTTCGTCTCACTTAAAGTTTTTTGGTTTCCTCAAGACACCCTCCCCAAAATAATCCAAGTCCTTTCTCTATAGCATTAGTTTGAGATCATAGGATGTTTTGTCAGCACAAAGGCAATGGTTTTTCTAGTATTATTCCTGATGATGAAGTTTGCATGGATAAATAGATTGTTGAAAACACATCAATGAATCACAGTTATGAGTTTCATTTAAATATGCAATATATTCCTTGTAGCATCATCCAAAAAAATGAAAAAGTAAACTTTATCTTTGACGTGGATGACCACCTGCAATGTGGATTTCTGCTTTTAGGAATTCCTGTTCATTGCTTAATTTTAATTCATGTAGCCAAAAGCATACAATTGTCATGTTCTGGGTCAATGTATAACATGTCTTACTTGGAGTCCAAGGATTGGACATGGAGTTGGAGTGATCTGCCATTGCATGGTGGGTTTTCTTCTTCTTTTTTTCTCCCGGTAAACTTACATGGGTGGTTTTCACCATCAAGTGAATAGTCTGCGATTGATAGGTGCAATTGATTTGAATTGATGGACTCCGGGTGAGTTCACACACAGCTGAAGGGAATGATGTACTAATGATTCTACGCTTGTTTACAAGTAGAAAGAAGGTTGCCGACCATCATGGGGCATCACACACGGGGCCCCTAGTTTCATTGTTCAATTGATTAGGACTCCATTCCCATTGTGATATTACCCAGAGACCCTATTTTACGCTGTTTAGGACTTCCAATTTGATTAGGGGTCCAACTTCAGTTTGAATTAGACTCAAAGTCGTAGTTTAGTGTTTCTTGGTTTGCTGTATTTTTGAAGCTTACTATCTTGGTCAATTGTGAGAGTGAGTTTAGTGTCTTGTTTTAGTAGGAAAGTGCTTAAAAGAGTGTTAGTTTAGTAGTAATTTGGTTAGGAAAGTTTCATGTCAATTAGGATTGGGTTTCGAGGTAATTTGAGAGTTTTTGACTCTATATAGATTATAGACACATGTAAGTGGAGTTAATATCATTGGTTTGTGAAAAAAAATATAGATTTCTCCTTTTTTTTTTTTCAGCAGAAGCGTCGAAGTTTTTTCTAAAATTCTTTTTGCAATGCCTTGGAAACACGAAGCTGGTTTTAAATCTTGGTTTTGTGTCGGGTTTCGATCAAAGATGAAAGTGAAATTGATCGAAATTTACAATAATAGTTTTGGTTTAGAAAGGAGAAAGCGAAATTGTCCGAAATTTGATCGAAATGTCTGGAATTGACCATAATAGGATTTCTCACATGCCTTTCGTTTCGGTCCAGACCGAAACTGAAATATTTTAAAGTAAATGGAGAACATAAAGATCATTTACTTTAATGTGTTTTAAGTAAATGGTTGTCAAACTTTGCTGAAATACACCCTATCTTGAACCC
Organism: Chamaelirium japonicum; assembly: GCA_947650365.1. Lineage (NCBI taxonomy): Eukaryota > Viridiplantae > Streptophyta > Magnoliopsida > Liliales > Melanthiaceae > Chamaelirium > Chamaelirium japonicum. Next base: position 57,432,936 of record OX393560.1, read on the forward strand.
AGTCCTGTTTTTTTAGTTCCGAATTTCAAAATCCGAAACCTAGAGGGTTTCAGGACTGGTTTCGGCCGAAATTGATCCGAAACGGATCGGTTTCGGCTGAAAACTCAACACCTTGGTTAATATCATTGGTTTATGAATACAATTTAAGAGATTTCTCCTTTTTTTAAGCATAAGTGTTGAAGTTTTTTCTAAAATTCTTTTTGCGATGCCTTGGAAACACTAAGCAAGGTTTTAAATTTCGGTTTCGTGTTGGGTTTTGGTCCAAGCCGAAACTGAAATTGACCGAAATTTAAAAATTATATTTTTCAGTTTCAAAACCGAAATTGTCGAAATTTATAGTTCCAGTTCCAAAAGCGAAAACCGAAATATGAGTGAAATGACTGAAATAGGGTTTATCACATACCTTTCGTTTTGGTCCTGACCAAAACCAAAATATTTGACCGAAATTTCAGTCCATGACAGTGATGACACTAAGATGCTAACTTCAGTTCCTCCCTAGAAGTGGGGTGCTCCTAGTAGTTATCCTTCGTAACTGTAGTTTGTCTATTGTCTTGCTCGCTATTATTATTTTTTAAAATTTTTGCTTTTCAAATTGGTTAAGCCTTAGCTCTTCACCTAGATTATTCACTAGATTCGATCTTAACGCTTCGATAACTGGAAGCCAATTCCCTTCTAAATCCTTGTTTTCAGCAACAAAAATAAATTTATAATTATTGCAAACTATTCTACTAGAGATTTCCCCTTGATAATAGTCTTCTTGTTGGGTATGGTTCAAGAGCCCAAAACGCTTTTGCAGTGTAATTTTGGATCAAATTGATCGAATCAAATTTAGAAATCTCTAAATTTCTTCCCCAAGTTACATCCAAACCTAAACCAACCCAAGTCCTTTCTCTTTGTCCCTAAGCTCTCTTTCTCATTCGATCCTCCCTCTCTCGCGAACTTCTCTCTCTAACCGACTCCAGCTGTACTTCTATTCTCTCTCATTCGATCCTCCCCCACTTTCTCTCGGACTAAAGTAGCGCCCCCCCTCGCGATCCTAGCTGTCCCTCACATGCATCCAGCCCTCCACGTCTGCAGTCCAGCTTGGCAACCCCCATGCATGCAGATCCCTCTTGGGATTCTCTCCTACCTGATCTTCTCTTCCCTTTTCTCTCTTATTTATTTCTTATCTTTCTCTCTCAATCTTTTTTTCCTTACCTGGCAGCACCAGAAGATCGCAGGGAAGAGAGGGATACGGAGAGAGAGAGATCAGGGGAAGAGAGAGAGATAAGAGAGAGATCGGGGGACGAGAGTGAGAGAGATCGGGGGTAGAGAGAGATGGAGAGAGGGGTTTTGTCTAGTCAGCGTTCCTTTTGTCCTAGTCAGCTTGTTGTTCTATTTTGTCTAGTCAGCATGTAGACCGCCGTCCCTTGTTATATAGATTGACTTTTTTAAACTACTAAAACTGATCATTGTAGCATTTTGGGCCTGAACCTATGGTAACCTCTGGATACTGAGCTCTAGTTTTCGTAAGGCAAACCTACATTGCTCTAGAATTATGAAGCACGGATACGGATATGGGTTAAGGATATGATACCATACGGATACGTCGTTAAGGCAATTCTTAAAAAAGCCAAGTATGATTTGTTGGAGATATGTTAATAAGTAAATTATTTATTTTTGTATCTCCAATAATAAACATCAAAACGTTCAAAACATATGTAGAACCAATTTAGATCTAAGAATAAATAGCAGTAAAACATATCTGCAATCCACAGAACATCAAGATTGCAAATTAACTATCCACCATACTTGCCATTCATAAAAGAATCTCCGAATATCATCGACTTCATAAATTAATCATCGGCTCTGCCCATCATTGTTATAAACGACATATTCAAAAAATAACATGAAATTAGACTACATCAATTCTGCAAATTAACCATCTACTCCATCATTATTACTTTTTTCAAAAATAACAAAAAAAAAATTCTCTAATTTGCAAAGTTGTATTTCAATGTATCCATCTACAAAATTTAATATTGTTAAGTAGGGATGGACATGAAATGTATCGGTTCCATATCCCCGAGTATCCGATGAGTATCAGTATCCAATACGGTTATGGTACGGATACCTGGGGGGGTCTAGAAGTATTCGTGATTCATAGCTCTAGTGTAAGTATTGACAAAAAAAAAAGAACCATAACCGAAAAGAGAACAAAGGTGCTCCACTGCTTGAATGAGATAAAAATGCTTGAAATCCTTTCTACAGGCAATTGAAAAAAGTTCTACAATGCTTTGCTGAATGATATATTTCACAATGGTAATTTAATTTAACTTCATAAATAGGTTTGTTTTGAAGTATCAATTTGTAGGTAATATACAGTTCATGAAGTAAATCGGTGTTGGTTTTTTGCTGAAACTTGCTATTAAATTGTTGTCACCGTAAACGAAAGACTGTAACATTCAGGAAATACTTTGTCGGTGCTTGACATAAAAAAGTTTTGGTACAGATGGGGCGGCAAAAATATGATATCAAGATTACTGTTTATGCAAGATTAGGGATAATTTTGGAGTGACTTGGGACCCTACTTGATTTCCTAATCTGTAACACCTTTTATGGCAGGTGACAGAAAGCAACTTGCAAAACTCTCAATAGTATGCAGGAATTAGATTCTGACAAGCACAATAATAAGATATAGTTCTTTAGTGGAATAAACAATTTGTTAATGATAAGACACTGCATTTAGTAGCAATCTACATTTCAATTCCTGGTGCTATTATTAAAATAATAAAATGTATGATTCTTGTTAGGACCTGTTTGGATACGCTCTGGATCTGGGATTCTGGCCCAGAATCCCTAAAGCCTGTTTGGATACAACCGGATTCCAAAAAGTGTTTATTCGGAGATCCAAAATGTACTCCTTTGAGCCATTTTTCTAGAGCCCAAAATCAAGGCTCCAGACTCCGGAGACCTGTTTTGGGATTCTGGGCTCCAAGAATTCCACAATCAGAATCCATTCCACACAGGGCCTTAGGCGCCCATTCTGTTAGGCATTTTACCTCCATGCATGGTACCTATTGTGATTTCAGAATCCATTCCACCTGTTTTGTTGATTGCGTGGTATCTATTGTGATTTCATATACAGGAGCTTTCTCAGATCAAGGGGGTACTCAACACTGAACTGGATCAACTGAGATCGGTAAGGCCACTGAATCTCTCTTCTTACTATTCTTCACCATGTTATATTTTTTTGGAATGTTATCGTCTGTAGGACTTTCGAGAACTGAGGACCACCCTTCAAAAGCAACAGGAAGATGTCACTGCTAGTCTGAAGAACTTAGGGGTAACAGATCTGTCCACCTTTTTTTTTAATTGCAATCGAGATTTTTCATTTCCTTTAAATGAAACATCCTAGTCTGTGTTATATTTTCATGTAAAACACTGTAGAGGAGTTTTAGAGATCATCACAACTTTCTTTATGCCGCAAATTTGGAAATGCCTCTCCCACCTATGGATAGGCGGTAGCATAGTTACCAAATCGGACGTTTTTTTGAAAAAAACGCGTATGGATCCGAAGTTGTAGCAAACATAAAAAAACGTCCGTACGTGTTTAAAACGGGAAAAACGAATATAAAACACGTCGGATTTGGTCCGGGTTTAAATTGTGTTCGGGTTTTATTTTGTTCATGCTTAATAAGCGCATATACTATATGTTTTGAATTTTTGATTACTTAATGTTGGAAAATGACATATATATATATACTTGGTATAATTTTTAAGATTTTTTTTGTTTTTTCCGATGTTTTCACGTTTTTTTTTTATTTTTCCGTTTTCATCTTATCTTTCCGATTTTTTCCCTTGTTTTTTTTTTTCCCATTTTCCGACTTGGTAACTATGGGCGGTAGAACCACTTATTAGGCTTCTATGCATTATAGAACCATATGAAGGTCCTACTCCACCATGATGGGGTTCTTATGTTATGGTTTGAAATTTCAGTTGGGATATCAAAATTTCATCGAAATATGTCGGTTTCAGCCGCGGGTGAAACAAATGGGGGTATGAAATCTGAACCCGTTCTGATTTCGGCGAAGTTTCGGAAATTCGGGAGAAATTCGATCATTTCGTCAAAATTTCGACCGAAACAATGGGGGTCCATTGAAACCACATGTTGCCACCTAGTTTCGTTGTCCATTTTGCCAAAGTTTTGCGGATTCGCCAAAATTTGCTGGATCTCACCCTCGGATTTGTCCGATCTCGCTACTGAATCAGACAGTGAGTGGAGAGAAGGGAAGAGGATAGAAAGGCGGCGTTGGAGAGGAAGGGAAATGGCGGATTGAGAGGGAGAGGGTTGCCAATCACTGGTCGCCAGAGAAGGAGAGGGATCGGGTTAGGGTTTCTTTGATTTTGAATTTTGAATTTTTTTTTGGGGGAATTGGGGCTGAGTTAAAATACCATCTGACTTTAGGCCGATGGATATTTTTATGTATGTTGGTAAATATTTTTTTTTCCCGACAGAACAAACTATGTCGTCCGTATAACTTTTTTAAATTGTTTTAAAAAATTTATAACATCTATTACCGACAACATAACATTATTCTGTCGGTATAAATAACTTAATGACATAATTTTAGTTTGCCGTCGGTAATTAATGTTAAATAAAATAACTAAAAAGAAAAAACAATTTACCGACGAATTTGTAACTTCCGTCGGTATAAAATATTTTTTTACTAACAAAAATTATAATTTTCATCCACAAAACTGGGTTTTGTCATAGTGGAGAGAGAGAGAGAGAGAGAGAGAGAGAGAGAGAGAGAGAGAGAGAGAGAGAGAAGAGAGAGAGAGAGAGAGGAGAGAGAGAGAGAGAGAGAGAGAGAGAGAGAGAGAGAGAGAGAGAGAGAGAGAGAGAGAGAGAGAGAGAGAGAGTGCTCTGAAGCATTGGTAGGAGTATGAAAAGTTCGGTATTATCATCAAGGGAGCTGAGAACCCTGTAGCCACTCACAGTGAGCTACTAGTGCTGGCTCTGTTAGTAAGCACTCACAAGAGCATTGCAGGCGCATTACTTTTTCTTTTCTGGTTATGGAAATCTGATGTTCCGCTTACGTGGCAGTTGCAGGATGGATCTGAACCTTGCGGCGGTCCCGAAACTGAAGACAAGGGCAACTCTGGGCCAGCACAGGCCTCATCCGACGGCCCGGAGTAAGCCGGAGCCTCAGACCGCCCCACCGCGGAATCTTCTCCGCAGTGAGCAGGCAAACTGTGCTCCTTATATGGGGAGCTCAGCCCCATGTGAGAAACAGACTGTTTTGTTCGGTTTGGTTGATGAGGTGAGACTCGTGAAGAATCTGCATGGACCGTAGAGATGGATGTTTGTGAAGGCATCATGTATGTGTTTCGTTCAACTGTTAGCATCCTGCTGCCACAGCTTTTGACAAAGTATGGTACGGTTATATACAGCTCACCCGCCGTTGCCTGTCACCTGTTGATACCATTCCCGGCTGAGTGCGCCTTCTGTGCATGCGATCATGGAGGCTGAATGTATCTACATAATATTTGGCCCATGGAATGCATTAGACCTCCAATCGGGTGTCCAGTAGGAGGGAAAGGGGAGGTAAAAGGTGCCGGTGGGAAAGGGGAGAGAGGAAAGTAGAAAGAAGGGGGAGGAAGGAGATGGTGATGGGGGGTTAACCGATGGCAGAGGTAGGGGGTGGCCTGCATATGGCCGGCGGCAGCGGGTGTGGATTGTTAAAAAGTGCAAGGTGATACAGGAACATGTTGGGTGCTTTTATCAAATATAAGTGTGGGTTGCCTTTGGTATTTTGTGGGTTGTACATAGCTGCACCCTTTAACTAGCGGCTCCTGCGTACTATTTCATGTGTTTGGAGCGCAGAGAGAGAGACTGGTGGTTGGGCTGCAAACGAGCTGAGATGAGCCGAGATTTGGTTTGGTTAAAAGTTTGGTTGTTCAATCTTGGTCTTGGCTTGATTTGTAATCGAGCCAAGCCGAGTTTTGGTTTGTTTGAGCTTGGCTAGTTTAATAAACGAGCCTACTCGAATGAGCTCTTACTGATTTGTTCATGAACTTTCTTAAGTCGAATCTTGAACTATGTATTTGGTTTCCTTTTATGAACTTATTCACAAGCCTACTCATGAACTAGCTCACGATTGCTAAATGAACACGTTTAGTCGAACTGAGCTGAGGATTATTATGTTCGAGCTTGGCTTGTTTTGAAAGGAGTATAAACTCTAGGCTTGAGTTTGGCTTGGATAGTAACGGAACAAGCTGAACGAGTCTTTACTGAGCTTGTTCGTGAGCTACTCATCTACGGTTTGGTTCATTTGCAGTCCTCTGTGGAGGAGAGTGTGCTTTCTCTCCTTGGCTCTTGCTCTGATGTGCACCGTGTGGTTGAGTGCGTCCCAATAGACAGGAACCGAGAAAAAACTTACGCCAAACCCGACCTAAGTGTACTGCATTGTCGCCATGGGTGGAATTTGTCACTGCAATTTCTCCAATGCTATGGCTGTTTGGATCGATGAAGGCCGAAGGCATGGAAGGGGGGTCACCACACAGATCCCAAAGACGCCACACCATGGCATATAGCAACAACAGCACAGGCCCTCGGCCTCGATTGGGCAACCCTAACCTACATGGTGCTCTACTGTGGTTCCACTGTGCAGTCGAAGAACCAGTGGCAAGATTAGTTAGGGATATGATATAAAGAAAGGCTTTGTATGGACCTCATCATGGAGGCCAGTTGCAAGGTGGCCTCACAAACTGAGGTTGAGAAGAGTCGAAAAAAAAAAATGATGTTAGCAAGTGTGCAGATGAAAGCCAATGGCAGGTGCCAAAGATGGAGGTTGACTAGGCAAGTGGTGCGCTAACTCTAGAGGGTAGATGATGCTTATCCTGAAATGGGCTCCATCTTTTGTTGCTAGTAGGGGGGGGGGGGGGGGGGGGTGGGGGGGGGGGGGGGGGGGGGGGGGGACCCCTAGGGCAACTTATATTAGAAAGGATTTGCTGATGCAAATTAACATCTTATGAGTTAAGAAAACTTGATTACTGTAGTGCTACAGTAAAAAGGACTTGTTATTGAACTATAGGGCAACTTTTTATTTATTTATTTATTTTTGGTAGATATCTAGGGTGTAAACGAGATACTATAGACGATATAACAGGACGCAAAACAACATCACAACAGGCGCATGGCCAATAGGAACCGCCACACCAGTGGAATGACACCACATGAGCAGAGAAGGTTGCACATCGTGCGGGAAGGCACCACACATGCAGGAGAGGAAAGACCGGGAGCTGGAGACTGGATATTGAACGTAGGAAAGAGCTCAGAATGGACGGTACCACTACCGACTGCGCTATGTAGCGGTGGTATTATAGGGCAACATATATCAGGGAGGATATGCTGATGATGCAAATCAGCATCTTATGAATTAAGAAAACTAGTACGTACCCGAAAGTCGGTCCAAATCCAATTACAAGTATCGTAGTCCTACAATAATCCGAGGCATCGTTATAGTACCAAAGGACAACTTATTTACTAGGGGTGGGTTCATTTTATACTATATCGGATCGGGTTTTCGGATCGAGCCAAATCCAAAATATATGTTTGCTAGGCCCCAGCCCGGCCCATGTCCACCCCTGCTATAATTACTAGGGCAAATTATATAAACCTCCCTTGAACCATGAGGGTAGTTTCACATAGATCCCTTAACTTTTTTTTTGAACAAGTAAACCCTCAAACTATGAATCAATTTGAAATCGTTGTCATCAATGGACGGAATGTGTCAAATAGCTAAAATACCCCCTCATTCTTTAAAACTGAACTGAAAAAGGGGGAGGGAGGTTGCTCTGCAACTCTTCCCCCCCCCCCCCCCCCCCCCGTATTCCTCTTGGCCTGGCACAACTGCCGACTTGCCTCGTCGGCGCCTCTTGTGCCCCGCAGGCCACGACCGACGCAGGGCCCGAGAAGCATGGAGGTCTGAGGTGGTGCGAGGGAACGGAAGGGAGGTTGCTCTGCAACTCTGGCTGCCCCCCCCCCCCCCCCCCCCCCCCCCCCACACACACACACACACACACACACACACACACACACCCACCCACCCACCACCCTCCTCCTTCCTCTCAGTCTGGCACATCCGCCGACCTACCTCGCCGGTGCCTTTGACACGTGCGTATGCCATGGCCGGTGCGGGGCCCGAGAAGCTTGAGGGTCCAAGGAAATGAAAATTGGAGGGCTGCTATGGGGTTCGGTCGGGGGACTTCGCTAGAACAAACCGTCAGTGATCAGGGGCACTAAGATGGCTCCAGGAGGTCGGAGAGGATGAGAGAAGGTGGTGGTGGTCGGGCCGCATGAGACAGGGAGAGAAGGGTAAAATTAGAAAGAAAAAAAAATGAATAATGATTACGTCAGTTATTTTCGTCAAATCTGACAGTGAATAATTAACGGAAGAGTAAGCTTATTAATATTGCATAATTAAAAAGTTTATTTATTTCAAAAAAAAAGTTGAGGGACCAATGTGAAATTACCTCATTGTTCAGGAGGGGTTTATATAATTTACCCTAATTAATATTTAGGGAGGGTAGCTGATGCAAATTGGCACCTCGCGAATTAATTAGTCCAGTACGTACTCCATCTCACTCATCATTTAATTTCCTCACGTCTGTTTAAAAGCTCTGGTAGGATCGTGGTGGTGTCAATGCACAAGTACTACTAAATCTACACTGGATATGGAAAATATCCTGAAAACTAGGGTTAGGGTTTGTTTTCGAGATGGAGGGAAGAAAACTGGGGTTAGGGTTTGTGATAAAAGGACTGTCTTTCTTTTGTGCAACCCATGATGATGATGATCATGATCATGATGCCTCTGCTTTCTTGACTTCTTTATCCTTCAACTTTTTTCTTTCACACAGTGACAATAGGGCTCTCACCCCATGATCCAAGTATGGGTGTCAACGGGTCGGGTCGTGTAGAGTTTTGGATCGTGTCCAAAACCCTAGATTCGGACTCAACCCGTTTAACTAATCGTGTCTAGATCCGAAACCCGTACCAGAGCCGCTAATAAACGGGTAGACCCCGATAAGACCCGTTTACCACACGGGTCTATTCAGTTGACCCGATCCAACCCAATCCTACTCAATCCGACCTGACCGATAGACCCGCTGGTACTATATATTACAGTATCGGATTGCGGGTAGACCTGACCCGACATGATCCGTTGAATTTTAAACGGATCTTTTCGGGTCTATCGTGTCCAGAACCTAAACCTGGACTTAACCCGTTTATTAAACGGGTCTATCGTGTCGACCCGTTTACAACCCGAACCCGTTTAACCCTGACTCAGACATGCTAACTTCGTGCCGGGTCTGGCGTGTCGGGTCCAAAATTGCGAGCCCTAACTTTGAGTCCGCCTCACACTTAATGCAGACTGTGAGACCCATCACTTTGCCCGATCGGGACAGGACATGGATGATCACCATTGGATCAGAGGGTGGTCATTCCACCAGATATACGATGTACCTCACCCGGCAGCTGATCATATCAGGGATACACTCATCTTTGCCAAAAGGGTGATCGGATCCTCCCTCCTCTCATGTTGCTTTGGGCTACCTCAATCACAGGGAATTGAGTGCAACCTCTCTCTCTCTCTCTCTCTCTCTCTCTCTCTCTCTCTCTCTCTCTCTCTCTCTCTCTCTCTCTCTCTCTCTCTCTCTCTCTCTCTCTCTCATTTTTATGTTTGGCGACTGAAAAGTACTTAATACATGATATCTCAGCTCCAATGGGCAATGGCCATCCTCTATGTATCTATCTATTCTCTCTCTATGCCATTCTTATATTTGGCAACAGTGAAGTTAATGCATGATATCTCAGCTCCAATGGCCATCCTCTGTGAAAGAAGGGAGGGGGGGGGAGGGGGTAGAGAGGGAGAGGAGGAGAGGGGGACCTCGAACACACCATCACCATGGCCTTTCTCTCTCTCCGAAGGAGTAATAAGTGGTGGTGATAGGGCATTAAGTAGAGCAAGGACTCGGAGCAGAAGGGGGGATCAGCTTTATGCAGTAAAGTTTGGTGGGTTTCAACATGCAATTACATCATCCACACTCACTCACTATACGCAGTGATTGATTCATACGGACAACCTGAGCTTCAATAGTTTGCCAATAGTGCTGCTGCATGTGATCACGGGGTCTAACACGCGATCTAGTGT